>JAAOAK010000060.1:0-120355 GCA_013396175.1 Fusarium denticulatum | reverse complement strand
CTCGTAAACAATGCAGACACAACCAATGCGAGGATTTTGCTCGAATGCAAATGATGAAAAGGCGTTCGCTGTAGTGGCCGGCAGAGGAGTTGGCCCCCCTTCCTTGTCGCCCTTGCGGCCTTGCCTGATCCAGACTGTGTGCACGACACACAGATGCGTCTGTACGTATGAAATGAGACACGGAAGCGGTCAAGGCCTGCAACATACCATTGACGTGGTCATATGGACCAAGCTGCTGGGAACTTGCTCAAGGGTTCCCGCCAACTTGTCTCAGGAACTGGAACCGGTCAGCTGGATATCATCATTTATTGGGAATGACTCAAGCCCCTTTGCCAGGAAATGCAGATCAACGGCTGTCACTCGTCAGTATACACATCTCGTTCCGTCGATCTCGTTTGTTAGCATCAAGATCGAGTTCTGATCCCATTGCTCGGACCTCCTTGTCGCGCAGCAGCTCCCGTCTTCCAGATAAACTCCCGTCGTGCATTATGACAGCTAGTTACCGTTGGGACGGTTCGCGGAACATCACGAATATCTTGGATTAAGTTAGCACCAGCCTTTCCATCTCCTGTCAGATCCTTCCACCCTCCCGACTCCTCGAGAAAAGCACCCAATAGTTTCACTTCTCAAATGTCTCAAAACTAATAATATTTCCCCGTCCAAGCTCCCCATTAGCCAAGAGGGCAGTGGCGGGCGGGTCGATCCACCAGGTTGGCACAGTCGTGGGCGGGAGCCAGCGGGTATCCTTAAGCTGCAGGATGGGCGAGACTGAAAATCAGCTCATGGCGCTGGATGCAAGCAAGTCATGCTATGCAGCAGAAGACCGCCATGAAGAGTGCTTGAGTTGTGATTCGTAGTACAGGAGCCAAAGGAAATGTTGAGCGACTCATGAGCCCAACGGAGCAAAACAAACTGATCCGCCTCCTCAACCAGAAAGTCTTTGACAGTTTGCGATCATTTGTTTCAAACACGGCATTGAGCCGTGGAAATCGGTGGGCCACTCTAAGTTGCTGGAATGTTGCATCGAGCTACAGTGGCTCCGAGGGAGAAACCGTCGTGTCCCTGCTGGCCCTGTTTCCCGGCTTGACGGTCCTACATAGTATGAATGGGGCTTATCCACGTCTGATGCAGAATGGCATGCGCTGTCCTTTTTCAGCGAGTCAGAATTGACACCAATTAATACTGTCCTGACATATCATAATTGTTTGCTCGGAATTTTCCTTCCTTTCCTGCGCTTCAAGTCTCGTTGTGGCAAGATCAGATCAGACAGGTCTGAGATTCCAGTCTTGGGGTCATGTCTTCCTTGCGGAGTCCAGCAAGGGGAGGCGGCATGGAAACATCACTGCAGGCAGTCAGAAGTTAGAGCCCAACCATATGGGAACCCTTGCATCTGGTATGACAACATGTATGTATGTCGATACTGATGGTGCCAATGCCTAAACATCTGTGCCGGAATCGAGGCATACCGAGATCCATGTCCAATGAAGGCAGGAGAATTAAGAAACCCTTGCAATTGCAGGACAGTGCAAACTCTTCTGTGAATGACGATGTGAGTATAGAACTCGAAGCGGTATAGGCATCATAAACCCGCGGGATGATTATTTCCTCTTTGCATGAAGAGCTCCCGGCCTTTCATTTTCTTTAATGAAGATATGTCCCAGCAATATGTTAGTTAAATCACTGACAGCACATGTACGGAGTAGGGTCTCCATGAATGGAGACTTGAGCTGCTCGGAGAGTGCAATGATGGACCGAATGAAACGTAGAAGAATCCAGGGGCCGCTGCGGGATAGAGGAAGAGTTGGTCCGTCCGTATCGACCACGAACCCCGGGTTGCCCATGTCAACTTTGTTATTGAGGAAAATTTTTTGAGGCGCAGTCTGGACTTTTTGCTGGCAGACCGGGACTGCAAAGTATGTAGTAACATCATAGGGTACGGAGTAGAGAATACATGAACTGGTTGGTAGTGGAAATCCAGGGTCTCGGCCTAAGCGACGCTGGTGAATAATGCCAGCCTGTACGGAGTACGACGAAGCAATTGATTCCCAGTTGTCAATGACTGACTGACTGACTGACTGACTCTCTGCGAACGAGCCGAGGTAGGTCCCAAAGCGATGGAGCGCTGACAAACAGAAGCTGGTTCGTGTGTCAACGAACGAACGAACGGTTATGACACAACGGGCGGCGGATGAAAAGTGACACCTCACAATGCTACTACCAAGGCTCGTGGTGATAAGCTTGAAACCCCCGGTACACTGATAAAGTGAGGGTTCCTGAGAAGGGAAACGGAGTTATCAATGCAGGGATGAAAGTGTTTTGATTGGGATCTCTTCTTTTCAAGCCAGGGCGGGCGGGGTGTGTTGAATTGATGGATGATCTGACTGCCCTGGGGTTCACCTGAGCCCCGGAGTTTTTGGTGGATTTTGGTCCCGCTAGTGTTCCACTACCAAATTCAAGGAACGGTAAATTGTCGGAGATGGACTTTTGGACAGTGCAACCCAGGTTCCCGCTATTCGGGACTGCTCCGGACATGGGCTACTGGCCAATCATGCGAGTTTGTGACTCCATGACTCTCTAGTGCATACCTAGTCTTGGGTTCATGAATCTTGTAGCAGTCGTGTTTCTGTTTATGCTAATTACTTAGGTACCATTGGAAGGGCGATAATACCTTCAACCTCCGATACTCACCACTGAAATGTGAGACTGTTGTCTCTGGAACCATAAACCCCCCTCTTTTTGGGTATCAAGGCATTCTACAACCAGGTTCGCGGATGCCTCATGGATAAACGGTTTTCATGTGTGTGCGCCTTTACACAGGAATGCTGTGACACGCTTCATCTGCAATGAGGCTTAAACTCAAGGCCCAGGTCATGGCTTACGTTTCACAGACATCTGCATCATGGACCAAGTGCCGTGTTGACGATATCTCATCAGATGGCCTTTCCTGGCTCACGACTGGATTGCAGCGCGGCCGCCACCAAACTCATGAGGTCAAGACGTGAGGAACGGGCGCGTGGAGCTAACGTGGGCGAAAGCAGCTATCCCATCTGCCCCAAAACTACTGTATATTTCTCGCCAGGAATCCTGTCTGCGACTTTAAACGTTGCAGCAATTGCCTGATCACGATAATCCATTCCAGCTTTGCTGATGTGTGGATGCGGCATCGTATCGCCTCGTGCAACGCAACGCAATCAACAGCGTTCTATGGCAGGTTGACAACCGGGCCTAGCGGGCCAACAAATTCAGGTTCTCAATGTGGCAGCTGGTGGCCGCTGAAATGCTACCACAGTTCACAGTGCCGCAGTCTTGCCACCATCTGGCCGCTCCAGCTGGCCGCATTAGAGGCCATGGCAAAGGCCAGAAGCTGGTTGTGAACCACTGGGCCACAATTTCAGTGAACCGACCAGCTGGAATAGGGAAATACCACGGAGGTTGACCTCGTTAGGAGGAGCAATACTGTGCTTACTGTGCTGGATCATGTACCCGCAGGGGGTGTGATTCAGGTTAGATCCCCTGTGAGTATCCATCGTTCACACCACAATCTTTGCCTCTGACGGCAGAGTATGAGCCTCTCCCAGAAGGTAGAGCAAAAGGACCTGACCTGTTGCGCGTTGCAGCGCATAGCATGACACCTTTCCCTTCCCGTCCCCAGACTTCGAGCTACTGTGGTGTACTGTAGTCTGTCGTGATGCGTGGCCAGTGGCATGTCCTGTCGTGTCTTGGATTGTCTCCTGAAGAGGTCAGGTCTCCAAGGTCCGTCCTTGAACTAAGGCCTAGGCCTCCCGGTTGCCAGCGGCCGACTGCTCACGTCCCTCCCCATCCGCCGTGTCGGGACTGACTGGCTGGCTGACTGTCTGTCTGCCGGTGGCTTTTGTTGAACAGAACGGATGGATCATGAACGAATACTGTAGATACGTACATACGTACTGCACTTGTCTACATGCCACCACTCACAACTTTCACCCCTTCCATGGTACAGACGCATCGTTGTCGTCACCCACAGGCCCTTCTTCCCGTGCTGGGGTTCCTGGTTCCATGTTCCATGTTCCATGGATGCAACGAACTCGTACGAATTCCTAATTGGGTTGGGTGCCCTTCATTCACCCTTGTTGCACTGGGCAGGCCTTCCATTCGCTGTCTCTGCCTTCTGCAGCATTAGCATTGGTTTTGTAGCGCCGGGCCGCTAGACTGGGTCCACTAATACCACCAGGCTGGCTCGATGTGCACTGTAGAGTTGAGTGTAGCGCCATCCACGAGGTCCCGTCCAAGTTAGCAACCGCCAGACTAAGTATAGTTCGCCTGCCCTCGCCCATCATCCTTCGACCAACTTTCTACTCTACTCTACTCTACTCGGTCCTCTCTCTCCCTCCTCCCTCCTCCTTCTCGCAGAGTCAACAGCTTTGTTCCAACTATTCCCGTATCGCACCGCCTTGATCATCATCGCAGATCCACTGCGTCATGAGAGGCTGATAAACTCTTGACCCTCCTCACTCAGCTCGACATACGAATTGGTCTGTCCTGACTAATTAGCTCGACGTCTCTTTAACGGGGACTGTCGCTATCTATCGGAGGATACATTATCGTCTCTTGAGCGCCACTACTTTCGGTCCCGCCGATTGCACAAACACCATCGTCTCTACTGGACTACCTCACGACTCATAGCAAACCCTGTTATCCAATTTTTACTCATCATATTCGCCTCACAATATAGACCACTGTATAGAGGGGACGATAAATTATCTCATATCAAATCTCACCCAAAACTATTTCAGTCACTCAAAGCAACAATCATTAAAGAACTCTCAAACTCTGTTATCACAAACTATCAAACATGAGTTCTCCTTCCCAGGCCGGGCCCTCGTCCCGTAGAGAAGAGAAGAAAGAGAAGGGATTCAGCAAGCTTCTTACTCGCACTAAAACTTTCCTCAAGCGAGAGGGCTCCTCATCTGCTTCTAAGCGTCAGTCGACTCTCTCGACTACCAAGCCTGCCGCTCCAGCCAAGGCTGAGGAGACTGCCCAGACGAGGTACGATTTTCCTGGTGAACTTTCCTCGGATGGAAACGTCTCGATGGACTGTTGCTATTCCTTGACTACACCAGTTCATGTGCATGCAGTAACTAACGAGCTTGCAGTCAACCTCGTGCTCAGGAGAACAAGAAATTGGACGCCAAGGCTAAATATGAAGGTTTGGAGGGTGTCTCCAAACTCACTAGGAGCCAATTGATCGAAGAGCGTGCTAAGAAGCTTGGTGAGCGCTATGGACTCGATATCAACGTTTCCGAACTTCAGACCAGATCGCCCGACGACACCGTTCTCCGCATTGACAAGCCGATCCGTATGCGTGTACGACGAACCTGCCACAAGTGCAACTCTACCTTTTCTTCTGCCAAGGAGTGTCCCAACTGCCAGCATGCCCGCTGCACCAAGTGCACCCGTTACCCTCCCAAACGAAGCGAAGCCGAGATCATCGCCAGCCGTGAGCGACGTGCCGCTATCATCAAAGCCAACAAGGAGAACGCCCCCATTATCCCCGACTACTCTTACGCCTTTGACGAGAAGAAGATCGTCCTTACTCGACCCAGCAAGACAGGTGGTCAGGACCTGGTCCACAAGAAGCCTCGTCAACGAGTGCGAAGGACCTGTCATGAATGCTCGACTCTGTTTATCTCTGGTAATAAAACTTGCGAGAAGTGTGGCCACATTCGCTGCACTGACTGTCCTCGAGATCCGTACGTTCATCTTACAGTAACTATCAAAGTCTTGGCTAACGAGATAACAGCCCCAAGAAGGAGAAATATCCATATGGTTATCCTGGAGATGAATTCGGCCCAAGTAGTGTGCCACACTATGAGTGTAAGGAGTGCAAGACGATATTCCCAACCGGTGCTGAGAATGGAACCAAATGCACAACATGTGGTTCGGAGAAAACAGAGGACTCGCCCCGTGTCAAACCCCGCAAAGTCGAACCTGAACCAGACCCGGAGATATTGAAGAGGCTACAGGAGCGACTTGAGAATCTAAAAGTGGCATAACTTGCATACACCATGAGACTCTGGAGCTCGAGAGTCGAGGATGAAGAGGGGATGCTATCTCATTTATCGTTTTACACAACCACACACGACGACGACATTCGAGCTGCGAGAGTGACGGGCGACGGGCAGAGAACATACCAACCATCTCATATCATGAGTCGAAAATTCGATGACTGTCGACCCCCATCCGCAGTTCATTTTCCTTCTACTTGGCCACACGTTGCACAGTTCATCCACCCTTTATCATGGGTTCAAAAGAGTATTTGATACGAAGCCTGTTTGTTTTTCACGACATAGAGACGGCAATTCATGGCAGCCGGCGCACACAACATCACGTTCCCGATCATTCCATTCGAGCGTACCTCCATGATTTTGCATTACCAGCCATCAGTAATTTGCAGGCATTTACGAACAGAGGAGTTATGATTCAGGAGAGCCAGATGATGTAGAGGGGACAGGTGGAGATATACGGGTTGATTTGTCCAGAGGTGTTGAAAAGGGGTGGTTTGTGTCTTGACAAACAAAATTCGCATGTACCTTGCGGGCCGTGACAAATGAAGGATGGATACCACAACGAGTGTGTCACACATTGTCAATGTATTTGGCGAAAGCGAAGAAGCGGTGTTTTTTTTTCATTCTCTCGGTAAATACAATTCTGTTTGGCGAGCGATGCCTACGCACGCTCTGCATCAATGAGGTGGACGTCAATCCTTCATACCCAACACCAATACCGTTTGATGAACACAAGCGATAGCCGTTCCATGTATGCCATTCCCTCTCATTCGCTCTGATCAGGATGTGGCATCATATCCATGCCATTATCCTCACCTAGTTCATCCAGGAAACCCAGCAATGCAGGAAACACGTGAGTCTTGCCTCAACATCGCCATCATACTGGTACATACGTGATGTCCTTACCCCCGCAGTGTCCATGATTCATCCAACCTAACTTGCTCTATGCAGGTGTTGTAATACTTACAGTATACGTAAGTGGTGCTTGTGTTGGGCAAGATGCAAGAGTTGTGTCATGGTCCGGTGCTTTTTGTGTAGCGGTGTGTGGCGCACAGGCGCTGCATAGTGGTGGCGCTGATACCGTGAGGAGAAACAGGTGCATTTGGCTCATCGGGAAGACGTGAAAATGAGTGTGAGGCGTATGGGCGTTATGGGAGAGCTAGAAACAAGGGATGATGGGGGGCGTTCTTCCGGGGGCTGTCTTGGGTAGTGGTTCTAGAATAAGTCTGAGATGTTACTGGAAGGGCTATGATGGTTCAGGTACCCTTGCATGCCTCTATTAAATGATCGAAATACTATCTAACAACTTCGCGATCACTCCGCGTTGTCCACTCCCTCGACACATGTAATCCCATGCCATGTATGGGCAGAGTGTCTCTAACATGGCTCACTCCAGAGGCTAGTCTCCTTCCTTGATGAACGGCTCAAGACTGATCCTAGCTGTATGGGTCACCGAAGCACCAAGGGTGTCAAGCCGGTTGATCTTTCGACCAAGATACCTACCCACTCCATCCATTCGGTTGTTGAGATGGGCATGCTGTTCATCCACTCTACGTTGGATAATTGAGTTTTGGAATTCGTTCTGGTTGAGGATGGGCATGAGACGGTGCGTTGGGTAAAATCGACCTCTAATCGACTGTTCCTTGAACACGACGTTCTCTTTGATCAGTGCGTAGCGCCAGCGCTGTGCCCCGACCGAATGGCGCCACTGGCTCTCATTTCGTAACGCAACGGGAAGGTGTTCATCCCGGACAATGTTTGGCTGGTCTTCAGATACGAGCTGGTAGATATGGCCGACGAAAAAGACGGCGCCAGGGAAGTCCGAGGTGGTGAATATGCGCCGGAGACCCAGGACGCACGTCTCGGCCGGGACGTTCAGCTCAGCCGGGATTGATCTGAGCCGCATCGCGTCTCCAATCTCGATGCGCTCAGCCCCAAAGAAGCAACCCCAGTACGCAACTCTCTTGAAGTTCGGCTCTTCGGACATTTTGGACCACAGGGAGTACGAGTAGTCAATCTTCACAGCTGCCATCTTAGAAGCGTCGAGTGCAATCATCTCTCGACGGTTCCCGTCTGCAGTACTCTGGAAGAGAGCCTCCCATGAAACACCATCGTATTCCTTGTCCTTCAATTCGGGGAGGTTGACAGGTGGTACGGTGAAGGCATAAAAGGGTCGCATTTCTCCCTCTGTTTTGTTCACATTGTTTTGTTGGACGATGCCATGACCGATGGGCATAACCTCATGATGGCTGGCAGTGGATGAAGCAATGACTCCAAGGCGCCATGCATTGCCGTTCAGATACCAGACCAGCTCTCCTGACCTGAACAGCACAGGTGATTTTAGTGACCACTGTGCCTGTGGGGGCTGTGCTTGAGTAAGAGGTGGGACTTGCTGTTGAATCTGCTGCTGTGCTTGAGACTGGGGTTGTTGAACTTGAGGTGGTTGCTGCTGATTTTGGGCTTGAGATTGAGGCTGGGGTTGGAGCGCCTGCTCCTGTGGCCGAACCGGGGGCCGGTGTTGAATATGCAGTTGTATTGGGGTTGAAGTTGCAGGGGCCGGTGTCGGTACTGGTGAGTTCTGTGCTGTAGTAGCTGGGGTAGACTGTGTTGACTGTGATCGTGATGCAACTTGGTTCGGCTTCTGAGGTGCCTGTCCAGGCATTGGAGGGAGTGGAACGGGCGTGACCTTGGGCAGGATCTTATCGACTTTGATAGGTTCATGTGTGATAATCAACGCGTCGTCAGCACCCATACCCCCTTTGATTGAGTTGAACCCGTTGCAGTGCGCACAGCAACAGTCTCGGTAGTCCATCGATGTTGAGAGTAACCATATCAGATGTACTGCAAATTCCTGTGGGCTCTTGAAAAGCTTCACCTTGATAGGATACCCCGAAACCCAAAGATGTTTGGATTTCTCATATAGCCAGTAACCTCGCGGGAAGTTAACTAGCCACGGATTCCCCTCTTCACGTCGTTAGATATCTGAGAGGGATGAGGCAGAGAAGCCAACTTACCATCGGGGTTTGGACATAACTCTTGCTTCAGCAGGATCCCGAGTTTGACTTTCCACTCTGTAAATCTTGGGTCGTCTTCGGCTAATCGAATCATCTGAGGTTTGGTCCTTGGTGTTTTCTCAGCCGCAGACGCATCCTTTGTCTTCTTGGTGGTAGTCGTGGCGGATGGTGCTGTGACTGGCCAGTATCCGGGCCCGGTGTCTGAGCCATCACTTCTTGCCACCCGTACAACATCAAATTCTTTCAATTCCGACGGGTTCATTGTCATTCTTAGATCAAGAATCTATTTGCGTCTGGCACTTGCTCGATGTCTTTCCAGGTTCAGGGCCCCCCTCCAGGAAACTATGATGGCGCACGTAGACGCGTTGTTTCTCCCCTTCGGCGATTAAGGGGCGTTGTAGGTCGATGAGTCTTCAGGTATCTGTTGAATTCGCGTGTTTGTTGTCGAGATGTAGGTCATTGATGGTCATACGCTCTGATGAATTGCTCAACACGAGGAGTGGCTGTTAGAATAACATTCGCCTGGACACGTAATCTTTCATCCGCTTAGCTGAGTGTTACTGGTAATTTTCATGTCCTGGAAAGTTACGTCCCAATCTTCGCGCTCTGCACCTTGATCACGGAAAAGGATTACTATAACTCATATGAAGCTCAAAGCTCTCGAGAGTTCTTTCAATTGGTAAACGAGCTGAGTCAGCATAATCATTGGGCCACCCTACACTGACTGAATGAACAAAGGAAAATTGTGTAACAATGAACGTAGTAAGGCACCTGGTAGTCATTTATGTCGAAGTTTGATACCGAATATCATGCCATTTCTACCTCTCGGAAAGACCTTTACTATCCTTCTGTGCGTTCTGGTCGTGTTTTAACGTGCCAATCGAGGAATAGCCTAAGATGCACATCGAGCCTCAATATTAACTCTATGCTGGCCATCACTATGATTTCATGGAATATACCCATACATTTAAGAAGTTACAAATAATTCTCAAGCTAAATGAAACAAATAAGATAACTTAGCGGCACCTACAAAGTGATACAAGTATGAAAAGCGAGCTGGCTTGAATGAGCCACCACAGCCACAGATGCGTGGCTCGTGCACTCAATTAAGCCTCGAGATCTCTGAACGCGTCAAACGCGTCCTCTCTTCCCCTCCAAGAAAATCATTCCTGGGGCTTTCGTTCTAAGTATTCACACCTCATCGATTTTGAGAACAAATTATAAATCTATAGTGCTTGGCCTCGAGGGCGAATATCGTCAGGCTACAACCAAGCATGAGTAACCATGAATTCAACCATGGGGATAGAGCCTTTCTTCAGGCCATCTTAGCTCGAGGAACGATTACTTTCGAAGAAGCCCGTCCTATCCTTGCTGCGATATTCAATGCCAACCGCAAGCACAGCGGAGATGAGGAGGGAGACGAAGTCCGAACAGATCAAATCACCGAAGAACACTTTCAAGAGGCCATGGACAAAGCTTCAGAAGCAGCATCACTTTTTGACTACGAAATCCGAAGTACTTTTCACCAAGTTACAAAGAGACGAATATGGGCTTTGGTCAATACCACGTCCGATCCGCAGACGCAACTCGCTACCATATACAGCCACGAAGAAATCTCGTTCATCAAACGTGTTCTGGATGCTATGTTTGAAAAGTTCAACACCCCTCGCATGGAAGTCATGGCTATTACCGAGATGCAGGCCATCAAACTGGCACGGCCGAACCGAAGAGAAAGCCAGATCGACGTGGAAACCCAGACGCAAACAACTGCAGACAAAGGACTCAAGCACAGTGAAGTGGAGGCTGTACTTGCAAATTTGGTTGAGGGAGGGTGGTTCGAGAAGAGTAAGGAGGGGTTCTATACATTGTCACCCCGAGCGTTGCTGGAATTGCGACCCTGGCTAGTCGAAAGCTACAACGACCCGGAACTTGAGCCAGGCGACTGGCAGCGAATCAAGTTTTGTGAAGCATGCAAGGATCCAGTCACGATCGGTCTGAGATGCGCAGAGGTGGATTGTAACTTCCGACTGCATGAGGTGTGTGAAGAGGCTTTCTGGCGAACCAGGCGAGACAGAAACTGCCCACGATGCTCTACCGAATGGTCAAGTCATAAGTTCACAGGCGAGAGAGCGGTCACTTCGACGGATGCTTTCCAACGGGGACGGCGGAAGAATGGGAGCGGCTGGCAACGTAGCACACTTGCTGATGAAGTTATTCGTGACGAAGGAGGGGCAGATGAGGCCGAAGACGAGGATGTTGACGACACTTGATCGAGGTGTATACACTGTTGTACCTACTTTTATTTCTTTATCATTAACCATAGAATTTCAAGATACCCACGGTCAATCAACATGAATTGGCATTGCTAAGTACCTACTCATGCTGCCCCCGCGGAAGAAGAAAACCCTAGATATTGACAAAAGATGCCAGAACGAACTGATCAACGAGCCCCCCAAGCGTATACTAACTAACCTAAAAACCTTCGTCACTTGGGAAGTTTTATTCCTTCCCCCAGGCTGCTAAGCCCGCCTACTGCTAGGTAAGGCCAGCTGAAGTCGACTTAAGCCCCTGATCTCCACCCACATTTTGGAAGCCATTTGACCAATAATTTTCGGATTCGTATCATGGTACGGCAGTTGATTGTCGATCATCAAATCACGTAGCCTTAAAACATATTTACGTGGGGGGAGCTTAGGCTCTGACCCTGAACTCTGGCTGGGCTGCCGTCATGACATCACATGTGATGTGGCGGTGCGCTCTCGATTCGCGTAGATCGTTCGTCACCCAAGACAAGACAAAGGCGAATTTCCAAGCGCGCGCCAACACCTGAATCGCCATACCTCATTTTCCTTTAAGCTGGGCGGCCTCTTGTTCCAGACTAGAATAGTTAAATAGCTGAATACCCATCTGCCGCATCTGCGCGCAAGCCTTCCCCCCATACATATAACAAAACTCCAAAATGTTGGAATACTTGACATACAAAAAGATCAAGAAGAACAGAGCGGAGAAGGCGGCGGCTGCTGAGGAGACTGCGAAGAAGACCGAAGCTGGATCTTCGGTAGACCCATCCTTCGGACATGTACCGGATTTCAGCAACGATGCATCTCGTGCATCGGGCCATCAACACAGGCGGCGAAGTACGCAGCACAGCATCAGCTCCAATACTCCTCCTCTGACCCCAGTCCTCGACCGCGACGATGAGGCATGGCTGCAAAGTATCCTGGAAGACGATGGCCCAGCTCCGCCTTTGCCGCCACGCATCAACACCCCTCAGATCGACCTCTCGTCCGCATCTGAGAGTGAGATAGAGGCGGTAAAGGCCTTACAAGAACCCAAGAGTAAAAAGGATAAGAAGAAGGAAAAGAAGGACAAAGAGAAAGAGAAGCACGACAAACAGCCAAACCGTCTAACGGCCTTATTCACGAGACACAAGAAACCACAGGATGGTCTTAAGCCAGAAGATAACCTCGCGCCACCGGAAGCCGAACGTGAGGAGCAGGACCTTGGTAACGTTCTCGACCGCCTGAACCTCCAAGCAAAGAACAACAAGATCGTCTCTCTCTCCAACGAGTCATCCGAGCTCCTGTCCCGTTTCACACAAGTATTCAAGGACCTAGCCAACGGCGTCCCGACAGCATACGGTGACCTCGCAAGCCTAGTTGAAGATCGCGATGGTGCCATCAATCGCGGTTTCGAAAAACTGCCCTCATCTCTAAAGAAGCTTGTTACCCAGCTTCCAGATAAGCTTACATCCTCCCTGGCGCCCGAACTCTTGGCGGCGGCAGCAGAAAGCCAGGGTCTCAAGGCGAATACTGAAAAGGGCGTTAAGGATGCCGCTATCGACCTCCTCAAGCCATCGAATTTGACCGATCTAGTCACGAAGCCAGGGGCTGTTGTTGGTATGCTCAAGGCTATCGTCAACGCGTTGAAGGTGCGGTGGCCTGCATTCATCGGTACAAATGTTATATGGAGCGTTGCTTTATTCTGTAAGTATCGCTTCCCAAACTGTTCAAGTATTTACTAACCCTGAATAGTATTAATGTTTGTACTTTGGTATTGTCACAAGAGAGGCCGCGAGGTGCGACTGGAGCGTGAGAAATCTGCAGCTGAGACACCTGTTGATGGTAGCGATCGTATCGAAGAGCTTCCAGATGACCCTCTTCTTCCGGGGCCAGAGGCAGCGGCGGCGAGTCGTAATGCCGACCGGGCAATACTTGGAGATCCTGTTTCCCCTTTGTCTGAGCCATCCCCGATTCCTGCTGTAGTCGAGCCAGTCTCGCCAGAGGAACCGGTTCGCCGTCATTGAGACGGTGCCTGGACAGGACTTCCGTCTGTAAGCAGGTTGATATATGGTGACGAGCAGTATTTACATGGTTTATGACGAAGTGAGAATGGAGCCTCGGGGCAGTGCGATACCAGCTTTTACTATTGATGGACATGGTATGAACAATAAACTTGATTTCTGCATTTTCACAGTGGGTATCTTTTGTAGGTTGAAATGAACATCTCTTCTCGAGGCTTTCGTAGCTCAGCTATCCAGCATCATTTGGATAGAAAGAGACAACATATTTTGCGATGCTTCAATCGTCTTGAACCACTTCCTTGATCTCTTCTCGCCCAGGGGCCATAGCGACAGCTTCACTCTTGTCGCTCACACCTTGGCGATCTGTTGCCCCACCCCCATCTTTGGACCAAAAGTCCACCTCATCAATGATGTCCCAGACAATATCCTCTGCAATTTGGTCAAAATAACGCTCGCTCACAGGGTGCACCTTGTTCAAGCGAGCGTTGCCTGACCAGACCTTATCGGGTTTATTATCGATCTCGGCTGGGGGAGGATACCAAAAGTCGGGGCCGAAATTTACCTCCACGGCGCCTCCATGGAAGACACTTACGGCAGGGTAGTATCCGAGCATGCCGTCATCAAGGCCTTCGCGACCGCCAGCTTGGCCTTGAGGACGTGAAGCTGGTGGAAGGAAGCCAAGGAGATTCTCGAACGGAGTTCCCATTAAAACCCCATTCTTGTACACACGGATGCAAGAATTGGGAAGCGTGCGGAGACTTGGAAGAGGGTGATTAGGACCAGGTTCTTCTGAAGAGCCACCGCCAGCCCCTGCCGGATTCATAAGATCTTCCAATTCTTTGGCGGGGGAGTACTCGCTCTTCTCGAAATAAGTATGCGATTTGAAGCGTATGGGATAGCGATCGCGGACAATGTTATGGCCTTCAGCGGTGGCCGCAGGTTCCTCGTCGGTCTGATCAACAACTAGATTATACTGCCCAGACATGACCTTGCGGTGCAATTGTTCTGATGGAAGTTGAATCTCGAGGCCGATGATATCCCCCTCTCGAATGCCTTCTCCTGCAGGAAAGAATTCCTTAGGACGGGACATATGTACTTTTTCTCCCGCGACATCACGGAGGCCATAACTGTAAGCATCGAACCCCACAGGCGCATCAAGTGAAGCCTCTCGTCTTGCCCAGCCTACGCGGACATGCTTGCCTCCTTCCGGCTTGGATTCTCCATCTTTTGGTGGTCGAACTCCTTGTGTGATTTTGCACTCCCAGTACCATCTGCCCTCCCTGACAGCCACGTTGGCCCTTGCCATGCGAAATCCTTTTTCAGTTGTGACGTGACGAGCCGACTTATCAAAATAAACATGCCCTGCTGAGTCCTCGAAGCTCAAGTGGGGACCATATGGCTCGGGTTCTGTGCTTCGGTAGTAGATCATGGACGGAAAGAGAGGATCGGCGATGCAGGGAGTATAGCGGAAGCCCTTCTTATTAGAGACACTTTGACAGTTAGCTTGAAAAGGTATTCATCAGATATAGTCTTGGCTTACTGATCCGATGTTTCAAAGAATTCGACCGTTTGGCCGTCAGGGGCAGTGACCTCGTGGTGTGCCGCCAAGACAGGACCTCGAGGAGGGTTGAAGTTGGACAGTTTAGGCTGCCCCAAGTTGTATCGTAATGGGCTCGACTCGCTCTGTTTCTTCTGTGGCTTCGACTTTGGTTTTGGATCAGGTGTCGCACGAACACTATCGCTTCCTTTGGCCTCACGTTTCTTTAGAGTATCCTTCTTTGCTCGAGCAGACTTGGATCTAGAATTCTGAGCAGCATCTTCAGGTGCCAAAGAGTCGGAAGGCCTGACTTCGGGGTTCAGTGGCGAGGGAACGACAGGACTGTGACGGCCTTCTTCAAGGGGGCGCTTTTGAGGAACCGAGGATAAAGGAAGAGTGGGTGTTGGCTCTCTCTTGGGAGAGCTTCCGAGGTCGGACGCCATCACCGAAGGGAACGACTGAGGCGTTGGCGATATTGCATAGAAGTAGATAAAAGTACAGAATTGATGTCGAGTGACACGAGACGATTCTAAGTGATGCGACGACGCGGCGTGACAACCAGACTGCTACTGATGCTGATCGTTCTTGGGAATAAAGCTAGCCTACTGATCGATAAGGAAGTAACCTTGAGCATGGGTGAGATAAGATAAGATAAAAACGAGAAAGTGACCTCAAGCCTCGGCTGATAAGAATCGAATGGAGAGAACAAAAAAGAGGGCCCGATCTCGGCCTAGCGTGTATTGGATCTGAGTCGGTCAGGGCACCAGGACGGCGATCCCCTGCGCAAAAATCCGACCGGCGGCGCCAAGGAACGAACTTAACGAAGAGGAATTTCTCCGTATTAGCTGAACCAATCAGAGACAACTTAATGTAATCCAACGCATTTCAGGGGCGAAATGACAAAGTTGACAGAGCCGCGGTGAGGAAGAGGGGCCTACTAGAACGTCCTAATTTAAGGGCCTTTCGCTTGGTTCCTCCACTGTGACGACAGTGACACGCTGGGAAGGGTTCTGTCTGCAAGTTTCCTGGCGTGACGAGATCTGGCGAGTTTGGGAGTTCAGGTTTGTGAGGCATACCTACCTACATAGATCTCTCACGTGAAAAATACGAACAGTACTCAGCATCAAATGATATCCATGCAGTCGGAAACGGCACCTTTGGTTCAAGAGCTAAGAAAGACACTAGAAACGAGATGAGAGTGTCTAGATCAAGTCGGTTGTTTTAACCCCAACCCACCAGCGGCCGTCGTTCCATGCTGGGGCCGACTCCCCGTGAAATCGCATCATGTCTGTTGAGTCTCGTCTTGCTTCTGGTTTGTTTTTTTTGCCTTTGCACGTCACTCCCCTCCAACCTAAGGAGGAACTAGACTTGACTGCCACTGAGGGGTACGAGAAGGAGAGAACAGAGACAACAAGAGTCAGCGAGTCTCTGCTGGGCCCCATTTAGGCTCATGCAATGCAACGCCAGCTCCCGAGACCCGACAACCAGTCTCCAATCCACCATAACTAATACCAAACAATCTGAAGGGTAGAAGACAAGGCAAGGCAGAGCAAGGCAAGGCAAGGCAATCAAGAAAGCACAAGCCAGATCCAATTACAAGACTAAGCCCCAGCCCCATTGGATACCTACCTACCTTAGATCAGGTCTTGTCTGATCATCAATCGCAATCACCTTACCTAAGGTACCTTACTCTGCCCAACTTTCTCTGCCCTCTCTTTCTGGTCTGACCTGCGCCTCTCAATCTCAAACCAGACGGAATTGGTCGTCCATCTGCTCTGTCAACTGTCCTCTCTGAGTTCCCTCTCTCACCTTTGACCTCTCTACCTTTCCCTTGGAGGACCTTAAACCCCCACCTTGTCCTCTCTTGGTCTCGGATACCCTTCTCCTGGGGTCACCGTCCTTTCCTCCACCGCCATCTGCCATCTGCCGTCTCATTGCCTCGCTGGTTATCGATCTACGGACGGTATCTCACGCGCGCGTGCACACACACACACGCAAACATACACCCTGGTCTTTGGTCTTGGCTCTGCTTGGTCACCTTCCACCGTCCCAGCCTGGTGGTGCCGCAAAGACTCGGGAGTCTTACGCCTCAACCCATTGACGAAGTCCTCCCCTGTTATTCGCCAAGCACCACAATCAATTATACCTTGCCTAGGAACGAGACAAGGCGTGTTCCGTCCCCATCCTCTTCTGTCAGTGTGTCCTGCACTTTGCTTTCGGCCGCCTTTTGTTGTCTTACCAACAACACCTGTCATTGCGTAGTCACAGATTCATCACCCTTGCACATAGTCTACGGTGCTTTTCCCTTCGGCCTTTTTGGTTTGGTTGATAATCTTTGTTATCTCCTGTCCTTGGTTATTCCCTTCGTCTTCTTTACTACACACTCCGCACATCCTTGTCCTCTCCTCTCCTCCCGGCGGCTGTCAACTCCTCAACCTTCTTCTTTGGTCTTCTCGGCCTTGCAGTTGCGCCGGTCCCAAGTATCTGGTCGCTGTCGCGTCACTCTCTGACACCTGTCGTCTGACCAATACCTGGCTTCCCGTTCGATCGGACTCGATCCATCCTTCGATTGGTCCTGTTTACTAGGTCAGCTGCCTACGCATCTACAGTCCCTTGTACCCTGGCGACTTGTTCGACTCGTCTGCCCACCAGCAAACCTGGCAACTTGACGATACATATCGCTGGACTGCAGATTGGGCTCTGAACTAGGTACTTCTTTAGCATTCTGACTTACACCTCACATCGAGCCAAGAAAGTATTTCATCTGTTTGGCTCGCTTCGGTGCCTGCGAACTCTTAGTTGCGGAACCCGGCTCCGGCCTCTCTCCGGATTTGCCTCCTTGCTCGGCCGGTTCGAAGCCACTTATCAATCCGCTGCAGCCGGTTACGAGTTGTGTGAAGGACTTTCTTTTATCAACCAAGTTTCATTCTTATTCATCCTCGACCTATACGACAATCAAATCAACCTACCGACCCTCGATATCAACGCCAATGAATGCTATAGACTTCGGTTTGTAACTGATCCGTCGCATTCCAACTCAGACTATTTGAAGTACACCCATTCGCTTCATCTGAACCATTTGCGTCTTGTTTCCCTCGATACTGTCAGCCCTACCTACGGGCATGAGCCAAGAAACCCAAGAAACGGCGCTGTATAGCCTTCAGCGTGAGACGGCCTCAGCGCGAACTGCGCTGCCATCACGACCAATGTCCTCGAAATCAAGTGATAGCCCGGCTGTTCCTTCTCAGGAGCGGACCAGACTCCCTACCGGCCAGGACAACCGTGACCACCAAAATAGACTAAGTGGGAGTCCGTCTGGCCCTAAGAGAAGTCCAGCTCCAGGAAATATGTCAAAGCAACAGAGTCCTGGGGCAGAGCATGGTTCAAAAACAAGTCCGCCACCTAGTGGCAGCCAAGGACAAGTTTGCAGGTGAGTTGAGTAGCTTTACTTCTATAGCAATCATTCTGCTTATACCGATGATAGTAACTGTGGAACCACCCGAACCCCTTTGTGGAGGAGATCACCTCAAGGTGCTACGATTTGCAACGCCTGTGGTCTCTATCTGAAAGCCAGAAATGCCTCTCGTCCGACTAGTCTCAAGCGACCACCAAATGTTGTCCCTGCAGACCCTCCGCGAACTACCGCACCGAAGCCCTCTGCAGTCGCAGGTCCAAAACCTGCCTCAAATGCGACCTACATATCGGCTGATCAGACTGGAGGGACTTGTCCTGGGGGTGGACGTTGTAACGGAACGGGTGGTGCAGAGGGCTGCAATGGATGCCCTGCCTATAACAATCGTGTTTCGAAAAGTGCCAACCTAGGTGGAACGCAGAAACGACAGAGCTGCCAAAGTCGAAGTGAAAGTACCAAACCGGAACCGGTGCCTCTGGATGTCAATGCCTTGCAAAATCAACAGAATTCGAATGCCACAGTTGTGATTGCATGCCAGAACTGTGGCACCACTATTACGCCTCTCTGGAGGCGTGATGAGAGTGGCCACACCATCTGCAATGCTTGTGGTAGGTATTGTGCGTTGAGCGTTTATCAAACAGTATTTATTAATAAACCTAGGTCTATATTACAAGTTACATGGTGTCCACCGGCCGATGACCATGAAGAAATCGACCATCAAAAGACGAAAACGAATTATCCCAGCGTCGCAGGATGAGGAGATGGAAGATGCAATGGAGCCAGCCGAAATTCAAGATCAATATGAACAAAATGCTGAGAAGGGGTCAATGAATGAGGACGGATCTGTCAACCTGGGTCTTCGTCGCCGCCCAGACCATCCGCTCACGATCGAGCCTCAACCGGTTATCCGACCTACAAGTAGAACAATATCGCCACTGCCTTCGACCTCGGATCTAGCTGCGTATCACCAGTCAAGTAACCCACGTCAGTACACCGGATCCCTGAACGACGATAACCGACTGGCCCCCATGGCATCTATGTCATCAAACAACGATAGGAAACCGTCACTATCCCCTGCCTCGTTTCTGTCACCAACTCGAAAACGATCCTTCTCTACCACGGAAAGTGAAGCATTTGCCTCACAAGAAACAGGACAGGAGAGCTCGAAACGAATCTCCTCGATCAATATTAAATCGATACTGAATCCATCGACATCAGCCACCACTCCCCCCAATTTAGGAACAGGAAGCGACGACGGCGACTATTCCCTACCTCCCATACGATCACCTGGTAGTACCATAGCATCAGCACCGAGTCCCAGCGCCTTTTCTAACCGGGATAACACGCCAGGTGCTGGCCCGCGTGATTTCGATACCGAGAGGATAAAGGCTGAGCGTCGAGCAGCCTTACAACGCGAAGCGGACAAGATGCGAGAAATGCTTGCCGCAAAAGAGAGAGAATTACAAGAACTTGGACATGATTAATGAATAGGATCCACGACAAGACATCAACGATTTATGAGGTGCCTCTTGGTCAGCAAGGTGTCACTGGACGCGAAATTTAGTGAATGGAAGGCGAGTCAGGAACCGGCGCATTTTGGATTTCACAGCACACACGGCCTTCTCGGATGGGTTTCAGCTCATGAAACTGGAGTTATTGCTGTCAAGGAGCATGGTGTTTGACACACGTGTCTGGTCTGCTTTCTTTCTTCTCTTCTAAAAGCTATTGGAAGGATTATACAGAACTACTGGCCTCGGCCAGCGATACCACTCTATCTCTCGAAAAGTACATTGTTTACGCTACGGAAAATGCACATATAGACAGGGTCAGGCTGTATGTATCGCAAGATAGTTTACACGAGCCAGAAAAAGAGAATGCGGTGTCGCGTTGAGTGACTGTGAGTTGACAACTTGATCAAGTATCAGCTTTGAGCCTCCTTCCCGCTTCCTCTTTGATTTATTCATTGTGATAACGGCCTTTATTGGAAAACAAGATTTTTTTGATAGAATTTGCGTAGTTTTCCGAGACAAAAAGTCCATTCTATAGATGGTTTGCGAAGGTGCTCGCACAGTAAAGCATCCATTGTTTGGACATCATAGCGTGGCACAAGGCCCCGTGCTCACTACCTACGTAGGTGCTCAATGCGTACATAGCCCAAGTTTGACAGGCCATTGTCATTGGGGATAAGAGTAAGTTGCCATGCAGTAATGAAGTGATCAGAAAACCCTAGATGTCGTGTGACCACAACGAACCATGATGCCCTCAAGGATCATGAAGTGCAAGGCTTGTCGTTTAGGCTGATTGATCCATACAAATGCAACGCTACGGAGAGAAAAGCGGCGAACTCGTTTACCACGGACAGTGACATTATGACTTGATAAAAACAAATTCCAAGACTATTTAAAGCAATGTAATGGTCTATCAGAGCGGGGAGAAAAAGTTTCTTTGACCATTAGAGAAGGTCTAACGACAGGTAAGATGGCATAAGGTGCCTCAAATTCTTGGAATGCCTAGATATGCTAGAAGTATCACCACTAGCATGCCATTTATCAACCGCAATACATATGGGCCATTCATGATATATCCCTCCCAATCAACCATATAAAACGCCTGGCGTGGAGTAGTTGATCATCGACCCATGTAATTGCAGCCTTCCGGGAGGGGATAGAGCTGTCGTGCAACTATGGTAGCTACCGTTTATGCATACACTACGTCTTGTAATACATCGATTAAAAGGAGATTATGAAAAGCTATAAACGACTGCAACTGAGCTGAGTCGATGTCAATGTTGATATATGGAAATACAGGAAATCCCATAGTTCACTCATAGAACTAAGCACCACGAACTAACTTCAATAAGAGGAAACTTACTACGATAAATGACCGGGATAGATTAAACTCATAACTAACAGCTGCCTGAAATATTTTATATTTCAGTAAGGTTGATGGTTCTTTTTGTTTGAGGAGTGATGGCTTGAGGACCAGTGCTTTGTTTGAGCATACGGAGTAGGACCAAGCAAGACGAAAAGTGAACCAGCACCAAGCAAAACCCAAAAAGGTAACCGATCAATCTGGCGAGAGACAGTTGGACTTGTGTCAGCAGGATAGGGCAGAAAACGTTTGGCCATATGAAAGTCGGTAGGCCTCTGAATGGTCAAGGTACCCAGGTAGACATATTGTGACATTGCCCAGCACCATGTTTCGGATCTTGCCGCATATGCATATTGAGCTAATTTAGACTCGCGGCATCTTCGGAGGGAGATCTAGATGTTTTGCCTGTCTATCTCCGGTTGGGGATCCATCCGCCGATCAAGATAGTCAGAGGATCTCCAAGCAAACGTAGAGAGCTTTGATATAGTTGGAGTTATATCTGAATTGAGCAAAATCTGAAAGTCCTGCCATCAGTCCTTCATTTTTGTTTCTCTTGGAAACAATGTATGCTCACTGCTGCACACCCTCATAGGCTCCTGTCGAGCTCCGTGATGACCGGTGCCGGTGCCGGGGTGGAGCGCCTCCGGAGACTCCGATCCAAGGTGAGTCGCAAACCACAGGCAGCTGCTAGGTACCGTACCCGTTCTGCCTGCTTTCCGCAGCATTTCCGCTGTGCAGGTATAGGCGGGTTCGCCTAAACCAATGGCGCCTTTCTTGCCCCAGGATTTGATCACTTATTACCTACTCCGTACACCAAATCTTGCTCACATCAATCATAACCCTACATACATACATACCTACGTACAGAAAAGACATCAGCCAACTTTTCTGCTTACCAATACGTCCGATGATAAGACACCACAACGTCGTGTTGGAGCAGGGAAATATCTTGAGTGATCTGCGATTTTTTACCCCAATGCTAAGGAAGCTGCGTGTCGGTGGCTGATTCTAAAATCTCACCGACAAGGCAGACTGGCATGGTCTTTATTTTTCTCTCCGATAAACCGTTTCTTAGAAAGTTCCAGTGCTTTCTAGACAGTCTTGAAGTGATACAAGGAAGCATATATATACCCCGTATCAATCAATCAATTCAATTATAGCGGAGAATCAAGCATCCGAGCCTCCGAGGATGTGCTAAACCCCACATAGACACTCCGGGGAAGCGCATGCTCGGGCTTTATCAGAGTCACGACTCCGGTCTCCAAAAGATGTCATGGATGATATGCATTGCCATATAAGAGGTCTTATTGCGAGGTCAAGAAAGATCCATAAGAAAGCCGGTCTCGGGTCAAGACTTGGGTCTAGCGAGACGCATCCGCATGGACGGCTACGCCTTGCGAACTACGAGAAGCGGAGCCCAGCCTTTGTTGACCGCGTCGAGCTGACACTGTATGGTCGAGACAATGATTGGACATCCATACTGCTGGCTCACCATATGCGGAGGAGCTGGAACCATACTACAGTGTTGGAAGCACCGTCACTCCGCAGCTTGTGTGCGTGGGTCCACTGATCAAAAAGATCCTTGTCTGTCAATTGAAGGGCGCACGACTTGACAATCTGGCTAGACTCGCTCAGCTGGTTGGTGTGGCTGGCCGACATTCTGCACTCCAACTCCACCAGACTTTACCTTAAGGCTTGGTTCACATTCTGGGGGATGGAGACTGCTGACTCCTTCGATGTGTTCCTACACAGACCGTTACTTGTGCCTAGGTAGTAGACTACCTCTGTTGGATTTTCATCTTGAACAAAACTCAGTGACTATCCTCGACTTGGGGAGCCTCATTCTTTTCTCTTCATTCTCAGGCTCAATCTATTTATCTTGTGTCCTTCTAGCTCCCACTCCAAACGATTCAAGTGGGACCAAGCTGACTGACATCCAAATCTATTCGGTTCATGGCTGTCACCCTCACGCGCGCCTTTCGATTGACCTGAGCCGATATCTCTGCTCCGCATCAGCACTCATCCTTGTGCATCATGTCCAATATGGATGAGATGGAGCAATTCGTCAACTGGGACAAGGCCATTGACGCCTTTCCGCAATCCCAGGATGGCAACGCCTTTGCTGGTCTGACAGCTGACAACAACGAGAGCATTGATCTTGTCCTGGAGAATGTCAGTGAAGACGACTTCAGCTTCTGCGCCCTTCAACACTTTTCAGACAACAACTTCCCTCTGCCAGACATGCCCGCCCCAACAATGGACTTCACCACAACCGCTGAAGACATATCTAGTCAATTTCAGTGGGACACGCCTCCATCGCCATGCATTAACTGTGCTATGTCTGGCTTCTCATGCAAAAAGATCCGGGAGGGTATGTACAAGGACTATTGCACTACCTGCGTAGCATTGAAAGTCGACTGCAGCTTTGCTGTTGCCCCCGAGTCTATCAACACCTCAGCTGCGCCCTTTGACATCAACCCATTTCTACCATCTGGACCTCAGATCTCCAACGCTCTCCAGGAGGATAACCAGGACGACTCTTGCCAATCCTCTCGCAATGCCTCTCGCAATGCCTCCGTCAGTGATCTAGGCAACCTGGGAGAAACATTCAACAACAAGGCCGCACCTCCTCCCAAAATTGGAGCACGATTCTCCCGAGAGTCTGTTCGTATTCTCAAGAACTGGCTCTCGACTCACAACCGTCATCCTTATCCTAGTGACGAAGAGAAAGAGATGCTGCAGCGCCAGACAGGGTTAAACAAAGTCCAGATCACAAACTGGCTTGCAAATGCTCGTCGACGTGGCAAGGTTCAGCCCCCGCGCTCAACATCACCTCACTACACCAGCTCATGGTCAGGCCCCATGGATATCCCTCAACGCCGAGGAACACCAGCTCTGGAAGCCATGAACCCACTGCAACGTTGGGAGCACTCACCCCCTGAGAACGAACCTGCGTCAGTCAGCGCTATTGCACGAGCCGTTACCGCCTCTTCCTCCGGAATGTCTTCCGGACTGGACAGCCCTTTCAGTTTGAGCTATGCGGACGATGGCTCAAGCAGATCTATCTGCAACCAGTCGTCGGTCAGCAGTTTAGGCACCTCCCACTCCAGTAATGGGTCTCATGGATCTGCCTATTCACATGGATCTCGCAACTCATGGGGTTCGTTTGGTTCAGCCCCATTTAATAGCCACGGACGTCGTCGCCGTCGCCGAAGGGCTTCGGCAAAAATTGGCAAAGAGAAGACCAGCCTATCAGCCCCTCTCAAGACCTTCCAGTGTACATTCTGTACCGAAACATTCAGGACTAAGCACGACTGGCAACGACACGAAAAGTCGTTGCACTTGTCTCTTGAGCGCTGGGTGTGTTCTCCTCACGGCGCAAAAGCCGTCAACCCTGATACCGGCATCTTATCCTGTGTCTTTTGTGGCGAGGCCAACCCAGACAATGCCCATATCGAAAGCCACAACCACTCTGCCTGCCAAGAGCGTACCCCAGCAGAACGGACATTCTACCGAAAAGATCATCTTAACCAGCACCTGCGCCTGGTGCATAATATCAAGTTTCAGGATTGGTCTATGAAGTCGTGGAAGGTAGCAACGCCTGAGATTCGGTCCCGGTGTGGTTTCTGTGGTATCGTAATGGATACATGGACTATCCGTGTCGATCATTTGGCTGAGCATTTCAAGACGGGTTATTCCATGGCTGACTGGAAGGGTGATTGGGGTTTCGACAACCCTGTACTCGAGATGGTCGAGAACTCCATGCCTCCATGTATGAGACCTCTCCAGTATCCTGTAGACAAGTTGCCAACGTCTAACTTTTGAAATAGATCTTATTCATTATGAGCGCACATCCCCGTTGCCATACGTAGCCACTCACTCCCCGCCAGAGTCACCTCGTAATGCCTACGAGTTGATTAAATTGGAAATGGCTTTCTTCACACGGAACTATCAGGACCAGCACGGACGACTCCCGAACGACGAAGAAATGATGGTCGAAGGTTGTCGTATTATTTTCGCTAGCGAATTGCTATCACTGCAGGGCATCGCGACGAGGCCATCGTGGCTCCGTGACATTATCATGAGCTCCGACACTCTACAACAAAAGGCTAGATTCGGTCCTTTGCGTGGTGCCGCTGAGAACAGGCTGGCATCCCTCAAGATTAACGGCAAGGACAACTTGTTCGAGGAGTGTCCCATGGAGGTACAGCTCCACGAGTTTGTCAAGGCCAAGAGACTACTAGGTTTAACGGCGATGGACGATGAGCTTCAAGAAGAGGCTTGTCGTATCGTGGGCCGGGTGGAAGAAGTCTCTACACACCCGTCAGAGCTCATTGCAAACTGGCTAATTCGCCTCGCAACATCTACTACGAACTGGCTCGCGCCTTTCCGTCGACGCGCACACCTTCCACGAAGCGAAGACGTGGTGGATCACATTTGCCGTTCAACCGATCCTACATCCATCGACTCAACCATCCACAGCTACTCGCGCCTCGAGCGTGAACTGAAGGATTATCTCATCTTACAACGATCGATGGGCATAGAGCCTACTGACGAGGACCTCCAACGACAAGCTCGTATCATTATATACGAATTCGATGACGGCTGGAACCAAACCGCGGCAGATAATGCATCTTGGCTCGAGGGATTCAAGAACCGCCATCCCGCAAGCAGTAACAACTCGCCTGCATTTTCTCTTCAGCCTAGCGTCAACTCGACTGTCAGCGGAACCGCCACCACTGATGCGACACTTTTCTCCAATGACTGTCCTGTGCTTCTGGGACTGGGTTGTGATGACATGTTTGATATGGGCAGCGGCCCTAACTGTCCTGGACCATACTTTCTCAATGATGCGAACTGCTATCGACGATTGGCGAAGGAACTGAAGCGATGGGTTGCTGGCACTATGTCGGCGAACAACCCCAACAGGCATGTGCCTAGTGATGCAGAGCTTCAGCACCAGGCACGCTGGATCCTATATGACGAGTAAGTTTCTTGGGCAGGAAGACTACCGAATGTGACGAGCTGACAATACTCTAGTGACGATCCTTGGAACCAGACTGCTGCAGATAATGCCGAATGGCTTCAAAGGTTCAAGCGAGACGCCGGTATTCTCAAGACCGATGGTCCTGGTCTCCCAATGAGCGATGGCTGGGCCCTCGAATCTGGTGGCTCGGGATTCGCACCCCCCTATGCTTGCCCCAAGGCATCGCTCGAGCCCTTCCCTGCAGATGCACAGGTCTCAATGGGCCAGGGTGCCAAGTCACTGCCAGCAGCTATTGCTAACAGCTACATCGAGAAGCTGACATCGCAGGCGGCACGACCTGCTGAGGTTTTCTGTTCGCGAGAGCTGGAGCGTGGTCTTATCAGCTATGTCGAGGATCATGTAGCATGCAAGGGTTCCATGCCCACAGACGCCATGCTTCAGACACGAGCGCGTCGGATTCTTGACTCGCAGACCACACCGGCCGATGATGTGGATCTGTTGAACAAGTTCAAGGATATGGTGGCTAAGAAGGTTCCTCAGGCAGTGGCCGCTCAGGACAATATTGCCAGCGCTCCCGCTATGCCCAGTAATATGGAGCTTAACCTCTCAGACGAGGATGTCAACAATATCCTGCAGGACATGAATTTCGAATTCGATGCTCAAGACTTTGGCGTTGCAATGGAAGGGTTACAAGATACAGGAGGTGTTAGCCTGAACATGGCAGGATTCACAGATTAGGGACCGCTTTATACCATTCACGAAGTGTATTAACGATGATGATTAAACGCATATAACAAAAATGGTGTCAGGTTTTTGAGAGGTTTTTTAATTTTATTTTTAGATACAGTATGGGCACGCGGTGGATATATCAATGGATATCAGTTTGTTTACATAAAATTGGGGAATGAACGCAATAATATCACTACATACAGTATCCTTCACCTAGCACCTTGCCTACCTACCAAGTTTAACTAGACCAAGTTTAAGGCTGAGTCATTATACGTGATTGATAACAATAGCAGCGATCGTGCGGGCATAAGCGAGACAATGTCTCAGCTCAGGCTTTGGCCTAACTTGGAACAAAAGAACCACTGCAGTAGATGAAAATAGTGGCTTACATGCAGTTCAATTGCATGCGGACGGTGAGAGAGCGCCAACCGTTAAAGATGGGTCGATGACTTCCGAAGACGGCACTGGGCTTGATATCTGACGTTAGACAGTACCTGCCCGTACCTTGGACCAACCTTTATCAAGTAGGTAGTTGAAAGAACCTAGCGCTATTCTGAGTAAGGTAAAGTAAGGTAAAGTACAATGCGGTAAGATCCAGTAGGCAACGATGCCCAGATAAAGTAACAAGGCACCGCAGGAACGGAAGCGACGCATGCCAATTCCATTCACCTCGTTCATTCCATGGATTCAATGTTTTTCAACTTCAAACAACCACTTCCACGCGTCAACTTGAGTCACTAAAGACGGAGATGTTGGAGGCTTCATAGACTGCTTTATGAAGCTTGCTCAAAAGACACTTCGTCTTCTTGTCTCTCTGTCGAGATAAAGTGACGCTTGAGTGAGGCAGTCATTCAATCAACTAACGGATCGCTTGAGTCTCAAATCATTGCTGGGAGACCCCGTACCCAATGCCGACTTATCTATGCCACGGGTTTCGGTGGCATCGCCGCGACATCCGGATTTTTGTCATCCTCAACGACCTTGAAGACGCTGCACCGAACTGGGTTCTTGCACCTGCGTCGTCTTATTGCATCCTCGACCAGCTACACGCCAAATACGACTTCTTACCTGAGCTCTCACCACCGACGACGCCCACGCAAAAGAGCGTCAGCGCCAAGAATGCCAACATCAAAAAGCAATTCGATCATGTTGACGACGACCATGCTCTCCCGACATCGCGTGTATCCGATGCCGAAGATGCCGTTCTTATGCACTCATGGTCGCCGGTCAAATTGCTGGAGGAATTCGATGTAGACGAAATGGTGACGGCATGCAGACCATATGCTTATGTGGCTGATTATGTGGTACGAGTCGACCTCAGTGTGGACGTGGCAGGTCAGATGGCCAAGTACTACGACAAAATGGCCGGCGAAGATGGGTGGATCATAAAATTAAGGAATGAGTTGCAGAAGGGCGAGTCCGTGCGGTGGTACGTCGTGGTCTGCGGTGATGATGTGAGAGAAGTCCCTGGCAAGAGTGACGAGGAAGAAAAAGAGGTTGGCTATGAGCAGATAAGGGACGCGGCACAAACCATGGTGCGCAACCGACGAACAAAAGACGCTTTGGAGGGGCTTTCTGATTCACCATCCGAGTACGACGACGACAACGACCGAGAGGAAGATGGAGAAGATGCTCTCACCGTCCTAGATGGCATTTTAGGCGGACCAGATGGTGCTGCAACGCCCAGGCCACTTTCGAGGACATTGCCAGATATTGATATCCCGTTCCAGTCTCAGCTCGACCCCAGTCGGGCTTCAGTTTTGACAATATCAACAGTTTGGTCTCAGGATGAGTTACCTAACGGAACAAGAAGGCAGGAAACACCGGATATTGATGCACCTCTCCAGCCTCATGAACTCGATAAGAAAAGGAAATCCGTGTCTACAGCATCATCAGCATGGTCTCGAAAAGATTCTCTGGATAATGCACTAGCACTGGAAACACCAGATGTTGAGATACCGCTTCTTCACCCCGATAATACACGATATTCGGTTTCGACAGCATCAGAGATATATTCTGCATACGGGCAATCTAGAACTGAACCAGAAGAGTTTGACAACATACATTCATCAGTGCAGGATCCCATACGAGGAGAGATACCGAAAGTAAAGCAACCTCTCAAACCAAACGAGCTTCATCCGTCTAGATCGTCGACGCCTCCGACGCCCAAACTTCTGCAACGGCAGCTGCCAGCCCCAACGATCTACAGGCCCGAAAGCTTTGTACCCCCTTTCTCGCCCGTGTTACCACCTACAGATGGCTTTGAAGAAGTGTCTCCGAGGCCAAATACTCCTAGCAGGGCGGAAAATGTCAAGCCCCCAGAGACAGCCTGGCCATTATCATCAGACTCCCCACTTGAATCCTCAGGATCGAGTACATTTCATAATCAAGACACTCCGTATCCATATGCTAAATCAATCATGAGTCCAAAGGACAGCCTAGGTACCTATTTGAACGTACCCAAAGAGCTTGTTCCTCCTCGAACACCCTCGCCTACATCGGAGTATTCACCACAACCACAGAATTTTGGATCAAACATGCCCAAGTTTGAGGGGATAGTGCCACACGCTCCACCATTGTTGGTGTCACCGAACCCAGCACGCCTAGAACAACCAAGTTCTGGCATATTGTATGAAGCTGGTGACACAATTTGCGAACAGCAGCTATCATCAACACCAATGCCAAAAACCAAACAGGTGGCATTGCTGAACTTAGACACAAAAGCAGCCAAAGAGCCGGCTTCAAGGCTACCAGCAAGTGCCACAACCCCAACATCGGCTCATCGGAAAACAATCAATCCTGTCTTGAGAACATCTCCCAGAAACCCAACAGCCCAGCCAACTGCACAAAAGTCGCCAAAGTCTCGCTTACCGAGAAGTGTCCATAAGAACATTCGAGTATCAAATGTACCATTACCGCCAGAACCAGAAATAAAGACGCCTCGTCGCCCGCCTACGCCACCAAAGCCTCGAGGTGTATCGGGAGGAAATTTACAGAAAAGACCACAAACGGCGCCAGAAAAGGGAACGCCATCATCGAAAGCTCATGCCAGAATGTTATCAATGCCGTATCCTTATGAGGTACCAAGCTCTCTGCAGGAACTGGAAAGGGAGGAGCTGGTATTAGAGCCTACACCATCTCTTGCTTCTGACTACAATGCGGGTGTCAGTCTAAAACCGAGCGCGCCACGAGATTTAGCAAGTGGGGTGAGGTTGCGTGCACCACAGCCAGTGGCTGCGACGACTCAAAGTCGACAAACTAGTGTATCTACAGATCATAGTGATGGCCAGGTAAATGAAGACGGAAGGCATCCTAAACAACGAATTGGTCGCAGCCATTCAGTGGCCGAAGGGCTTAAGAAGCTGTTCAGGAAGCCATCTCATGCCAAGACGGGCCATCATCATTAAAGGAGACGGACAGTAAGCATGAATTGCTGGTTTTGAATTTTCATTTCGGGTTTGATCTTGACTGCAACTTAGAGCATCTCATTTCGAAGGGTTGGATTTACCACTGAGGGATAGGAGTCGCTGTTGACTTATGGAAAAGCGTCGAACTTTGTAAGTCGTAATATTCTAAGTACCTATGATGGATCGTCATGATGTAAGAGTAGCGGAAAGAGATTCTTCAAACATGTACAGTATTTAAGTGCAGATATTTAGTTACGTACGTACTATATGATCTGCAATTAGCAATCAAATTGAACGTCTTGTCACAGTGGCATTTTCAAGACGCGAAATGAAATGAGGGTGAAGCTCCTTTACCAGGCCCAGCCAGGTAGATGTGGATGGTCATGCAAGGAGTTGATGCACGTCACGTGTAAGTCAAGCAAGACAGCTCGACTCGATTATCCAGCATACCACCTTACTTAAATAAAGTCAACAGCTCCAATCCTATCTTACCCTGTTCGATCTGTTTGACAGCCCGCTTACATCAAATAAGGATGCAACTCATGATATCAATTGATTGGAGTCCCTGATGGTCTCCAAATAACTCTCCAACCATACCGAACCTCGACGACGTTAAACCTCGAGGCCCGAGTCCAAGTCCGAGTCCAAGTCCAATCTAGCCTCCGGCCATTGTCTCTTTCCCCATCGCCCTCGGTTCTTCGGAGCCACATCATATAAAATGGCCCTATCGCGGTCCGAACCTGGCCCCAGTACGTCGGTTGAAGCATTTGCGCAAACCGGTGCTGAGCCCTCGCTTGATGATAGCGACGACGAAGATCTTCGGTCGGCCGTTGGCAGTGGAAGCGATGTTTACGAGCTGCATGAGAGGAATGTGGGCAGAGATAGACACGGAAGCGCAATATGGAATGCCGAAGCTGCAGAGGATGGAGATGTAGGCCATCCTCTCGTAGGAGAGCGCTCGCGAAGTCCTGGCTCTATGGCGAGTTTCCAGCTCTATACCCCTGATGAAGAACAAGCCGTGCGGAGGAAGTTCGACCGCAAGCTTGTCTTATTCGTCGCTCTCCTTTACATGTTGAGCTTTGTCGACAGATCCAGTATGACTTCCCTATCTTTTTGCGATCGACAACAATGCGCTAACAAATCCAGATATCGGCAATGCTCGTATAGCTGGTATGGATGAAGATCTCCAGTCTGACCCGCCCCGCGACGAGTGGTACCAATGGGCCCTCACGGCGTTCTATATCACTTACATTGCCTTTGAATGGATGTCGCTTCTGTGGAAGCTCATTCCGGCGCATATATTCGTGTCGATGGTGGTTCTGACGTGGGGTCTTATGGCGTCCCTCCAGGCTGTCGCGACGTCTTATCCCATGTTGATTGCGCTGCGCGCTGTCCTTGGAATCGGAGAGGCTGGCTTCACGGGAATTCCGTTTTACTTGAGTTTCTTCTTCAAACGAGAAGAGCTTGCATTCCGGACTGCTATTTTCATATCTGGTATGTAATCCCCTTTTGGGGTGGTAAGGGAGAAAAGCTTACAGCTGTCGCAGCGGCACCCTTAGCTACGACGTTTGCCTCGACGCTCGCCTGGCTCATCGTTAAGTTTGCTGAGTTTGGTCCTATTGCCCCATGGCGTCTTCTCTTCATCATTGAGGGGTTCCCGTCAGTCATCGCGTCTGTAGTAGCCTGGAACGTCATCCCCGACTCTCCGCAGACAGCGCCTTACTTGACCAAGCGTGAGAAAAAGGTTGCCCATCTGCGCCTTCGCAGCGAGCAGTCAACGGCCACAAACAATAAGCCTTCGTCTGGTCTCAAAGGTCGCGATGTTCTAGCCATATTTCGTGACCCCGTTGCGTGGATCACTGCAACCATGTTCTTCCTCACCAACATGGCTTACTCCTCTCTCCCCGTCTTCCTCCCCAAGATACTCACTGAGATGGGTCACGATACTCTCACCTCTCAAGCTCTCAGTGCTCCCCCGTACTTGGCGGCTTTTGTCATCGTCCTCTTCACAGCGCATATGTCTGATCGCCTGCGAACACGCACCGTACCTCTAATATTCCATGCCCTCGCTTCATCAAGTGGCTACGCCATTCTGGCTTTGGCCAAACCCCTTAATCTTCCTAATTTCATCCGTTATATGGCCGTATATCCTGCCGCTATAGGCTTTTTCAATGTCGTCACACTCATCATTACATGGAGCATCAACAACCAAGCCAACCAGAGTCGTCAAGGCGGTGGCTTCGCTCTCCTCCAACTCGTCGGTCAGTGCGGGCCGCTCGTGGGTACCAGATTGTATCCGGATCGAGATGCTCCTTATTATGCGCCTGGGATGAGCACATGTGCAATCGCCATGCTTCTGGTCTCCATCCTAGCATATGCTCTTCGCTTTTATCTCAAGTATAAAAATCGTAAATTTGACCGTGCTGAGAGTGAGCGTCAGCAGGGGGGTGACGAGGTTGAGGAAGAAGGCCTCGTTGGCCCTGGGAGACGCAGATCAGCGGCTGTTGTCTTTCGATACATGTTATAGGGCAATCTCAATAACTTAATTCCAAACTCGCAATTCATAGGAATGTATTATCCATGGATCAATTGCTACCGAGGTAAACTTGGTAGATAGACCATATACAATTTCTCCTTCTTGCTGCTAGCTAACGCCTCGTGATGCTAGGCTAATACCGTTTGTAACTTGATTTTCTCGCGATTTGACATGGAAGTTATTTAGAATCTATCTCCCAAAGCGCATCCACTTGGGGGCGTGATACTTCTCTACGCCGGCTTTCCACCAAGACTCAATTCCATGCCCGCCTTGTTCGATCGAGAAAGACGCAGATGCTTTCTCATGCTTGGGCTTGCCGGCATCCTCAGGTCTAAGTTTGCGGCGCAGCGCCTTCCAAACCGAGTGGTGTTTTCTCTGCTCTTTTTGTTGACGCTTGACACTCTGATGGGCATGGCGAAGTTTATTGCAGCTGTTATAACAAATATTGTGTGCCAGTTTCTCAACACCGGCTCGAGTCCGTTTCACTCCCTCTGTCAAGCTTCGAAGAGACATGACAGAAGATTTTCTCTTGCTTCTTCTTTCCACCTGTGGCGGTTTGGTTGACGGGCTAGGACTTTCTGAGTGCCGGTCTTCTGCTGGGCTATCAATCTGGGGTCGGATTCGGGCCTTCACTGGTGTCAGGGGGTAAGTCCTTCCAAACCCGGTAGTGTCTTCCAATGAAGGCTGTCTCGCCATGGTCTTCTGAGCAGGCGTCAAATTTGACTGTAGGTCTTCGGAACTTGATACAATCTCAAAGGAGTGGTAGGAGTGGATGGGTAGTCGTTGCAAGTGCCCGAAAGCTGGTGTCTCATCGACTCCTGCCCCGTGGGTGCTTCCTTGATTCAGAGCTCTCGCAGCAACAGTAGAGCTTGATGAAGATCTCAGGCCAGATGGCCTGTCGTTGAAGCGACTGTATTTCGTCAAATCGCCCAAGTCCAAGCTTGGCATGCGAGTGTCTGATGCTGGTGATGGCACATCATTGAATCCAGTACCTTGGTCATGGTATGATGAAGATGCGCTCCTTGGAGCTCTATGCACGGACTCTGGAGAGGGAGTTTGTGACCTCATAGGCCTCAGGTTATCTCTCACCATTTGTAGGATAGAGAGCTGGTTTGAAATGATATCAGTTGTTGATGGTTTGCGGGGTTTTTCATCGGATGCATCGTTCAGCTGGGTTTCTTCACGAAAGTGGTCGCGGTGGGTAACTGGTAATAAAGCTCCGTTCTGAAGAAATGCATCTTGTCTGGAGGTCGTTCGAGTGCTCGGATGCGGATGTGCCTCAGCCTCGGGGAAAGATTGCTCATTCGACCGGGGATCTCTCTAGGATGCTGCTGGCCTGATATTTTCCAGATCCTCCAGTTTCTTCCGGGTAACGGGTGCTCTTTTTTGTACATTAAGTTCGTTCCGCTGTGTACCTGAGATGGTATTATTGTTATAGGAGTCTGGTGCATCACCTAATTTGAGGCCGAGAGGGCGGGAACGGACTGGAAGTGTAAAGGTGTGATTCATGGTGATGATATATATATCATTAATAAAATCAGCTGATGGGTGGTAAGTCTCGAATGGTGTTGAGTTGTTGAAGACGGGAAAAGAAGATGAAGTGTGCCAGTTAAGAGTCTGATATATACCTAAGGGAATTTAAACTAAATCTAGTCAAGTAAGTAAAGCAATAGCTAGGCCATCATCAGACAGGCAGTTGCTCCTACCTCGGTGGCAGATGAGAAATAGAAGGCAAGTGCATAGGTAAGTAAGCACGAGTTAGTAGTTAATAGAGAAGGTATAACTACTTAAGTACTGAGGTATAAATATTATTATCTACTTGCCTTTCAGAAGAAGCCTTAACGGAAAGCGATATAGGGAAATGAAAAAAGAAACAGGTCACCATCTTACTAACAACTACCTATGTTAGATCATTCAGACGGCAAAAACGAATCAGAGGGCGTTGGGATTGCTCCCGCCAGGGCTTGAACCTGAGACCTTCGCATTACCGGATACTCGGAATGAAGTATTAGTACGACGCTCTAACCAACTGAGCTACGGAAGCCTTCTAATTCGATGGAGTGGGAAGAGCTATTTTGCAATATATTTGGCTTAATCATTCCCAGTTCATAGAGTAACGACAATGTGTATCACAAGCATCCAGTAGAGGTAACAACAATAGATCAGCTTCCATGAGGACAAGAACTACTAGTTCATGAGCTAAGAAATGCTCTCACTAGAGCTTATTGATTTGATCACACTTGCTCAAGATTAATATGGCCAGGTCGATTATCTGTCCCCCCTTAAACTTCCATTTCTTCCCCGACATCAATCACAAATGTTCCACCTATCTTATCCAGATTTCTCAACGCAATTGGTACACTCGGCGCATGTGAAGTGTGTTGTTGCAGCTCCGAGCTTGATAGCTCCTCCTGGGGCATTCTGATGAAATAGGTCAGGCCAGCCGTGCTGGGTCTCGGGCCAGGCAAATATTTTGATCGGGGCACATCGATCATTGTTGAATCTTGCTTTGTCAGTCGCATACAGACATACGAGTTATACAACATACCCAGCTAGACGGCAGATCATGCCAGGGTCAACGAAAACAGATCCGATGTGTCCTTTAAGCTCAGGGCCTAGCTCGTTGCATGTATATTCAAGTTCAGGGCGGTAGGCGAAACATGGAGCTCCCCAGTTCTCCTCACGGCAGAAGTAAACCTGAGATGTGTTTAGTACATGCATTCTGCTGAGGACACTTCCATCCCACCATGCCAGACTCTCGGCCCCCCTCACTGTTCTCGCCTGGAGTAGTACCAATGCGAGCCTTAACAACTTCAGGCTCGATGGCTTCGTACTTGAGTGTAGCTCGCTCCTTGAGGGGTGAAGACCACATGTCAACTGAGGCAGCGAGACAGTGCGCGTAGAAGAACGACAAAACGAAAAGCGCAAAGGATGTCTTCATTCTGAGGATTGGGTGATAGTGAGCGTTGATAGGAATGAAAATAGAAGCGGGTAATCAGAAGTTATAGGTCTGGATACTCTGAATTGTTTTATCGAGAACTAACAGCAGCTGACGTCTGGGATACATCTTTTTATGTATCAGAGGTTATTACGGCAAGCCATTGATGTTTTTTCGGTTTCATTCTTTACGACAAAGCTACGTATGACACGCAAAGCCTCGTGATGGCATTGGCCACCGCGATACCGCCGCAGCTTCAACCCGAACATACCCCTTCAATTGTATCAAATTCTCACCCGTTACCGGCCGTATTGATTGCTTGTGTTGTGTTGATCAAGATACTCGGTCAACTCGTCAGCTCATAATCAACCTCCCATTCAAAGACCTTCGGGAGTCATCGGCCAACCCGTGATACAAATTCGGCCCATCGGGCGTCCAAAAAAAATACTGTCAACTTGCAGGTGGCTTGTATTACTAGTAAACAAACAACCGGGCCCAGAAGGAGCTGCGATTGATCTCCTAGACGATTGTATCAACGGTGTTACCGGCCTCAGGAAGCTTGTGCAACTTTCGTGTCTGCTGCTCAACCGTTTGCTTGGAATTGTCAGAATGGCGGTCTCGCCTTCATCGGACTCCCACGTTGCGCATTGCATCACGGGACATGAGTAATCCGCACCAAGTGCCGATTTTGGCTTGCCAAAGACATATACCACGTTATCTTATTTGCTCTCATGCAAGCGTCTGCCGTAAGCCAGTAACATCCACCGCGTGGAAGCCGCTGGATCGCCCAATGTACATCACTGATCGGCCGTCCGTGACGTCGATGGCAGGGAAAACGAAACGGCGCTGCTTAAGATCAACCTTCGGCTTCAAGGGATCGATATCAAACTCAATACTTCGTATACATGTTTTAAAATAGAAGCATACTTACATTTATGCATATCAGCTTCCAACGTGATCGGCCTTGGAGCAGATGCCCGGAGCCGGCAACGGAGGCGGACGGAACGGACTCCACAATGATTGCCTAAACAGGAAATATCTGTCACAACGAACTCCGGCACCTCATCCCGTATATACGAGTGTTCTTATGCTTGGTAGTATATACGGGCAACAGCGTGATACTGTCTCTCTCTCTCACGACGGAGGATTTGGCTTGAAATTGCCCGTTGCGCTACCTCCTTCACCCATCACATGTTTGGCTTCGGAGGAATGCACGAAAAGGCGGATTCGGTCAGCCAAGTAGGTTTCTTCGAGTCAACACCGATCTTGGTACGAAAAGAGACTCTGTTAGAATACACAGAATGATTCAATGCAGCCATCCGTCGCAACTCCCGGCCGGTAGCCACTCCACCCAGCAGCTATCTCTGGCGTTGCTGGTTGCACGGCATCAGTGTCAACCACTCTACACACATCAAGCCCACTGCCGTGGTCCCCGAGTCGGATTTTAATGAGTAAGATGGCACCTTACATCGTAATGTGCCTCAGTTGATCCTCAAACGTTCTTGGTTATCTTCAGAAGGCAGACAGATACGAGATAGTGCAACTGTACAGCACGCTTGCACGCAGTTCAACGAGGCGATCAATGTCTCTGTAGCAACGCTGCACGAAACAATTGTAAGGAGCCACACAGAACCATTGTACCTTCGGTAACCCGAGTTTGGAGGCGGTGAGGTTAGGCTGCCCATCAGCCAATATCTTCCATGCCACAAGAGAACGAACGATGATGACTATGGCAAAAAGTATTCTTGGTCGAACATGCTTATTCTAGTTTTTTAGAAACAAAATGACGGCATTCTAATATTTCATAATTACTTAAATGCTTTCATAAATCAAGATTAGATGTTGCCTGAGTATTTCGATAGATTAACTAGGTTCATAAGCTGGGCGTAAGGTATTCTCCTCTATTTGATGGCATGACATGGCTGAGAGCACTCCAGGTCCTTCAAACAGCAGTTTCTCATTGCCATATCGTGGCTGCTCTGATGGAATTTCTATTTGTGAAGTTTCATGTCAAGATAACACAGCTACAATTAATTCAAACGACCTTTTCATGCGCTCTCGCGTTATGTTTCTAGGTTATGCTACAGTGGGTTTCAAGCAGATCGAAACGTACAAAAAGGGCGATTCCCCCTTTGATATTCTATCTAACTTCAAAGGATAACAAGTAAGCCGAAACCTAAAGAAACACTGCGCGCGTCCTCTGCCACATGTAAAACTATGCCTTCCACTCACGAAATATCTCGAATTGACTACTCCCTCATCCAACGGACAGATAATGAATTTTACAGGTAGAGTATCCGCGACAAATTTCTTGAACATATGAGCTGATGAAAAGAAAAGAAAACAGTCCGAAATTATAAAGAGCAAAGAGTTAGGATGGAACCAGAGAAATACCATGGACTAAGTGAGCGTGAAGTCGGACCAACATTAGGGATCATTACACAGTGTTCAGTGCACAGTAATCACCAGATGTTGAGCTCCGCTGTGATGGGATATACCGAGCAGTCACGGGGCTTCAGCCGAAGCTAGAGGTTTCTGTTATCCGTTATGCTAAGACAGTGCATCGGCTAGCTTATTCCTACGCGTTATGGTTGGTGGAGATCACGAACGCCATCGTTTATGACTTGAAAAGCAACAGGTTTCTACCACTTCTTGACCGGGAAACTTTTCAATTATTCTCGTGGCTGGCAGGATTCATAACTGAAATCGGCTTCTACTCGCATACACAAGTTCCGAGAATACAAAGCTGGATAAAAGAACCAAACGCAATGTTGACGAATCGCCCTCGAACGCGGCAACGAGCGTATAAGAAGCCACCTGCTCTTGATGTTCCCAACATTGATGAAGATGCCGCGGAGAGAAAACGAGTTTTGAACGTTCTAGCACAGAGAAGATATCGTGAGTCGACACTTTCCTGTGACCAAGCAAGCTTGAGATCTGACAGGCATATAGGTGAAAAGAAACGGCTAGATCGTCTTAAGACCAAGTCAGCTGGTAGCAATCGGTCTCAAAACTCCGAACCTCAGGACGAAACAGTTCCAAACCCCGAAGGCAGAGTATCAAAAGACGATGTATATGAAATTCCGACTCTGCAGAGCAGTCTGGAATCCACGATTCCAGAACCCAACCTGTCAATCCCTCCCACGACAGACGCTGACATCTTGGCTGGGTTTGATCTCAATCTGACATCTTGGAACTCCCTCGGAGACCCCCTCCAAGATTTGGCATTCGCGCCTATTCTTCCAGACCCAAATACAGTACCCGGATACTTACACGAAGACAATACCAGGGGCGATTCGGCAACAAATGCTCATCATGACTTGTCTGCAGATTTTGCCGTAGCCGATATGACAATGTTTATTGATTCATCATCACTCAGCTCTTCACCCCCGTCATCGGAAGGGCAGACGTTTCCTGATAGTTATCAACTACCTCTACTACAGCTTACACTTCTCAAGGCTGTTATGCGAATAGCAGACCGTCTGAACCTGAAACCAGACCTTTGGGATTTGGGGGGCAACTCGGCATTCAACACAGGGACCGCAACTCCAGCATCTCTACTCCCTCCATCATGGCAGCCTACTCCATCACAAGTTGCGATACCACACCATCCAGTGATTGACCTTCTGCCTTGGCCAGGTGTCAGAGAGCGTGCCATCTTTATCTTGTCATTGCCCGACGAGTTACGGCCACCACGAGCCCAGGGCGCATTGGCGATCGTCAACTTTGCCTATGATGTTGAGGATACAGCCGAGGGAGTTAGAATTTATGGTGACGATCCATACGATCCAGGTAACTGGGAACTGGGGCAGGTTATGTTTGAAAGATGGTGGTTTTTGTTTGACAACAGCATCATCAGCACAAGTAACCGTTGGCGAAGGGCAAGGGGAGCGCCGCCACTGCTATTAAAAAGTGGAAGTCCTGGTTCGAGCCCGACTGCAAGTACATCATCTGCTACAACTGGAGCATCATGATGTGCCACTGAGGTTGTTAGTGAGTACCTTGGTAGGTAGGCAGGATGAAAAGCCATTCTATGAATATTAAGATAGAGGCCTGCAAGACTATAGAATAGCGACATATATCTATTTGATGACGTTGATTGAGTAAGATTGAAAGATGTACATGTAAGCCCAAGGTTTAATAAACTTCTACCCCTCCGCATAGACCGATATGCTCTTCTCATAACCCTCGCACGTTGACTATAATTTGAGCCCATTGAGATCAACCCAAAGAATAATCGACATCTAGACTAGGTGGAGCTTTGATGCTTAGATCAATCGTTGTTGAAGTAGAGTTTTGGACCTTTAGGTTCACTCACCGGTCTGACAGTGACAGCACTAGGTGGTAGCTCAGCATCATGACGGAGGGGTTATAAGAGTCCTTGGGTGATGATTCGTCCATTTGCTGGACCCTTGCTCCGCAGCAGGGGACCCCTCGACGTTGACGTTGGGGGGCAGAGGAGACATACAGAGTACCTCAGAGATCACCTCATTGGCAGGACATCTCGGAAGATGGCTGCAAACCGCACGCTGCAAGCCGAAGCAGAGTGGGATGTCGTGAACTGCTTCAGCCAAACAGAACCCATCAAGTCCACAGTTTCCAGGCTCATTGCAGATGTTACCGCACGCTTCATTGTCCTGGGTTTGTCACCGATCAAAAGAGGCGCAGCCGAGTACAATGGAAACCAATTCAACGGCCGCTCTAGGTATCTACATAGTGTCAAGTGGAGGTGAGCGTCGATTTATGACTCTGAGTTCTTGAGCTTATTAACTACCTAACTGTTTAAAAAAATTGCAACGTTTGGAAGCTCACTTTGTTAGCTTGGGGCAACTTTAGCGGCATCCTCACTGGTTCGATGCCCTGAGCTCCCCTGAGCCTCTCGGCTTCCGATGCCCGGGAACGGCGCTGAGATCAAATGAACGCATCTGCATCCGCCAATGAGCAGACACGATTCATGCGTCGGAGGTAAAAACGGAACCCCACTGGGGGAGTTTCTGGAGGAAGGAGGGGCATCTTAGAGGCCCTCGGCGGGGGAGAGGAGAAATTTCCTGGACAATTAGTTAGAAGGAAGGAACGACGTGGAACGCTTTTCTGACCGTACTCGGTTTTCTTTCTTCTCTCTTTCTTCTCTCCCTCTCTCCCTTTCTTTTCTACTCGTCATCTGTCGCTCAATATATAACCTCCTCTTCGTTCTTCAAATAGAATTGGCTATCATTTGTCAAGTTGGATCCTGGTACTACGTAAACCATTAACCCCCTGCTGCTGCTTCTCGTTCAACGGATTGAGAGAGGGAAATCGAAAGGTCAATACAGATCATCGTTTCCACCGCCTCGTCTGGAGTTGCAGCGCAAAACCTCAGAACCGGGCTTCAAACAGTACAACAAACGTTAGTTTATACCAGCATCGCCGCAATACCTCTCTACCTAATCTGTAACTGAAATTGCTAACATAGGATTCCTTGTCAGTCGTCGTTACAGTTCCCCTCCCCCACAATCTCTCCATACTCCAGCTCTCTGATCCAAGCTTCGACCCGCCACGACCATCACGCCCAACTCTTCCTTCGCAACGAATCAACATTGTTCTCTGGTCAAATATACATACAAGCTCGTCATAAACTACACAGTCGAACAGTTCCTCGCCAATCGATTTCACCATGCATATCAAGGACATGCTCAACGACGCCGAGAGGAGCGGCCAGCCCTCCTTCTCTTTCGAGTACTTCCCTCCCAAGACCGCCCAAGGTGTTCAGAACCTTTACGACCGTATGGATCGCATGTACAACCTGGGTCCCAAGTTCATCGACATCACATGGGGTGCTGGTGGCAGAATTGCCGAGCTCACTTGCGAGATGGTACTCCAGGCTCAAGCTGTCTACGGCCTCGAAACTTGCATGCATCTGACCTGCACTGACATGGGTGTTGAGAAGGTCAATGATGCCCTTCTTAAAGCGTACAAAGCCGGGTGCACCAACATTCTGGCCCTACGTGGTGATCCCCCGCGAGCTCAAGACAAGTGGACCGCTGCGGACGGAGGCTTTCAGTATGCCCGTGATCTCGTCAAACACATCCGCGATACCTACGGCAACCACTTCGATATCGGTGTTGCTGGTTATCCTGAGGGTTCCGATGACAACAAGAATGAGGACGAATTACTTGACCATCTCAAGGAGAAGGTTGACATGGGCGCCAGTTTCATTGTCACACAGATGTTCTATGATGCTGATAACTTCATTCGCTGGGTGAAGCGTGTTCGTGAGCGTGGCATCACTATCCCTATCCTCCCCGGTATCATGCCTATCGCTACATATGCCAGCTTCCTTCGACGAGCAAACCATATGCAGGCCAAGATCCCTCAGGAATGGCTCGATGCACTTGAGCCTGTTAAGAACGACGATGTTGCTGTCAGAAATATCGGAAAGACCCTGGTTGCTAACATGTGCCGAAAGTTGCTCGCCAACGGGATTCACCACCTTCACTTCTATACTATGAACCTTGCCCAGGCTACACGCATGTTACTTGAGGAGCTCCAATGGGCTCCTTGCGCTGAGCGTCCTCTTCAACAGGCTCTCCCTTGGAAACAATCCAAAGGACTTGGCCGCCGCGAGGAGGATGTTCGGCCCATTTTTTGGAGAAACCGCAACAAGTCTTATGTTATTCGCACACAGGATTGGGACGAGTTTCCCAACGGTCGATGGGGTGATTCTCGCTCTCCTGCTTTCGGAGAGCTGGATGCTTACGGCATTGGTTTGACTGGTACTAACGAGGCCAATCGCAAGAAATGGGGCGAGCCCAAGACCATTCAGGATATTGCTCAACTTTTCGTCCGATATCTCCAAAATGAGATCGAGTCTCTGCCATGGAGTGAGGCGCCTCTTACCACTGAGGCTGATGAGATTCGAGAGGAGCTTATTGAGCTGAACAAGCGAGGATTGTTGACTGTGAACTCTCAGCCTGCAGTCAATGGCGTCAAGTCTTCTCACCCGGTCCACGGCTGGGGCCCCGACAACGGTTATGTCTACCAGAAGTCATACCTTGAGTTGCTGGTGCACCCCGATGTCTTTGACAAAATGATCACTCGCATTGAGAACCACCCTGATCTGACCTACTACGCTGTGACTAAGGACGGCGAGCTCCGATCTAATGTGACATCTGATGGCCCCAACGCAGTAACATGGGGTGTCTTCCCTGGAAAGGAGATTGTGCAGCCAACCATTGTCGAGAGCATCAGTTTTCTTGCATGGAAGGACGAAGCATTCCGACTGGGTGTTGATTGGGCTCACTGTTATGACATGAGCTCGCCTAGCCGAGCTCTGCTTGAGGGTGTCATGAATGACTGGTACCTCGTCAACATCGGTGAGTCAAGACAAGAGGTTCCAAAACCGACTCTGAAATCATGCTAACAATGGTAGTGAACAACGATTTCCACGACAACAAAACCATCTTCGAGCTTTTGAAGGGCCTTGAGGTCAAGGATCTCACCACTCCTGCGACTCCTTTGACTGAGTCTGTAGTTAATGGCGCCGTAGACACTGAACCTATTGCCAACGGTGCTGCAGCCACTGCAGTTGCGAACTAGATGTTCTCACACAGTGGTACCCGGTGCAATGGTTTACCAAGATGCCCAGCATTTTGACCAAAGTAAATCTCTGTTATGATTGCAGAGTGATTGCAAGTATGCATCATTGGGGCGTTGCTGTGCACTTCCTCTAACTTTAACGACCACTGCTTTTTTCTTCCTTTGATTTCTTTTTTCATTTTCGGGTTTGGGTATAATAGCATCACCGAGGTGTCTTTTTCAACAAAAAGTTACCAGGGATACGGGGGCAGCATTTTAAAAAGGCGCAAGATACGAAAAATCACCCGGCGGGCGCAGACGACTTTATGTTTTGGGGGCTTGCTTTGCTTGTTCTATATCTCAACGATACCCCGCCAGCAAGGCCTTATGGATGGACGAATGCATGACTGAATTTGACTTCTTTCTTTCTATGTTTTTTACTTTTCTTCTTTCCCAATGAACGGGAAGAAATTATACAGAGTGGGTGATGATGGGGATATGGGAAAGATTAAAGGCAAAGTTTGGCTATCATGGTGGGCTCAAGCAACAGCTAGACATTGCTGATGCTCGGAACCAACAATTGATTTGATATCTAGTCCCGATATTGGGCTACGATGATACTTTGCGCTCTCCCATACCGCCCCTTTGAGTGACTTGAGTGAAACGTCCAAAGTCCACCCTTATCCTTTCTTCGACCAAATCTGGGATTGTGTTGTACACGATAAGAATATTATCGTCAAACGGGCTACGCAATTAAATTCCTTAGCTATCACCATGCATCTTCCTCAGCCACTTCATAATCCATATTCACCGCCCTTTCTTCCCGCTGTGGTTCTGCGCTCTTCTCCCGTCTAGGCTGCTCATCGAAGTCCGCCATAGCATCGTCCTCTACACCCTGCCTGGGCACGTCATCATTGCCAAGGGTCTTGACAGGCGGCAGAGGTGTATTCACCCACGCAAGCTCAAGACGCCCCTCAACGCCAGGCAGTTCCTTACCATTCAAACTATAGTAGAACTTCTCTGCTGTTTTGCGATCTTGGAAAGAGACGTGTGTCGTTTCAGGAGCTGTATCGACAGACTCAAACTCGCCGAGGTTCTGTTTAGTATGTCAGCGATATGAGACCTGGAAAAAGGAAAGATGTTAAACGTACCAGGAGAAAATGGCGTAGATTCTCATCCTTATCAGGCGCTGTAAAGTCAACACCTGTGATGGCGAGCTTTTTGGGCCGGTTGTCAATCGAGTATTGCGCATAAGCTGCGTGCATGTTTCCTCCTCCACGGCCCCTGAAGCTTCCCCTTCCTCGTCCACGAGCGCGAAAGCTGGCTCGACCCCGATACCCACCTCGGGGAGCCCATGATGAGTTTGATTCGTCCCCGGCATCGGGATCTAGACCGAGCATCTTTGCCTCTTGTTCGAGGGCCGCAAGCTTCGCGCGTAGCATACTTGTACCTGACGAATTGGCATCGCCATCCTCGCCTCTTTGGCTGGCGAGTCTTGCCTGTAACTTCTCATTTTCCTCTCGGTGGCGGGCGAGGAGTTCTTGATGCTTCTTTACTACCTCCTGGCGCTCCTGCTCTATCTTGGCGCGCTGAGCCTCGCGCTCTTGGTGCTTCTTTTGTTCTTCTTCTTGCTTTCGCTGGAACTCTTCCATATCTATTTCTGGTTCGACCTCGCCATCTTCTGCAGCCATTGGGTCGCCCGACCAATTGCCCCCCTGTAAAGGAGCCGATGCTGGTAGTGTGTCGGTCTTGTCTTTGTACCAAAACACCTTGACGAACCTGTTGTCGAATATCACTTTGGGTGATTGATATGCTGCATTTGCCGAACCCCATTTATCGTACTTAACAATCGCGAGGTGCTTGTATGGCTGCATTGATATCTCCTGGATATTGCCAAATTGTGAGAAGAACTCCCGCACTTGCTCCTCGCTAAAGGATTCTTCTGGGATATTTTCGACAACGATGGTACTCTTTGTACGGTCATAGTTAGGCCCTTCAGCGGAGAAAGGAGCTCGTGAACCGCCCTTTTTAGCGCCACGGTTCCGACGACCTCCTCGACCGCCTCGGCCCCCATCGGGTGGGAAAGTCCAAGGATTCATGCTATTTGGGGCGTTTGCTAACATGGCAAACGGATCACTTGGGTCGTACTCTACCCGAGCTTGTATTAGACGAGCAAACAAAACAAACAAGTGATACCAAACTCACCGGCGTCGGTACCTGGGGGTACGAATATCGACTCGTTGCCATGGTCATATGGGCATGTGCTCCCACGCGAACAGAAACCCTTGGTGTCAAAATCACGACATCGACCTCTTCTCCGGGGTTGACCCTGACCACCACCAAAGCCTTGTTGCGGGAAGTTTGGCATGCCCGGGTATGGCATCCCCATGGAACCCATCTGCAGAAATGCCTCCATGACTTTCGGATCGAAAGGCATGTCGGGTCGCGGAGGAAGATTGTACGTGGGTGCGCCAGGCCGTCCTCCCCTCATGTCGTCGCCTCGGCCTCCACGTCCACCTCGACGGGGTTGCTTCTGCACACGCCCATCACGGTTGAAACTGTCGTATCCATCTTGCGGGTCGTATTCTTCGCGATCGTGGAAACCTCTCTTTCTTGAGCCATTCGACGTCGTGCTGTCGGCCAAAGGTTGCTGTACTGGTTCAACTCCGATCTTTGGAGCTGGAGGAGCCCCTGGGAGGTAAGATCTGTACGCGATTGCTTGGAAGACGTCGTCGAGGAAAGCTTTGGGGTCTGTGGAATGGATTTGCTGTCAGTTTCTGTGGACAATCGTCCCAGACGTGACAGTAGCAATGCGCACCTTCGCTTAAGAAGTCAGGAATCTCCTGTTCGCATAGTTTTCGTACCGCGTCTGCGTCGCCATCGTGCTTGAGAAGAGCGATAACATACTCGGCTAGGACGTCGGCGTCGGCGTCGGAGCTATTGTATATGTTAGCGGAGTCTTCAATTCTGCGAGCCGTTCCAGAAACGCATGGGGAAAATGAGGCTACGGACGTATCCTCGATGCGCTTGACTATCCACGCCTTGAGTAGAGGCGCATCTTCTTCAGAAAACAGCATTGTACAAACAACGCGACCGCTCCGTTAACAGTAGCCGCCAGAATGCGCCCGAGACAAAGAGCAAGGGTAGGTCAGGTACGTAGGTATGTTTGGTTGACGTTCTGAGGTTGGAGGCTGATTTTTTTGGGTCATGGGCGGTTGGGGCCTTTCGTTGTACTGTGACAGGTCAGGCAGTAAGATCACGGGTATCAATTTGATATGTAATAAGTCTCAAATAAGATCAAACAAGAAAGATTTATGATACGCTAGACAAGTGCCAGGAAAGGTCGTGCTCATGTGAATATTTCAATCAATCGTCAAAAATTGGATAGCTCTGATATGACATAGTTACAGGCAACCAGTCCAGAGTCAAAATAGAGCTCCATATCATCAGATTCGCTCCACTTTTTAATGAGACCTATCCTTAAGATTACCAGCAGTAAACCATATGCCTCATATCTTGTATATCAACAAAATCTCATGTCGATTTTGACCATCCTGTATAGCGAGTAATTCTCCGGTTGATCCGCTGAACTTCTAGTTTCCTACTAATCCTAATCAACTTACTTATACCTGGGTCTTGACTTCACAACAAGAAAAGGACTTCATATGAACTTCAATCTAACGTGTTTCAACTCATCAGATACGACATAACTACATAAAAGCCGAATTGAGCTTCTCCTTGACATTCAGCTTCAACCCAGCCACTCGACTTTTCTTTTGGTTTCCGCTCAGCATGCCGCTCCTGAGATCATCAAGGAGCTCCTCCGTGGAATTTGACATGCGTCCCAAATCTTCGTTATCAGCCGATTAATCTTGCGTGTCCAACTCGGCACGCTTCGTGGTTCGTTCGGCGCATTAAAAAAAAGCCGTTTACAGCTTGTCGTAGTACTATCATGACATGTTAGCATATCTCCTAGGTCACCGGACTCGGATATTAGACTTACGTTCTCGACACCAGGAACGAGCTCCTTGACACCCTTGCGCTTTCGCATGGTGGTGACAATTTGTCCGACCTTGGTGGTGGAATCGAGGGGAGAGCCACCGGGGAGGATCTGCCAGTGGTCGAAGACGGACTGGGGGAAAGCCTGTCCGGAGGTGGCCTGTCGGAGATCTCCGTTGAAGCCGAAAGACTCGAGAATGGGGAGGTAGGCCTTGATGTTGAACAGAGGAGTACCAGGTCGCTGCTCCTCGCTGAAGACGTGACCACGTCGTCGGGTAAGGACACCGTAAACACCACCCATGGCCTGCTCAGGGACCTGAATCTCGACAAGGTACACGGGCTCGAGAAGAGCGGGCTCGGCGAGAAGAGAGGCGGCGTACAGGACACGGCGGGCAGTAGGGATGATCTGACCACCACCACGGTGAATAGCATCAGCGTGGAGGGTAACATCGAGGATGTTGAAGCGGCAAGATCGCATGGGCTCCTCAGCAACGGGACCCTCACGGGTGGCCCACTGGAAACCGGAGACAACGGAATCCTTGATTTCGTTGAGGTACTGAACGGCCTTGGTCTGGTCGACCAACAGGTTAGCACCAGTGCCGTCAGGACCGAAGGTCCAGATCTTTCGGGCGTCGGTGACATCCCAGCCGAAGTCGTCAGCGAGGACACGGGCACGGGCCTTGAAATCGTCACGGGCGCTGACCTTGCCAGCCTCGATGGCAAGAGAGAGCTCCTCCTCGATAGGCTCAGCAACCATGTACAGACGGTTGTGCTTGTTGGGAGACTTGGACAGAGCAGTAATGCTGGACTTGGCAGTAACGGTCTCACGGTACTGGACGACGGGGTCGGAGATGATCAGGGGAACACCGGCGTGATCCTCCTCAAGATCCTTAAGGCAAATCTCGAGATGGAGCTCACCGGCACCGGCGACAACGTGCTCACCAGACTCGGAGGTCATGGTCAACACACAAGGATCGGACTTGGAGAGACGCTTGAGACCCTCAACAAGCTTGGGGAGGTCCTGAGCGTTCTTGACCTGGACGGAACGCTGGACGACGGGGGATACGGAGAACTTCATGACCTTGAGGTTGTGGGCGGTCTCGCTGGTGGTGAGGGTACCAGACTTGAGAAGGAACTGATCGATACCGACCAGACCGACAATGTTACCGGCAGGCATGTCGTCAATGGGCTCGACCTTGCCACCCATCATCAGGACAGTACGCTGGATAGCCTTGATGAAGAGATCCTCCTTCTTGCCAGGGACGTAGTTGGGACCCTGGATGCGGACCTTGAGACCGGATCGGACGGTACCGGAGAAGACACGACCGAAGGCGTAGAATCGACCCTTATCGGAGGTGGGCACCATCTTAGAGACGTAAAGCATAAGAGGACCCTTGGGGTCACAGTCACGGATACCAATGGCAGCCTCGTCATCGGAGGGACCCTCGTACAGAGTCTCAGCACGGTACTTCTGGGCGGTGGCGGGAGAAGGAAGGTGGAGAATCATCATCTCGAGGAGAGAGTCGGCAGCAGGAAGGAAAGTTCGCATGACAGCCTTGAGGAGCTGCTTGCCCTCCTTCTCACGGTCCTCAGCGGGAAGCTTAAGGTTGAGCTTCTCGAGGAGAGTGGCGGTCTCCTCCTTCTTGAAGTTCATAACAGCAGAGAAGATCTTGAAGATGGGGTCGAGGATGAACTGGTTGAAGGCACGCTCGAGCTGCTTACCCTCGTAGGTGCCGTTCTTGGTCCACTTCTTGGTCTTGGGGTTGAAGTAGTTGTCGCCCCAGAGACGCTCCATCATCTTGTTCTTGTCAACACCGAACTTCTTGGCGTATCGGACAGCGAACTGTCGGACAGTGAAAGCCCAGCCGTGCAGACCGGAACCGAAGGCAACGGTACCCTTATCGGGGTAGACCTGGATGTCACCAATAGACTTGTCAAGGTAGGTAGAAATGATGACGTTAACGGACTCGATGGTTCGGGAGAAGGACTGGTACAGATCCTCCTTGGAGACCTGAAGCTCGAGAAGAGCACGGTCGACCTTGTTGATGATGATGACGGGCTTGATGCGCTCACCGAGGGCCTGTCGAAGGACAGTCTCGGTCTGGACACAGACACCCTCGACGGTGTCGACGACAACAAGAGCACCATCAGTGACACGGAGAGCAGCGGTAACCTCAGAAGAGAAATCAACGTGACCGGGAGAATCAATGAGGTTGATCAAGAAGTCCTTTCCGTCGGTCTTTTGGCCAACAATGTCGGCAACGTCGTCATCCTCACCAAGCTGACCATACAGAGAGATGGCAGTAGACTTGATGGTGATACCACGTTCCTGTTCGTCGGCACGAGTATCTGTGGCTCGGGCATCACCAGCCTTGGCGGTGGAAATGATACCGGCCTTGGCGAGAAGAGAGTCGGTCAGGGTAGACTTGCCGTGGTCGACGTGGGCAATAACGGACATGTTACGGACATTGGTAGGCTTGTCCATAAGCTGCCGGATCTCGTCGATCGTGAAGCTATTGTGAGTGAAGGCATCGCGGTTAGCTCATGGTCGTGGAAGGACGGACGGCTTAAGTCCGAGCGGGGTATGGTGCAGCTGGAGGGTTATTGTCATCATGGAAGATGGCGCAGGAGAAGAGAGTGATGAGGTCGACGACGAAAAGGCGATGCCGGCGACAGGTAGACGATGATAGATTCGATGCTACTTACTTAACCATCTTGGCGGTATTGTCTGGATGACCTGACTATGTGTATGTCAAAAGTCGAAGTTGTTGATGTGGGAACAGAGCGGGGTTGAAGTTTTCACCCCGCGATCTGAGCCGCAGAAAAAGGGAAGAAGCAAGAAGCGATTGCCGTCAAAGAGAAAGAAGGCAACGATTCAAGTGACGATGGAAGAGAGACAGTTCCGGAGGAGAACCACTGTCACTCTTTATGCGTCCCTTTTGGCGAGAGAAGGTTTGGAGGAGGAGAAAGAGGGAGGGAAGAAAGGGAAGAGTTTTGAGCGGGGAGGAGTAAGGTAAGGTAGGTTTGGGCACCCCAAGATTCATTCGGCGAGAAGCCTACGGGCAGCAAGGTTGGACCACCCAGCCCACCACTTAGCGGAGGGCATCCCCACTAAAGCATGAAAGAAAAAAATTTTGGACAGTGGGCTTTTCACATTTTTGGTGGGGCAGCAACCGCTCAAGAGGACCCCGCTACACAGTTGTTTTCTGCCACCCGCTGAAGGAACAGGCGCTCCAGGCCCTCGTGGAGGGGTTGGGCTTGGTCACGATAGGCCCATGAGTCCGCTAAAATTCTGTCTGCTGAGCGGGCATCATGTACTCTCACCCATGTCCATTGACGGGAGCTTGAGATAATTACCCAGCTTAGCTCTCGGCTGCCAGGCAAGGTATGGATCAATTGCCACAGTCATGGCCGCACAAGATGGGAAATTGGGTTGATCGTAGAGGGCACCAACCCTGGCACGATTCTTTGCCCATGGGATACGCTTAGTCACCACCGAAAACCCTGGAGCTTGCCCCTCCCCCTCCCTCCTCTTCCTCAAGAGCTCACTCATGATGGAAGGGGATTTATTTGCCTTTTCTTTCATTGTCTTACCGAATGATTCATCGTATAGAACTGCCCTTATTTCTAGGGAACCCACACTGCGACAACTGTGAGAATACATGGGTGTCTTGTCAAATTGCATAAGCTCAAGCATATAATCACCCATGCTAACCAAAGGACGAGACAACCCGATGGAGGGGGATTATCCGTGGGCCCAGCTTGAAAGTTGAAACCGAGTCTCCCCTCCCCTCAACTCGAGTCGGTTACATACAAGTGACTCCCTATGACGTGCATGCCCTGCATGTTACTACTATTGTAAGTCAGTTCTACAGTGGCTTATAGGTACCTAGTCATCATATACATTACTTTCGTCACTAGAGACATCAACTTTGTGATTCATCACTTACGGACCCTTCTTTTTTGGCGTTTGTTCTTTTCATCGCCGCAAAAGGCTACAAATATCCGAAGTGGGCTGTAGCTTGAGCTGAAGAGAAGGCAAGAAAGGGAACCTAGAGAGCTCTAACGTTATGCCTCCCACACAATTCATCCCGTCCATACCTTTACGGGAAAACCCCTCTTCGCCCACTGGGAGGTACTGTACAACCCACAGCCCTTACGACCTTGTATTTTCTCGGTAGGGGTCTCACTGAGATGATACATGCGCAGTTGCTGATTTGCCGTACCTTTGTCAATCATCCTCTCATATTCTCAGACCATCGTAGAAAAGCTGATTCCTCGTAAGAGCTTCCAGGTAAGCTCTCATTGGAGGATTCCACAAGCTCTCTCGGGTGTGAGTCCGTTAGACCCGCCTTTGCAGACCAGAAGGCCAGACTGGATCACCTGGTGATGCTATAGTGAAGATCTGATATTACCAGGTTTCCCCAAGAGAGAATCGAATCAGCACATATCAAATGACTTCTTTACCTTATCTACTCCATGAAGAAGACAAAACTTCCGCAGTGTTGTTGACAACCATACAGCTACTACATTGTGCTGAGCATCAGGTTGACCATTGAATCCGCGTTTTCTTTTGCATGCATCGAATTTTCTATCCTTCCTGTGCCCTCAGGTATCCATTACTATTGATGATGTTCAACCGACAAATGTGCAAATCTTCGTTTTAAGATGATGAAACACCCAAACAGTACAAATCTAAATATGTCCAAATGCATTATCCATTTATGTTTAATAAACTCAAACATGAACTCGAAGAACTGAATCCCTTTCTGCAATCGTCTGATGCCTCCCGTAACGCCTCGCTTGCTCATCATGCTGCTTACTATTACCGAGTGACTCATTCGCCGCCCAGTAATTCAAATATCATCCTTTGCCATCACCATGGCAGATCTCACGACGAGCCTAAGATGCGGGCGTATGCGTCCTCGACCTCGCCGGCCAACTCAAGAAGTGACACAATGACAATCTGATGTGTCAAGTTTGGTAATCGATCGCGATGCAGGCCAATCCATTCCAGGGGCGGTGTTGCCTCACCCATATCCCGAAGCTGCGGCGTCTCAATAATGGGGGGCTCCAGTGCCACATAGTCGTACTTAGACATTGGTACATCGATCTCTGCTGTGATCTTTTGCTGTTCTCCGTCTGTCTCTTCCGCTCCTGGCACTCCTCTAATCTTGACTGCGGTCAGAGGTATCTCCTTGCCCCAGACTTGCTCGAGCGCCTTTGCATGGTTTGCAAACATCCCTCGGATGTAGCTCACACGCGAGAAATTCCAGCCAACTTCCACTTTTCCTTCGAATGCACTCTTGAAGATATAGCTAATCTCGTTCGACCTAGGCTTCTGCCATGTCTCCATCACTGCTGATACTTGGGGGACGTTGAGGATGGTTCCTCCTCTGGATCCCGTGGCACGTTGAACAACATCTTCAACGGAGATCTCGCTCAGAGTCTTCGGGGCCTCAACATTGCGAACGCCAGCCAGGCCGATCCGAAGCTGGCCCAACATCATCCTCAGGATACTATGGATGCGTCTTTGCTCCATGCTTGCAGCAAAGCGGGCATATGCATTGAGCGCCTCCACCTTGAACACTTGGTGATCTGAAAACGTGCTGGGGAACACGCCCAGGTTTAGTGCCTTGAGTGTCACCACAACATCTGTGTCGAGAGATATAGGTGACTTTGAAAGTGTGTCCTCCTCTTTCAACTTCGGTGTTTGTTCGACTTGATGGATCGTGCTTCGAGATGTCGACATTGATCTCCTCTTCATAAACTTCTCGATCTCCTTCAGCGAGCCATGGAAGCTCTCTTTCCTTTCTTGGACAAGTTTCTGAACGGCCTGCCACAGTGCAATGCCCTGAGCCGCCGAGGTTGTTGTTCCAAAGATTTGAACAGAGTCACCGTCAAAAATCGCGACCAATCTATCTCCACTTCCATCCAGACTGTCACGGACATTGTACATGAGGAACTCGAGCGATGTAATGTCAGCAACCAAGAAAGCTTGGTAATCAAAGGCCGCTTTGACCCGGAATGCGTTGAAGCTTATAGAAGCTTGAATCATGGGCGTCTCATTCAGAGCTTCTTCTCGTTTTGGCCATTGAATAGAAGTGCGTAAGCGGAAATCTTGGAGAGCTACAAAGCCGCTCAAACGTCCAGTACAGTCAACTCCAATCTTGTCAAATCCGAGACATAGGTTTTGTTCCCAATCGGACGTTTTCTTAGACGATACCCAGAACTTCTTGATTGCAAAGGCGGATTTACCAATGGCCTGTCCAAGATCGATGGTGACGTCTAAGGCTGCAATTGAAATGGTTGCAGTCCAGGGGAAAGCAGCGGTTGCTGCGACCTGCTGATATCGTTGCACAAGATGTCCACTCTGGGATGTCTCGGGGCTCATCTTTGCTACAGGTGCTGCAGTAGCAGAGCGTAACTCGCTCGGATACCAGATCTCACGGAACAGCAAGAAATCCTGTGCTTGTTTGGCGTTGATGGACACAGCCATGGGACTCACATTGATGATGGCAGATACTCCGCTGGTTCCGCTTACATGCTTACTGTTCATGAACGATAGTGTAATGGAATCAAGCTCAAAACTTGCGGTTGACTCGCGTGAGTACACATGTTGCACCGAAGCGTGTAGTTTCGTAAAGTCTCCTGAAATGGCAAAGAAATTTCCCTGCTCCAGAGACCTGACTGTGTTGACTGTAAAGTAAATATTGTCAAAGCAAGCTGTAGCGGCAACACGAGCTATGGGTTGACAGCTCAGAGAAAATTCTTGTCGGCAAATTCTCAGGCCCAGGTTGAGCTTGAGGCGACCCAGAACAGCACTCGGGTCCGCAGTGATGATATTATCAGCGTCTCCAGACTTGTTAGGGGGCTGTTTGGACTCTGCTTGTTCGCTGGGCTGTTCAGTTTCCTCGTCATCCTTGACAACCTGCTTCACGCTTGACAACATGTCCATAACTAGTGGCACAACCGAAGGGTACAGAATGTTACTCGAGGCGTCAACCTTGATCTCTCCGTACAGAGACGGGTCATCTTGAGCGTCATCACGGTACTCGATCTTCCAAGCTAAACCAGGACTGCGCAGGACTGTTCCACTGCCAGAATCGTCTGTATTAAATTGGCCGTATTTTCCTGCGGGTGAAGGACGTCCCAGAGTCTTGGCCGAATTGTCCAACGATCTTTTACTGGCGATGTAGACGACTGCACCGGCGAAATCTGCGTCAATGAGAAGGCTTTCTAACCTCTTATTGCCGAAGAGGCTACGTTGTGGCTGCCGCTTGGGTGTTTCGTCTGGCTTCTTCTCATTTGTGACTGCAGTGTTCCATTGTGTTGACGCTTGTGCGACATTATTCAACGAGAGGGTAATCGATTCGGCCAAGTGGGCAGCTGGAACAATGAAGGCGGATGTCAGGCGAAGATCGAGGGATTCGCCAACAGCCTGGAACGCCATGCGTCGTGCAGACGCAGTCGACATGTAGGCGATGTTGAAGGTCACTACAGGTAGTAATGCTGAGTGAAGTGATCGAATTGTCAGGTCCTGGCCAAGGGGCACCATCTGGATCTGGAAGTTCTCAATCGAGAGACGTGCTGATCGCCTGGTTCTCGTACCGAATTCGAAGAGTTTAACTGACAAGACAAGATCCTCCTTGGAACTTGACTCGTCGTCAACATTATCCGCGACGCTCCACCGGACACGAATGTTTCTGAGTTCGAACTGGTATTGCACCGATGCAAGAACTGAGTCGATGATATCGACCTCTTCTGGCTCATCGTCTCCAGTAATAGTGATCTTGGGCTTTGACTGTCTCAGCTTTCTCAGGTAATCCAATTCCCGAGAAGTATCAAGGTCCTTGATCTTCTCACCCATGTAACCAAGGACGTCGACGACAGTTGAAATGGTTTCCGGGGCCAGGTTACACTCGAAATCATCACTGGTGAAATTAAACGCCCAGTCCTCTTTGCCATCGTCGCTCAGCGTTGAGCTAGCGGAAACTTCTACACCAACGCCTAGATTTCCACAAGACCTCATGGAGTCTTCGGGGCCTCTGCGGATGTCAAGGCCGATGTGACTCAAATTGAGATGGATCTCTGGATATTTGAGAATAGGGCCTTGTGCTTCATGCCGATTTGAAGCATGCAAATGGGCTCTGTTTAACGAAAACAGTACTTGAGCCATTGGTTCAACCTCTGACTTTAGGGAGGTCTTGGCAAAAATCTGAAGACCAGCCAGAGTCAGGTGGACATTATATACGATCCTAAGGCTATGATGTCCTGATTCGACAGACTTGGGTACCGGTTTGGGAACCTCGCCCTCATCAGAGCCAAAGATCTCGGCAATGCGATCCTGGATAATCTTGGTTTGCTGTTGTAATTCTTGGACAGCACTCGATATTTGAGGTCTGTTCAGGGCTGTCAGAAGGCTGTAAACAGCAGAGGCGTCCAGTTGAACTATCTCCAGAGATGAGAGGACATTGATTTGATGCTCTGTCTGGCCCATATGGCTCGTGATACGACCATTCGTTGGGGGAATCTGGAGGAGTGAAATACTGCGAGGTTTGTTTCTGACATTGATCTGCATCTCATGATAGTTCTCCTTGATATCAAAGTCGAAAATAATCTCCTTTCCAAAATTTGCTGCCGCTGCCGCTCGTGCTACAGTTCCCGTGATCTTATAGGTGAGAGACTGGAGAAAGGGAATGGTAATGCTGTACTCGTCCAAGAACATGGCAAGATTGAGCTTGACGCTTGAAAGGCGATCCGCGATCTTCTTCTGTGCGTCCCTTGGCTTAGGCTTCGATAAGCTAGCAAGCTGGTTTTTCAGGCCATACACTGTCTGTATTTCATCTCCTAAAAGACGATCAAGTACCTCCATAAGTGCAATGGGGTCCTCCTTGACTGCAAATATCAAGTTTCGACTTCCAGCGCTGGCTTTGATTGTATGGCTTGATGTGTTGTCGGTATTTTGAAGTTCATGGGACACAAAGATGCTTGGATTCTTCAGCTGCATCATGGCCAGAGAATGTGAGTTGCTATGAATTGATGAAGTGATGGCATTACAATTGAGCATCAGACTCATGGCACTAGAGGCATTGGGGCTGGACTGATGGAGCAAAGACATTTTTAATCCATGGCTCAACGTCCTGGCCTTGAGATTAATAGTCTCTAATTCGATTGCGCCTTTTGTCACCTCCACCACTACATGGACAGGAGGCCAAGCAGCAGGATCAGGTTTGGCTGGGCGCTTGGGTTTCGGCATAATTGGTGTTGGCTGGGCTTGACCTTGGCTCTTGCTGTATAGTTGTACCACTTCTTCAGCTAATTCACAAAGTTCCCAGTTCAAGTTGATGCCTGCTTCGGCGCATGCTATGTTCAAAGTTGTGAAGGGAGCTCCAGGGGCTTCGCCGGCAACTGCAGCTTCATGCATTTGCTGGTCAATTCTCGCAGCCAGATCAATGAAACCGATCTTGTTCTGCTTTGGCCCAGGATCGAGTACGAGCTGAAGCTCAACAAGCCTACAAGCACCGAGAAGAGGAAGTCGGTCACCTTGGACCATGTCTGCCTCCCTGAGTTGTCCAAAAATATTGGTAAGGATAATAGCACTTGGCAAGTCCTGCATGTCCCAGCCACGCCATTTCTCCAACACATTCAGCACATAATTTGCAGCGTCTTCTGGTATCTCGGGAGTGGCGTGGAAGCATTTCTGAATTATTTGAGATTTGGAATGGGAGTCCATGGTAGTCCAGATCTGACGAAGCCGCATTGCGAGTTTCCAAGAGTCAGACGTACGAAGATGATCATCTGCAGATCGCAGTACCGCAGAAGGTCGAACAAGAAAAGAGGGATCGTTGGTTGACTTGCCCTGATCAAGAAGCAGATACGTGAAAAGCTTGTGCCGGTTTTCGTGTTTTGTCATCGTTTCAGAGAAAATATGTCCAAGATCGGAAGCAATAAGTGAAGTGCGATGAATGAGAGATGCTAGGTATTCGATCTTGCCCGAGGCAGTACTTCCAACCACTGACCCAATATCTGCGTCGATGAAGCGAACATCTTTTTCGCCTATGGACACAACTACATCCTCGATTTGTGCCATGACTGCAGGCTGGGGTTCTTGGAAGGATGGGCTACGTTCAGATGCAGATACCTCTGCAGATCCCAAGCGCAGTTGGAGCGATGTTCTAGAGTGCCGCGTCTCATCCCTGAAGGGATCTTCCCAGGTTTTGGTCAATCGCGTAATTAGAGCGACCTTTGAGATTGAGAGGTCGTATTGATCTTGCTCCTCCTGTGAATAGCCGGGGGAATCCTCTGTTGACGAGCTGAGAAGCCGAAATGAAGCGTTTGGTATCCGAACCATAAGGTCCTTGATCTGGCCTTTCGTTTCTCGTTCCTTCTGCCGATCAAAGATCTTAGTCATGGCATCAACTTGAAAGGTATCCAATAAGGTCTCTGGTTCGTTTGGCTGCAGAGCATCGAGGAGTGATGCAGCATAACGCAAGGCCGATGGATTAACGAAAGCTGACATGCCAGATGGAAATTCGACAATCATACTGACATAAGGGTGATCTTCACCCAGACCGTTGGGATCGATGTCATCCAATCCTATGCTCATCGTGTCAAATCCGTCGTCGTCGCCTTCTTCAATGCTCTGGAAAGGCAATTCATGCGTACTTGGTCTCAGACCATGTAACGGAAATTGAGGCGAAACATATTGGCTTGAGAAGGCGACTGAAGAGTGTGCAACATCGTCTTTTGCGACATGGTCGTTAGCTGAGCGATGTGAGCCAAACGAGCCTCTAGCTCTCAAGGATCGTCGGTTGTCTGTTGACGAAGATCTAACTGCCAGAAAATCATCCTGTTTAGATCTGGACCGAGCTCTATGCTGACCATGTGCAAGCACAACGCTTCCATTGCTAGATTCGGCGAGAGAGAGGAATGAGGACTTATGAGTCAACCCTCGGGAATGCCGTGAGGCTATAGTCCTCCGCGAAACATCATCTCTCTCACCCTCGAGGGACACAGCTGGATGAGGAGGGTGAGGTGCACATTGAGCTGGAGGGTCAATCGCCTCCGGGACGAATTCGTCCAGGTAGTCCGGCAAGAGGAGAAACTCAGCTCGATGTGTACGCTGGTCCTCTCTCTGAACCAATTCCTGCTGGGTCCTTCTTTCTTCGCTGAATTTGAACTTGCGTCCAATGACGGCAAGGCGAATGGTCGTTCGGAAGTGGGCATCTGTTTCCACAGGATGGTGGTATCTAGATTTTTGTCTTCCCGCTGCCTCCGCATTGAGACATGAGATCTCAATGTTTGGTACGATAATATCTGCACGCTTAGAATAATGAGATCTGGCCCAATCGTTGAAACATACATCGATAGCATCAGTTGACACTAAGAAAGCAGCTTCATCGACATGCAACCAAACTTGAATAGACTCCACGGCAGCTCGAGCAAATGTTATATCATAGAAGACAAGTGATGAGTATGGCACAAGGGCGTTCTCCACATCATCGAAGCAAAAGGCAAGAGACTTGCCACCCTTCGCTACTGCAACCAGGAATTCAGATGTACACTCTCCGGTAATCCCGCCGACATTGACATCCCAGTTGCAGACGTATGCTGGTTCGGACGGCGGCAGTCCAAAGAGCTTGTGTCCGAACAGTCGAACGCCATCAATGAAGAGTTGCGTATTGGATGATGACATGCCAGGGGAGTCCAGAGCGCCTTCGCTACATCCCAGCGCAAGACTAATAGGACTAACCTCGACTTCGACTTCCATGAAATAATTGGTGAAGCGCAAATCGACAGAGACGCTAGCCAGCTCGCCCTCTACATAGCGGTCAGCAGAATAGAGGTTCGTTGGTAGCATGACCTTGAGGTCCTCGATCCTGACACCTAGAACGACATCCATGTCGTTGGACTTTTTGGGAGGAGGTTGTGTTACAGCTTCCGCGTCAGGGTTCTTTCTCTTCATCTGAAGCTGATTCTGGTATTCGTCTAGCGTTCTGAAATGAACAAATTCTCCAAAGTAGTTATCTTTCAAGAGTATGACGTATCGGATCAAAAACCCATACAAGTACACATATGGTGATTGGCCGCGTACATTGAGAATAAGTGTGTCCGTGTTTGCTGATGATGTGGTGGCATTGTAGTTGTAACTTCCATCCACCGCAAGGCCTTCAATATGTCCCAGTTGCTTCGAACAAAGGAACGCGGCCTGTGTGTTCCATTGAGGGACTTGAAGCGCCATGTCCAACTGATCAGCATGGACATCAAAGGGAATGGCATTCTTGCTTGGCCGGAAGGAGTCAGCTGGGATGCAAGACTCGGCAGTCAAGCAAGGGCTCGAAAGGATGAGATAAGTGTTATCTTCAATGACCGTTGCTTTGTCGATGATGTTGGCTTCGTTGACGTTGAGATAGAGCTGCAGTGAGTTCAAGGTTAGATTGAGATGATATTTGAAGGGCACAAAAACAAGATAGTCAGCAGGCAGGCCAGCTGTCCAGTCATCAACCAGATCAGTAAGTAGGAAGATATGGTCTCTCAGCATGAAGAGTTCCATCTTCGAGCTGGTTATGTTAAAGTGCCAGTTCCTGAGCGAATTCCAGGCTAGGGGGTTTGAGAGGTCACAGGATATTATTTGAGCACCAGATCGCCACAAGAGATCATGATTTACACTGCTCCATAGCTCAGAACTTGGCAAGTCAACATCGAGTTTTGTGGTATAGCCTGTTGGACTAGCCAGCATATCCATGTTGAACTTTACTGAGGAATTCGCGGGGAGCTTCACTTCCAACCATCCTGCAGGCCGAATTTCCGTTGCGTCTGTTTTGCTGTTCTTCTTGGTCCGGTTCCTCTGCTTTCGTTTGGTTGGAGGTTTGGCATGCCGCATGGGCGGTTCTTTGCCACGCCAGCGCCAATTCTTGGACTCCTCTCTAATGGGAACTCGCAGCGTGACAGCGTCGTCCATTTCTATGTAGAGTTGGAACGTTGTAGCAACTCTCCAATCCCCTGGTTTTAGCGGCTTTGCAGGCATGGCATCTTTACATAGTGATGGGAAAAAGAAGCGCTGCAAGTCTGCTCTCTGGCGATCCGCCCAGGGGCCATAGTTCATTGTGCCTCCTTTAATCGAAAAGTTCATACCCCAAGCAGGGGGCACGTCTCCGTTGATGCTGAAAGGGAAGGTCTTTACGCCCGCATAGCGACTCTGATCAGGTACCTTTCCAACAGCATCCCAGAATACTGTCAATACAGCCTCAGGGCTGTCGAGAATCGTTGTCACAGCTGCGTACTCTACAGATGCCCAACGAGCTCTATCATCTCGATCGCGGTCATCGAGATAACGGGTCAGCCCTTGCCATTGATTTGCCCCTGGCACTTGTGAAGTACCGGTAGTCATGGCAGTCCGTGAGTCTGTTGAGAAAGATTCCACAGACCGCCGCCAGTACGGAACTAAATTCCGCAGCGAATTAACGGCTTTTCGGCGATGGTGGCGGAAGAAAGATCGCTTAGATAATGCCTCCTGAGTCTGGGTATTGTCGCGGTCTCGGGTCGCCCGAGTGACCTGATCCTCTTTGAAGTCCTCGTTCTCCTTGATTTCGATAACTGGGTGTTGAAATTGAACTTTGAAGGTTTGTCGATATGGATCAGGTGTAGTTGTTTCCGAAGCATCTACTTCCACGTCCAACGAATCCGCTTTGGCGATAAGGATAGCTTTCGTGTTTTCATTGCCTATGACCGCGGCCGCTTTCTGGCACCGAAAATGCACAGGGAACAGTCGAAGCATAAAAGGAAGGCCGGGTTCATCATCTCTGGTCAGTTCATCATCCTCGCCGCTTCCAAAGCCCGTGGTCGTACGTCGGAACATGCTCTTGGCTCGTTCGCTGAACTCCTGCTTCACATCCGTCTCTTTTTCGTTGCCAGCCACCGACCCGCCCTCCTTCTTGTTGCTTCGCGATCGTGTAGTAGTCTCGTCCTTCTCTGATATCCCGCTTGAACGAGCTTCCGGGTCGTAGGTCTGGGTAAGACCTGCAAGTATACCATCATAGGCTGGACTACGATTATACACAAACCATTCCAATCCAGTCAGATCCACCTGGATACGACAAGGAAGCTCCGGGTTCTTGACATCGCTTGTAGGCGTAGCATCGCCGGAGGAGAGCTTCGATCGTCGAGTATCGATGATGTCCGCGTCTCGAACTCGTCGTAGCCAGTATCGCCATGTTATGTAGCCATGCTGGATCATAAACGTCTCGTTCTCACCATGGTATCGCAAACCTGTAAAGAAGACTCGGCCACCAAGAAGGGATATCTGTATAGCCTTGACATCTATGTAGACTCGATAGTGGTGCCATGTATAAGCTCGGAGGGCGTAGGATACGATCGACGCGAAGAGTCGATTGAAGTATAGGACAAAGAAGATGGCCAGGAAACAGCACAAGGCCATAAAAATAAGGAATTTACTATTGTACGTGAGCAGTAGTTTCACGGGTTCTTCGGTGCTTGGGAGCATACTAGTTGAACTGGGGATTTCCTTCAGCGGCCCTGGCTACAACAATCGCATTGTTGAGGCCAGGCATGGTGATGTTCATGTTGAATATACTCGAAGGAGCTCACGGGGCTCCACTAAAGGATCAGGAGATGAGTCGCATTATACTATTAGGTTTTATTAATTTGTGGTTACAGAGCTGCGGTGTTTGCGCAAAAGTCTGTTAGTGAATCAGCCATACATAGCAAGTCTGGCTAGCTGGGGGATGTTGGAGTCGGTCAAAACCTATGGGCTGTCAGCTCACAATGAAAGAAGCCAATTCCATCGCGACCACGGCAGCACGGTTGTTGAAGTAAGGTAGGCCTCTGCCCCTGTCACTCAGCGGATGCAGGGTAGTGGAGCACTGGACATCGCTTGGCTTCAGTGGCCGAGCTGGAGATTCTAGCGTCCGGCTCCCCAAAGTGTTTAGCGTCCACTTCATCCCGTCCCGCAATTGCATCAGTAGACATACAAGCTTCCATCTTATAAGTACTCCGTACGAAGGCTCAGTATGAGGCTGGCTGCATGTCATCACGTTCAGTTGATGGCACTAACCTAGAGTGAGGGGGCGATCATTCTCCTTCGTTTTGAACAGCTTTATTAACTACTAATTTAGCAAACTCCTCAGCCACTAGAGCAAATAGACTATTTCTGCTAATTACGAAGCTTGGTCGGCTAGTCTCAATATGGATCTTCAATATCGGGCAGGCATGCGGGCGCATGAACGATAAGCCGCCCCCCGGAGCTATCATTCCTCAGACACCGTTACGTACCACACTCAAGGCAGCAAATACATCATCTGCCCCAACATTCAAGCTTTAACTGTGACTACATGGCCAAGCAACACACGGCTCCTAGGAAAGCTTGAAAGCGTGGTCATTGACGGGGTTCAAGTATCGTCGACACATTTTCGTACTCGGTCTCTTGTTACTTATTGTCAGAGACGTCTAGGTATAGCTCACCGAAATACTTTTCGAAAACTGGCCGTCATGCGTTAGGACAATTCAGCCATTGCCCTTTCTCACATCAGACCTGCCGAACTACAAAATTCGGGCAGAAATGGAAGGATACGCCGGGATCATGGCGGATGGCGGTACTGGTCAGAAGCTCACCTATGCCACAACCGTGGTCGCGGGCATCGCTTCTGTGGTTGCGACAATACTCTCTGTTATGTATGGCCTCGTCGCGTCACCCATGATGATGCACATAGCTAACCTGAGCCTCCAGCTCGATCATGTTACAGGCTAAAAACTACCGTAAACCCTTACTACAAAGATACGTCGTTAGAATCCTTCTCATGGTTCCTATATACTCGATAGCATCATGGACAAGCATGGTCTCTTTGAAAGCCGCTGCGTTTCTTGATCCGGTCCGCGATATCTACGAAGCCTTTACAATATATACCTTCTTTCAGCTCCTCATCAATTACCTTGGTGGTGAGCGATCTCTCATCATTATGACGCATGGTCGAGCTCCAGTACACCACCTCTGGCCCCTCAACCACGTTCTTCCCAAGGTTGACATCTCGGATCCCCACACGTTTTTGTCCATCAAACGCGGCATTCTTCAGTATGCCTGGCTCAAGCCTATTCTTGCCCTATCTGCTATTATCATGAAAGCGACTGGCACATATCAAGAGGGCTATATTGGTCTGAGCTCGGGATACCTTTGGAGTGGTATCATTTACAACATCAGTGTCACTGTCAGTTTATATGCGCTTGGTCTCTTCTGGGTCTGCATGAATCATGACTTGAAGCCGTTCAGGCCTGTGCCCAAGTTCCTGTGTATTAAGCTCATCATCTTTGCTTCTTACTGGCAGGGCTTTTTCCTGTCAATTCTAGTTTTCTTGGGTGCTATCCCTGATAATGTTGAGGGTTACACCTCCGACAACTTGGCAGCGGCTATCCAGGACGCTCTTATTTGCGTGGAGATGCCTATCTTTGCTGTTGCCCACTGGTACGCTTTCTCATGGCACGACTTTGCTGATAACAGCATTCTATCCGCGCGCATGCCCTTGCGCCATGCTTTCAAAGATGCCTTTGGAGTGAGGGATCTTATTGAAGATTCGAAATTGACTTTCCGGGGAGATACATACGGCTACAGAATCTTCGATTCTGGTGACAAGGTCATGGCTCACGAAGACTCCAAGTCTCGTCTTGCAAGACTCAAAGAAGGTATGCGATACGAGCGTGGTGGAAAGGGTAAATACTGGCTTCCAAAGCCTGGGGAGGTAAATTCAACAACGCCTCTTCTCCGCGGGAATGGGGAATCAAGTGACAACAGACCCGATCAGATCAACGAAAACATACACGGTACCTTTGAGGAACCAGAGATAGATGCTGATGAGGATCGCCTGTACGAGCAAGCACGCCAATTGGAATATGGCGATTGGAATGTAAGCGTGATTGGTCACCATGCAATTATGCCGCTAACATGAGACAGTACCCAGTCATTACCGCCAGTGAACCGCTGAGAGAACGATACCGTTCTCCTGGCAGCTTTGGTACGAGGTCCTCAGCTTATGCTAGCCCATCCGTGAGGTCGCCGGCAACAGAATATCCTCCCGCAACAAACAAAGGGAAGCAAAGGAGTCGAGGACATGCACGTGATTCCCAACCCCAGCTGGAGCCTCAACCTGAAGCTGTTGTTCCGATCAAGAAGAAAAAGAAACCAAGGAAAGTTGTCAAGCATGCCGAACCAGACCTAGGCGAACTGGGCCTGAACAAGGGCCCTCCTGCTCCTGCGGAAACCGCCCAAGTTGGTGGGCAGGATGGACACGAAAGTCCCAAAAATGAAGAATCTAGAGCCTGGAGCGACGATCGAAATCAGCAAGAAACCCATGCGGCGTCCAATTACCAATCCGGTTATGGAATAGACCAGGACGAATTTCGCAATGTTTGGGGTAGGGATGAAGAATCTAGATAAAGGGCTGCTTTTTATATCAAATATCCCGTATGTCCGCCTGGGTTATATGAAACTTGAGAGCATAGCATGGAGTTATGGCTGTCAGTATACGTTGCTTTCATATCTGCTCTATTGGTAGCACGACATTGCATCTTTACTGGTACTAGCGAAACATGAAACGTTGTTTGAATAACAACACACTTTGCTTTTTGACACCTTGATCCATAGTTCTACGTAAAGTTACACCTCACCCCGTTTTGAATCGTTAGCCATGTCTCAAGCCCACGTCAAACTGAAGACCTCAGCTCCATGTCGCGAGATACCAACTTCAGTCTTGCTATCCGCACTCTTGATGCTAGTGGGGATCTTGTCACCCTTACGCTCTAGGATAATCTTCTTACCAGAGGTCTTGGGTAGCTTGTAAAAGCGACGTCCGTTGCGACTGAGGAAGTTTTCAAGTATCTCTTGTGTCACATCAGCTTCCGATATGACGCCACGCTCGATGGCTTCCTCGAGACCAAGGAGGACAAGTTGCACGACGTAGGGCTGAGTGAAAACGCCAGCAGGTGCCTTACCCTGCTCAGCAGATGTCTTGGACTGAAGGGGATGGGGAGCGCTGTCGCTACCGCTATCGGAGAATTAGTACCAAATAAGAACTTAGCTTCAACTTGAGCCCGAGACGTACAAAAAGAACTTGGAGTTGCCACTGACAAGAGCCTTGATCAGGGCATCTCTGTCGGTTGGTTTCTTAGGAATAGGTTTGCAGAAGGCGAAAGGATCGCAACAGGCCTCGTGAGAAGTGAGGTAGAGGTGGTGAGCGGTGATGGTAGCTATGAAAATGGTCAGGGTTGAGCATCATTAGCATCGGTTACTTGACACCATACCGCCTACAGTTGGGCCACAGGCCTTGACAGCCTCCACAGCAGCGGAGGTGGTGCAGTGCTCAAGCTGGAACAGGGGTTAACAATCACCATCCTGATCGTGAGGATGGCAGACGTACCACGACGCGTAGCTGAGGGAACCGGTCATGGAGCTGTTTTAGGGTTGGGAGGAAAGCCTCCTCGAGGGTTGTGTCGGCCGGCGCAAGAGACTCGAGGACTTCTCCGTGTATGTTCAGGACTAGCACAGAACAACGGTCAGTTCGGCCTAGGACAGGATTTCTTAGGGCTCTTACCAATCCCGTGCTTTTCCATTGCGGCAAAAGTGTCATAGAAGGCTGTAATATCCGACACACCACTCTCAGAGTTGGTGGTTACACCTACACGCACGATGTAAGTGGTTATAGTTATATGACTGGACAGGATCACGCACCCTGAGGATACAACTTAACACCGGTTATACCAGCCTCGGCAGCTTTGGCTATCACTTCAGGAGTGACTGAAGGGTGAAGCTCATACGAGTTAGGGACTAGCAGTATAGGGTGGGCTGAAACTCACATAGAGTGACATGAGGAAGTTGACATCTTGGGTGATGGCCGTGAGCTTGGCCTTGTACTCGAGAACCTACAGGCATCACAGTCAGGCTCGATCTTGCAGAATCTACTAAGGCCGTTTTATGAATACGTACCTGCTCGACGGCAGTAAGAGGAGGCAACTATTCATGGCATGGGTCAGCTGTCATGTATACAAACCATTGGACAATCATGAGTTTTGAACAATATCACTACAAGACACGACATACGAGATTAGGCATACTGTTATGTTATATTAGCTTTAAATATCCAATCTTGTTATATCCAGAGTCTGTACACGAATACCGTATCGACTCCTCCTTGGCGAACCGTTGGAACAACCAAGTCCATCATATCGCCCTGACGTAAATGGACATGCATGTCAGCCGCAGCCGGCAGTTCGAGACGCTGAATGTTCTTCATATTGAGAGTATTTTGTCAGTAGTAATTGAAGATCTGTTATATCTGTAGACAACAACGCCTTTTGTTAGATGATAACTGAATCGCGGGGTTCGCTTTTTTTTTTTTTTCGATGCCCCGCGGTCTCAGATGGAGAATGACTAAGAATGCGACACTCAGGCTTCGGAGGGTTTCTACCAATCAGACAAGCTCTCAACTTGACCGGACAAACCACAAATCCGCGTCTACAGGCGGTGTGAGAAATTTGTCGGTCTGTCAAGGCAGAATCGCAGCAACGGCACAATCCTATCATCAAATCCCAGCCCTACGTTATTAAACCTGCAGCCATTCTGAAGCCTCTTGGACTTACGGCACTGGCCTCTGGTCGAAACGGCGTATCAGACGCCTTGACGGTTGAGGTTGCGGGCGACGCGCTTGCAACGACTCCCCAGAGCGCGCAATGGGCCGCAAGCCCAATCCCCTCATTCTCGAGTACTTCGTCCGTGGACCTAAGCTCAACGACAACAGTAACCGATATCCGCATACGTGCAAACAATGCGGTGAGAACTTTCCAAAGGGAAGGATCGATAGCTTGACAACGCACATCACCAAGAAATGTCCCGCCATCTCCGAGTCAGATCGTATGCGAGCATGCCTCGAACTTCATGGTATCACCAATGCACGAGCATCTGTCGATCGACCACCTCCTGAAGCGCAGCCGAACGGACAGCCTGTCGATGTCCCGAACCTCCCTCAAGGGTGGAGCGCCCTCGAGACACTCGCCGAAGCCTCACGACAGGTTGATTTAAATGAGAACAATCGTGCTCAGAGCGTACAGGCAGGCGTGGTTGACCCCGCCGACCCCACCAACGCCGAGCATGTTCCAGATCGCTTCGAGCTTCATGAGCAGTTCACTCTAGATAACCCTCCTGTGAGCTACGAGAACCGGTCGCAGCAGGGTAACAGAGGTAATGGCCCCTTAGAGCCTGACTTGCAAGGCGCGCTTCTCACAACAAATGTGTTAGGTGCGATTCAGCAACCACTCCCAGGAACCGAGTTATCACCCGAGGAACGACTTCAAGCATTGCTTCCTAATAGCGTTGCTTCCCCAGACGTCTCGAACATATCGGTCGCCGTTGCTGCTACAGCCAGGCTAAACCCGTCGCTTCTTGACCCCCAGCTCGTTCACGAGACTAGTACCTCGACTACACCGCCGTCTATGGACATTCCGACCCCGATAGAAGCCTCTCCCAGTGCTGTAACAGCTCCCGACAGTGGAATTTCGCAACCATGGGGCGAGATGACATACTTGGCGACTGCCTCGCCTGTTCCTTTACTTCACGAACATCCACCGACACCTATCCAGATGAGCAGGGGTGGTGTTCGGATGGACACAAGTGATGGTCAACTCAATGGGAGGCCTCGACACGCGCGATCCCGCTTTACTGCTGCGCGGCGAAAGGAGGTGCAGGAAGTTCGGAAAATAGGTGCATGCATTAGGTGCAGAATCCTTCGAAAGAATTGCGGCAAAGGAACGCCATGTGACACGTGCAGGAAGGTTCTCGCACCAAGGGTGTGGAGGACTGGTTGTGTGCGAACGAGGCTCCAGGAGCAGCTCGATTTGTACTCGGCGGGTGTCCAGGTTGTCCTGTCCCAAAATCGCATCAACCTCTTGAAGAACCAGCTGAATATGACCCATGATGGTACCATGATAGAGGTTTCGCACTTTCCTGAAACTGGCAAGGTCATACTCCTCGAAGCTTTAGTTGCACTGCTAGAGCCTAGTGAGTCGCTAGCAGAATCCAGAGGCAGCAAGGATTCATTCTTCCAGGTTATTATGATCGATCAGGACAAGGAAGATGTTCCTGGCAAGGTTGAGGCCTATATGCGCGATGTCTTTCAGCTTTTTATCGACCGAGAGCCCTCCAAGTTCATGCGTGTCACTCTGAGTCTTGCTCTTCAGCAATTGCAAGAGTCAGAGGATGACCTACTTCGAAAATCCTTGGAGCTATGGGGTTTGGTGGAGAGCATCGATCGCGAGAGACAGTGGAACGTTGTTGAAAGACCAGCCGATAAGAACGAAGAGCCCAGGCGCATCCAAGAAGCCAAAAGCGAGAACGATGCTGACATCTACACGACCCTTTGCATGCAACTGAACGCGGCAGCTGAGAGAAAGGCCAACAACACTTCAAAGGCACTGCTCAGCGGAATGCATCGCGTACTTCAGGACAGCAAGGTCAAGGTGAACTTCAAGATGTATCTGACGGCTATCATCTTCCTCAATTGTCTTGAGAAATCGACTTGGGCTTTCAAGGCTTGGGAGCAAGATCATCTACGCCCTGGGTGGCCCCTAGAACGAGACCCGGGTGTCTTTACACAGCAGGGTGGTAATTTAGCAGGGCTGCTGAAGATGCTTCTGGCGATCCGCAAAGCCCTGCCACAAACACTTCGCAGTGAGACAGGCAAGTTGATCACCTCGGAACAAGACCCTGTCATAGGAACTTACTTCCAAAGCATCGATTTGGACTGTGAGTACCATCCATTCTAGTCCCATTGTAATAACCGGCTAAACACTGTGACAGATGATACAATCCTTGCCCGCCAAGATGGCTCTCCCTTCTCCCCAGCAGACTCTCGATCTCTCGAGATGATTCTCTGCTCTCACCTTCTCATTACTAACACCCCTTGAACGATTCGTCACAGGCCGATGCTTATGACACTTGCAAACGTTGCGAACGGAGTAAATTGACATAAATCATGCACGGGGAAGACATTTTTGATTTGAACCGTTTAATGGCTAATGACTGGACGGAAAAGAATATGAATTTTGATACCACACGATATATACTACACCTATGTATGACTAGGCGCGGTGCCTTTGGCCCAACGTTATGAGAGGGTGCAGGAAAAGTCAACGAAAACAAAATAGAATCAGGGGTAGTGGCTCAACTACGGCGTTCACGGCATAGAAAAAAAACCCAAGAAACAATATACCTCGGGGGTTATTTGATGATATTTTCAGCGATGGGACGAGCTTGCAAAAGTAAAGGAACTTGACCATGATTCACTTCGCTTATGCTCCATTACTACGTATTTTTAAATACACAGACCTCTTCACCGAGCGCTCTAACCCGTAGAGTCCATGGCCGTTGTGTAACTATCATCCTCCAACTCTTGGTTACTTGATATGCTGGAAATATGCGGATCCTGAGCCTTCTAGGCTGAGATACCGGACAGTCCGCTATTATTCCTGCTGGGGCCGTGGCCTGGCCTTTTTGGCTTCTTGAAGCAAGCAAATTCATTTTTGCTCGCTTCTCTTAGACGTTTGAGAACGTTGCGCATTTCGGACAGTTCTCCTTGGAGACGTGCGCGGGCCTCGTTGTCCGTACGTGCATCGAGCTCTTGATAGATCTGGCTCTGAAGCTCCGAAGCACGCTCCGAAGTGTAGTGGCTGAGGGTCTGGGCAACGAATTCTACGTCGAGGGTTGCTTGCATGAGTGCCTCTAGAGTATAGCGCGGCCGACGTCGGAAGGCTTCTAGGAGCTGGGTGGACGTCTGTTCGAGGAGGAATGACAAAACTTCGACTGTAAGAGCCGGCGCAGTAGTAGAAACCTGAGAGTGGACAAGTACGAGAGTAAGAAGCGCCTCGTACACATATGGTTTAGCTGTCTGGGTACGCTGCCCTTGGCCAGGAGCCCAGTCAGGGGCTGAGATGCCTGATTGAATGACATCGCGAAGCCTTTCGATTGACTGTTTTGTGTAGGACTGGAAAAGTCGTTCGTGAATCTGTCCAAGAACTTCACGGATCTTTTTGGACTCATCAGTCAACTTGACAGAGAAGGCATTCTCAAATTGCAAGTTGAGACTTGGCACTACCTGTGACCGTAATGATGACAAGTTACTCAGGGTCATGAGCATGCGAATGTTCTAAATAAAATTGTCAGTACAGTGAATTCGTTCGAAGTGGGTGGTAGAAGGCCTACCCTATCCCCTGAGTCCAATGCCCCTTTGCCCGCCATACTCGGCGCCGCAGCCAATGCAAGCGATCTCTCGCTTTCGATTAACCAGTCGTCCTCCGTCTTCTTCAAAGAGCGCTCGGCGTTTTCGACCATGCCACTCAATGCCTTGTACAGAGTGGTAACATACTGGCTGCGGACCATCATGAGAAGCTTGGTCGGAGGTGGCAAGACAATATCTCCCGAGCCTGACCTGGACATGGCGTCGGGGATGTAGAGTATTTTCTGCATGCCTGATAGGACTGCTCCTTCGAAGGCAGCGAAGCTAGCTGGCATTCGTGTCACGTCCCCCATCTCAACCGAGCGCTGCCAGTCCTCAACATACTTAATATTCTCGGCATCCCTGTTCCAGGCTGCGCACAAAGCTGTCACGCATCGCTCTCGGGAACCCCCAACAAGACTCCTGAGGCGATCAATCACCTGGCCTTCTCCTGACTCTATTGGCTCAATACACGCTAAGTCACCAGCTCCAGCGCCAACTAAAGTCAGCATCTTCGACAGGTAGTGAACACCGCTGATGGAATTAGACCACGGAGGCCAGAATGCCAACTTTTCCCAGACTTCACCCCTCTTGGGCGACGGAGGAGGCATGTTGTTTGGATCGAAATTAAAGCGAGGATCTCTTGGAGACGACAATACGGCGGATCCGGGCGTCGTCGGGGCTGGCGTATTGGGGATTGGTGAGAATAGCAGTGATACATCTTCGGGAGGCATATCCACGAAGAACGAATAAGCGTGTTCTCGGAGCAAGTCCACTAGTTCCACAGCTCCTTTTCGTAACTCGTCAACGCTCTGCGGTGAGAGTTCATGGTGATGCCGAGACTCGCCACGATATCCAACGGGGAGGGCAGCTTGAGCAGACCCATTGATGAACCCCTGCACTGTCTGCCAGAACTCTATCACCTCACCCAGAATACCTTCACTTGACAGGAGACTGTTGAGGAACGATAACATCTTCTCCCAGAGCTCAATTACTTCAGGCGAGTCGAATGTCAAAGGTTTATCCTCAATCACCGGCCTTCCTAGGGATCGAAGATGTGCAGCGATAATATTGGGGTTCGGTTTATCGTTACTGGCCAGCCGGCGGCGAAGCACCTCGATCTCAACTTTTGAGCGGTCTGCTGTCGATTGAATTTTGCCCTTCAAATGGTCGTATCGACTCAAAAGCCACACCCAGATGGGATTGTCATCGGCGCCAAGCTCAAGAAGCAGTCCGATGAGTTCCATATGTTGGTCTTGAATACGGCCAGTTGTGCCATCCGTCCTGGATGCGGTGTGAAGAGTAACCAGCCTCTTCCAGATGTCGCGTTTGAAGGCGCGTATCTGCTGGTCAACATCGTACCACATGCGTCCCGCTATCAACAACTGGTAAAGTTGGGGCTCTGTCGGTGTCTCGTCCCCTATTTCCTCTGTCAATCGTCGAGCTTCGTCTGCAATTTTCCTTGCCCTGCTGAACTCGTCGACTAAAGATTCATAGTCCTTGCGTTTGATGCTGTCTGCTATCGACGTGCTCAGCTCAACGTAGTCCTTGAATCTTGTGAGGTGATTTGAAACGGTTTTGAGGTTTTCCTCCTTCTCTCTTCCTCCTAAAGCAGGTCCCCATACGTCCTCAGCCTTTGCAGAAACTTCCAGTAGAGGGCCCTTTATTCCCAGCACGCCGTACTCGCTCTCTTTTGTCAGTGCATTCTTTTTACGCGTGTCAATATTAGGAGATGTCAGGGGATTGTTGATTCCTAACCCAGCACCGCCCGCCACACTATTGCGATAACTGCGACGCTGGGCTGCATTGGAGTGCGCGTTGTTGGCGTCAGGTGGTTCCATTCCGCGGTATTTCATCTCCTTATAGACATTATCTATTGTTGCTTTGGCTTTGACGAATCTTTCGAAGTTGGTCTCGACGAGGACCTTGAGGGACGCTGACTTTTGATCGATGGATTGTGATAGAACATCGAGACCAGTAAGGAGACTCCGAGTGTCGGCAGTAGCATGCATCTGGGAGAGGAAGAGAGCTGGCGAAAAAGTTGTTGAGGAGAGTAGGAATCGATTGCCTGGTTTAGCCACACGCCGTCAATCTATCATATCCGTGAATCGTACAGTCATGGCACGGGAGCATACGTAGTCGGTGGTCATCTTGGAGGGGCAGACCAAGATGCTTCAGTGTTCTGACGACGCTATCGGTAGTCCCTAGCGGATCCGGCTCGTCTTTTTGAACAATGTTTCCAACACCTCCTTGGTCGTCTTCTCTGGGAATGTTGCTCCTTCGTTGGCTCACGGCTCTCTCGAGCGCCTGATAACGGGACTGTCTTCGTTTTATAGCAGCATTTTTCTCGCCTTCGTCATCATCGTCCAAGTCTTCCAGGTCCTTCTCAGCTGGCCACTCTGTAGGATACAGAGTAGGAATCTGGTAAAAATCGAGGATTGTACGCTCGGTATCGGCCATGGTGATTCTGATGATGGTCTTGAGTTAGAACTTAGGGGTTCAGTCGCATACTCGATAGGGTCGGACTGGGTTGCGCCGGGTCGGCGCAGTTATCTTTGCGAACTATTCTCTAGTCTGGGGAGCAAATCTAATAACGAATGTCACACGCGCAATGTTGCACGGGTCTATTATATCACAGATGATGTTGCTGTGAATAGGTGCTTGGAGATCTAGTGTTATGATGAGCTAGAAGCGAGGTACCTATCCTGGGTACACCTCATAGACGGGACTAGTATGTGGCTGGGCAATGGCCAGGTATGGAATGAATGAATGCCCGGGCTGTGGGGTTCAAGTGTGGCAGTCCAGCTGTGGCGTCACGTATTGCTGTGACGTGCATTTCTGTGGTTTCTCTGTGAAACATCAGGTGAACTACGGGTGCCCACCGGCCCCTTGTGGCTCGGAGAAGGCTTCTGGATTATGAACGGTCCCGTGGAAAGACGGGAAGAAAAGAAGAAGAAAAATATCAACCTGTACCTAGCAATAGAGCGGAAGTCCGCGCGGGATACGAGGCTGTAGCCGAAAGGGAACCTTGAAACCACTGTAAAAGACGCGAAAAAGTGGAGGGGCAGTGGAGCTGGGCGCCGCAAATGCCTTGGCCTACCGTTGTTTTCAGTGGCTAGTGACCCTGCTCAGACTGTCAACCTGTGGCTATACTGCCATGAAAGCAGCATTGGCCATTCGGATTTGGTCTGGTTTGGGGTGTGTGGTTGTGGTTGTGGTTGGGTTTGGGCGAGGTTGTTTTCTTCCATTGACCTGAGTTAATCTTTCCTCTTTTCTATTTCTTGATCTTTCTTGTCACGCTCTTCCCATTATACCCTCACCCTCTCTTCCAATCCTCGCCTTACATTGCCTCTTCTTTCTCAAGCTCTGTCTAGCTAGTCTCTCTGCTCGCTCCTCTTCATAATGCTGGCCATTCGAGCTCTCCGAACTCCCGCCTCCAGGCAAGCCCTGCGCGCTGCTACTCCCCGCGCCGCTATCTTCTACGTATGAGATCACCACCAAAACTACCCCAAATTTATTCAAACATTGGATGCAATTTGGGCACAACATGGGCTTTCACTCACACCCTCTCTACAGAACCGATGCTACTCGACCTCTGGCGAACGAGTCGCCAAGTACAACGGTACCAAGGATGCCAACGTACGTTTTGCGCTCCCTCATAAAACACCTTTTGGATGATCCTAGCGCTCGGCTGGGCCGAGCAAGGTGCCGAGATAAAATAACTCAGTCTCGCTCAACACAATGCTTGGCTTCAGTCAGTTGGGGAGATGTTTTTGCTAACTTGTCGCGCAGGGCAACTTCCTGGTCAGCTTGATCGAGGGTGACGGTATTGGCCCCGAGATCTCTCAGTCCGTCAAGGACATCTTCGCCGCCGCAAAGGTTCGTCATGACAACTCGCCCACCCGCATAAGTCGCACCAAACAAAAACAGTTCAGTTATGCTAACACGATCTCTTCAAGACCCCCATTGCTTGGGAGCCTGTCGACGTTACCCCCATTATCAAGGACGGCAAGACTGCCATCCCCGATGCTGCCATTGAGAACATTCAGAAGAACAAGATCGCCCTCAAGGGTCCCCTCGCTGTACGTCACCATGAACGCAAATTTGTCACGGTCTGCGTCTCTCTCATGACCCAATGGCTAACATCTCTCTCTCAAGACCCCCGTTGGCAAGGGACATGTCTCTCTGAACCTTACTCTCCGACGAACGTTCAACCTCTTCGCTAATTTGCGACCCTGCCGATCCGTCGCTGGCTACGAGACCCCTTATGACAATGTCGACACCGTCCTGATCCGAGAGAACACTGAGGGTGAATACTCTGGTATTGAGCATGTTGTCGTCGATGGCGTCGTTCAGAGCATCAAGCTTATCACCCGTGAGGCTTCCGAGCGTGTCCTGCGATTCGCCTTCCAGCACGCCGAGTCCATTGGCCGCAAGAAGGTCCGCGTTGTCCACAAGGCTACCATCATGAAGCTCTCAGATGGTCTCTTCCTTAAGGTTGCCCAGGAGGTTGCCAAGGACTTCCCCGGTATTGAATTCGACGCTGAGCTCCTCGACAACAGCTGCCTCAAGATGGTGACTGACCCCACTCCTTACAACGACAAGGTCCTTGTCATGCCTAACCTCTACGGTGACATTCTGTCCGACATGTGCGCCGGTCTCATCGGCGGCCTCGGTCTTACCCCCTCCGGAAACATTGGTGACGAGTGCTCCATCTTCGAGGCTGTCCACGGTTCCGCTCCCGATATTGCTGGCAAGAACCTTGCCAACCCTACTGCCCTCCTCCTCAGTTCCATCATGATGCTGCGACACATGGGTCTCACAGAGCACGCTTCCCGCATTGAAACCGCTATCTTCGATACTCTTGCCGAAGGCAAGGCTCTCACTGGTGATCTTGGCGGCAAGGCCAAGACCAACGAATACGCCGCTGCCATCATCTCCAGGCTGTAAATATACATCCTTTAGTTTAGATACCTGCCTCCTCACCCGAGGGTTTATACGCGATTTTCTTTTTTTTAAGGGTAGTGTACTTATTGAGTGTACCAGGCCTAGAATCAGGCACGGCGAAATGATTAAGTTACGGAGTTGCTCTTGATGATGCGGGCCGACAAAAATAGTGTATGAGATGAGAACCGGTGCAAGATAATGCCTGAGCTATGCAATGCAACATTGGTAACAACATAGTCAAAATTCAAAATTTGTCACTCTCATATCGCTCTTATGACAATGCTTACGTCTAGTCCAAGATAAAAATCCCTTTGATGCCTCACTATAATTTTACATGATGCTCATTCATCACGAGTTTCATACCCTTCTACCTAGGTAGTAGTGACCAAATGTTCGCATCAAAGAAGCTTTAGCTACCCTACAGCTCACAAACCCAGTTTCGACGTTGTTGGAGATTTTATACCGTTGTGCCGAATCCCTTTCGAATCATTCCTTAAGTCCTCTGTACAAGTCTGAAGGGTGGCAATTGTATCCTGTGGGATTTTCGAGTATTTTCCTTACACGTGAAACAAGACTATTTGTACTGAGAAGATCCATGAAGAAAAGCGGCCAACGGCATTCATCCAGCTAGATCAAGGTGACGACGCCAAAGGAAAGATATGATTTGACTGAACGTACTAAATCATATTTTGACTCATCTTATTACGCTTCTGGTTCAGCGTTGCCCTAGTCACCACTAAGAAGCTGTAGATGCCTGATGTAAAGTGCAAAAGTAAGTGACGCTCTGTAAGTTACATGCAGGTTCAGATTCACCGACCCCATTTATCAATCATCATCTTTGTCCCATCCAGTTTACCCTGATCCAAAAACCCAATGCATTGTTGAGCCGTTTGCGCCGTCATGCTATCGCACCCTGGGTAGCATTTGTCACCAAAAGCAACTCCACATTTGGGAGGTTTCTCTAAACCTCATAGTCGACCAGATCGAATTTCCTTATCAAAAATTTTGACGCCCCAAACCTCATAAAACTGCAGGACTCCGACGGTCTTGAGTCGAAGCCTCTTTCCATAATTCGAGGCATCATCATCGTCCTCCTCACTTTCGCTATCCGAACCCCAGGATGGTAGCACAGGCAGATTGCTGCTGTTGTGATGTGGATGAACCGTAGCCTTTTCTTTGCCCTTGCCTCTTCTCTTCTCCCCTTCTTCAATTGCGTCCGTAGGGCGAATGACCCTGTCGAGACGATCGTCCTCCATAGCGATCCACTCCAGCTTCAGTTCGGGATGGTGAGAGAGATTATCCACGATGAAGTTCAGAATCTCCCGCATGACCCATATACATGTGTCGTTATTCCTGAATCGAAGGATGTTTATAGCACGCAGGTTGACTAGTCCAGCGAAATACTGCATGAAGGCGTGCTAATATTCGTGTTAGTGGCTGATCGGACTTCTGATAATACCAACTTACCACTGCATGGATATTCATGCTAAGAGCCAGCTCCTCGAGCTGCACACCACGGTTGCAAATAAGGATCATTGCCTTCTGATTCGCATCCCAGGTGCTGCTGTTTGATTCGTCCTTGATCATGAGTCTCTTGAGTGAGTGCATGTGCTTCTTTAGGACGAGCCGACGGATCTGGTCGATCGTGACGGTAGTTCGTGGTGCGAAACTCTCGGGCTTATATTTAGCGCTTCGCTCCAATAAGAACAAGTCGTGTAATTCTTCAAGCTGGGACATGCAGTTGAGGAATGCGGTCGAAACATTGTCGGTAAAGACACTCCGTAAGGCCAATGGTGAGACCTTGTTCTCTTTGGAGAGCAATGTCCAGATTGGGCCCTGATTACCAACATTAAGTAGGGTCAGGTTCTTAATGCACTTCAGGTCAATAGCTCTAGATAGAACGGATGCCTTTACAGGGATGAGATGTATGCTCAGTGTTTCTAGTGCAATGCCACGAGTGTCTCGCAGGTATTCGTCGATCGAGCGTCGTGATTTTTCGCCGTCGTTGTTTTGAGCTTTTCCGAAGACTTGATCCTCAATATGTTTAATCTCGAGATGAGTCGTTTTGATCGCGCCTCTGATATGTTCAGCTTCCTGACTTAGTTCTCTTAGTTGTGTTACGGAGTCCTTGAACTGTTCCAACTCAGCAGCAGTACCCTGCACACGAATCGCCTTGATCTTCTGGATGAAAGCATCGTTCTCGTCCTGCAATTGCTGTAGATTTGACAGCAGGGACTCATAATTCACCCGCTGTGTATCCAAGTTTGTGTGTGCTTTATTCAGCCCTGGCGTCGTTGATGGGTCTGAGTTAGCATCCGGTGTCTTCGAGGGTAAGCCGGAGGGACCAGCAACTGCTTCTGGAGTTTCTGATTCTTCGACTGCAACTTCCTTCTCCCCAATATCCTTGGTCTGTTGTTCGTCCAAATCCACCTCCAACTCATCTATGGTATCCAGATGCTCAATTTCGATATCGTCTGGTGATGTATCATTGTTTGGGTCGTTATTCTTAGACAATGGGGTCGAATCTGATTCCGTTATCGTTGGCTTCGATCCACCACTCTCATCACTCTGTTGCTCCTCATCATTCTTAGGTGCCGCTGAGGTGCTACCGGACGGTTCGTTGTTTGATTGAGAAGGGAGCTCACACGAATCCACATATTTTCTTGCTGCCTTTTCAATCACGTCCAAAATATCCTGCTGGGCTGTCGAGAAGTCACGAGTGCCGTTTATATGTGACATAAGTCTTGTTGAAACACTGCGGATAGATGACACAAATTCTTCACGAGGATCTTCTGAATTGTCGTTAGTGCCGGCTTCTTGATCATCCTCTTGACTGGTTGCCGCCTCACGAGGACTCTGGATAAGCGCAGGCTTCTTGGTAATAAAAGGTTCGACATCAAATATTCTTCCCAGTATGCCCTCTTGAAGTTTACGCTCTTCCTGGGAGCGAAACGTCTTCGCAGGGCCGCTCGCGTCGAAGCTGGTGTTCTGGGAAACGGGAACCACTTGAAACTCATCATCGACATCAGAATCGTCCGGGTCCGAGTCAGGTGGCGGTCTTCTGGCTTGTAGGCCCAGACTATCAGAAAGAGAAAGTTGCAGTTCGGTAAGTGTGGCGGAAGAATTTCGAACGCAAGTCTTGAGCTCCGTTATCAATTCGAGATTGTCGATATCGAGAACGGAAAGACTTTTCAGTTTTTTAAAACCCGAGAGCGTTGGGGGCTCCTGTGTCACAGAGTCTCGCTTACTTCCCTTTGCTTTGGAGGATTGCTTGGACGGTGGCAACAGAGGAGGTGGTGAGGTGATGACTGGCAGCGATGTCATGGCACCGGCCAGTGGGGCTGAAAACACTCCTGTGGGAGGCCCAGGCGGAGGAGGGGGAATATCTGGCCAGTGAGTTGAGGCCGGAGGTAGAGCGTCAATGCTAAGAGGGAGAGGAGGTGGTATGATGTAGTAAGTATCCCCGGCTTGGAGGCGAATGTGGAATTTTGTCAAAGTTTTGATCTTGTGAAGCTCACGAAAGACCGGCCTGCTTAACTCAACGCGAATGTTCCACCTGGCCAGAAAATTAGCGATCAAGGACTTTCCAAGAAACCAGATACAGCAGGCTGTGGAACACACCTAAAAGATTCAAGTGACTTGGCTTTCTTAAGAGTCAGATAGAGTAAAGTATTGAGGAACTTGCCACAACTGGCACTATACAGATACGGCTTGTAGGCATGCTCGGCCTTCACACCAGTGCTCACTGTATCCATAGATAGTTCTCTCAGGTGCTTCGCGTAGTTGTATTCGCTCGTAGTGAAGGTGTCAAGGCCACCCGCAAGGCCATCGATTGGGGATTCGAACCTCACATCATCGTCGTCAGGAAAGAGGATGTTGAAGCTACGATAGAGCTGCGCAGATGCCAACTCATGAAAGTGCCGAGATACAAGAGCGCAACATATCAACTCAGACTGGGAGCACTGTGGGGTCGTCAGCAATGTCGCACGAGGTACAGCATTGTGAATCTAGTCACGAACATGCGACAAGATGTCCTGCTGGGTTTCAGCTGGGAGATCGAGAAAGGTGAGTCTGCGCTTGGGCGGGGTGGCAGCCTCATTGCCGATGGCCTCCGCAGCCATGATGATCGAGCGGGGGCAGCGTGGCAACTAGGCTGACTCAACGGCGAGGAGAGAACAATGAAGCAGATAGATAGATCGAGGAGTAGAAGGAGAAGGTCCTCCCTCAGTGGAACAACCTTCGTCTCAACAGACGATGCGACGGATGGATGGAGAGTTCGCGATGCGACTGGGGTAATGCGATGCGATGCGCTGGGCATGCAGATGCGCCGATGCAGGATGTGCTCGAATGGATAGCGTCGATCAGCAGGAGCTAAAGAGGAGGCTATAAACTGGGGCCTAAGAGATGAGAGAGATGCCAAAGCAACGATTGGGATAGGGAGACGTGTATGAAGATAGAATCATTCGGTTGAGTAGGGAATGGAACAAAAAAAAAGAGGCAAGGATGAGGAGAAGCAAATCCAAGCAAGTCCCAGTCAAATCAGTCGCGAGCCGCTTTGGGGTCGTAGTCGCAAGTCTCAAGTTCTGGGTACGTTAGCTGAAGTTGGATTGTTGGTCGTTGGTTGGCTGTGAATGGCGGCTAGTGCGGGGCGGATCAACGATGACCAGCTAGGATCTTCTGACCCAGTGCGCATTTCCCAGTAAGGTAGCTAAGCTAAGGTAGTACGGTATAGCTCTTGCTAACTGCCAACACCTCAAGATTGGCTTTTCTGCGCTGAATAACTGGCCTGGAGGATAGATAGACTGTTTTCCTAGATTTGAGTAGGTTATATTTATTGTTTCTCTTAGCAGCCTAGCAGTGCAGACGTTCCAGTCAGCTGTTGGAGTTTGGCGATATCTGAACCTTTTTAACGTCTAAAGTGCCTGCATGCTTAATTTGTCTTTACCGGTCAAATGGTGTTGTGTAACAGCGCATGTTAACGGCACCCACGATTTTATACAGAATCACGAAACTAGAGAATTCTGTTTCAAATACCTAGCTATTGGTTCTTTCCTACGTATAGTAAATTGCGTTTACCAGGGGTGATGGCGTTCAGACACTTCATCCGGACACCTACATATATCTTATGCCAGTTGTCACTGCTATAGAGATACTAACTCTATATGAGTCACAAACAGAGACAGCTAACTTTGCTACTGACGTTAAAGAGCCCAAATATGGATTTATACAAACTCTTCACTGACTTCATCCTACACACGTGGCAACATTAGACTTGCTATGCATTTTTTCCAGCAACTTGATTGAGAAAGCCAACAGTCGCAGAGCATGAAGTATGACTCCTACTAAGTTTTAATCCTTAAAGTTGATACACATCAACTTCATGACAATTCTGTTCTGGCAAATAATTTGGTGTATTTTGCTATAAGATATCTATCTACCTCAGCAAGTTTTTATCTTTATGTAGGTAAGAGAGGCACACTAACCAAGACGACACATAATTGAAGCCAGGGTGGAAAAGAATATGATTTTCATGGTTTATTTCAGGTGATGCTTTGCCCCTCAACTATAAGATCCCTGCTTGTCAGTCTATCAGCCTCAAGTTATCACGGTCACCACATGAAACACTACATCTCCCTAATCCGCATCCTGGTTTCTTGGGTGCAACTAATGGCTAACGTTGCCTTAGATCTCCCGTCCGTTCAGACATACACTAGTCCTTAGGTAGTGTTTCTACGTTGTCCGGAAAACGCCCCCACCGTTAGCCTAGCATCCCTAGTCTAGTGCTTGTTTCATGTTTTGAAATCTTCTGTTTCTCTATAAGTTATAGAATGGGATCTAATAAAACCAAAGGTCCTAAGCAAGAAAACACCTATTTGTTAGATATTGCCATTTGTAGCCAGGCTGAGCCCCTTTCATTCTATTTTGAAGCACGGTGTTCTGACCACTGCAATCATTCTCTGCACGGATCACTTCTAAATAAGGCTGACTATGCGAGCCAACGACGTGGTCGTTGAGCGCTGATATTGTACCCTATGTAAGTGTAATAACAAAATTGCACTGACTGGTCTCATATGGAAGAGAATTCATTGATCTTTGACTTTGATTACGTGGCAGAGCAAGAAAAGGGGGGAATATCTCGATTACTTACGATCATCACAAGTATCTGGGTCTAGGCACATAATTGCCGAGAGCCAAGTCATCAAATGGTTGGAGGGCAGACTGTTGTGTGGAACGACGAGTACAACAGCCGGGCAGTCATTAAATAATTTAACGCTCGTGTATGCTCGCATACTATGGATTACGCTCGTATATTTTACGGTCAGTGCAATCACGACCAACAGCTCTCCAAGTCTGATGCAAAGCGAACGTTGGCTCTAAGAGCATCATGAAACTGTAGTTGGTGGACCTGGTGCTCTATCATTCTTCCCCGCCCTCTAAACCGCGGCCCTCAGGTCCCACCTGCAGGGCTGTGTGGCTATGTTCGATCCCTCTGGACCCCTTGAATCAGCGCTTCGGTCAACCCAGGCACCCCCATCAGTCACTCGTTCCATCGTCTGTCGTATTTCTTCCATCCTCATCCTCATGCTCACTCTGACTGTCGTTCTTATTGACATCTTCCACGTCTGTCGTTACTATCTTTGTTATATACACCATCCGAGTCTTTAGAATTACATTCCCAGCTCAAGAGATCATATCATCGTGCCTTTCAAAACTGCCTTGATCCTCCCGTGTCAGTAAATATTGTGAATACGAAAACTTTGAAACTTTGCTTTCGACTTAGAGGATCAAAATGGCCGACACAGAGGAGCCCCAGTTCAATACTCTAGCTGAGCGCATTGCTGCTCTCAACAAACAAAAGAGTTTCACAGGTGCCCCAAGCCAAAGTCCCGGACCAGTTCGCAAACGACCGCCGCCTCCTCCCCCTCCTGGCCGCCCAGCCATTGAGACCCGAAGCCAGACTGTACCAGTTGTTTCGACCACGTCAACACTATCGCAGAGTAATCCAGCGATTCCTCCTCTCCCTGCGCGAAAAGCATCGACACCACAATTAACAGCGCAGAATGGTCAACATGATGTTCAACAACGAGCCCCGCCTCCGCTCCCAAGTCGGACCGCAACTATGCAGTCCGCTCCGTCTTTACCACCAAGGCGACCGTCAACGCAGTCTAGTCTAACAGTGCGGCGGAACTCTGGCTCGTCAGAAAGATCGCAGAACTCGGCGATATCTTCGTTATCTGCGGGCAGGCCTCCATCATCAGTGACGAGTGTCAACTCTGATGGAGCTGGCTATAAGTTGCCACCTGCTTATGATCCTGCAAGTCTCCCCAAACTTCCTCCATCAAGAAGAGAAAAGGAAGCAACCGTCAGGGAGGCAGGGAAACCCAACCGTGCTCCGCCGTCACCGCAGCCTCCACGGGCTATTGAGCCTGCACCTCCAGCTCGACCTAGTCTGCCACCAAGGCTGCCTTCACGCCCAGCAAAACCACAAGCGGACGCTACGCCTGAACCACAAGCGGCGCCGCAACCCAGAAAGTTGCCCCCTAGAACACCGGTGAACTCAAAAGCGAAGACACCTGTGATACTTGGGTTTTCCAACAAGGACAAACCCAAGGACTCCCAGCCAGCACTGCCCATACGGCCCCCGATCCCAGGCCGATCGCAATCGGGAGATGAACCGCCGCCAGTGCCGCTCTCTTCTCGACCCTCAGCCGCCCAGATTGAAGCATTTGAGACACGGGCTCTCACTCCATCTGCTCCAGTATATGGATGCCTAATATGCCGGGATTGGAGCGATCCAGATGCTGTAGCTGCGCAGTATCCTCGAGATTCTGTGCCGAGGGATGACCCGGTGGGTTATCTGGCTCAGGCTCTTTGTGGTCCATTCCCCTCATACACGGACAAAGCGCGAGCGATCTTTACTTGGTTTCATCACAACATTAATTATGATACCGCCGCATTCTTTGGCAATAATGTAAGGCATATGACGGCTGAAGATACAATTTTTACTGGTAGAGCCGTATGCGCAGGTTATGCAGAAACATACAAAGCGATCGCCAACAGAGCTGGCCTAGAGTGTGTGGTCGTTACCGGTCACGGGAAGGGCTTTGGATACACTCCGCTCAAGAAGGGTGAGCGTCCACCTAGAGCAGATCCAACAGGACATGCTTGGAACGCAGTGCGAATCGATGGTGGTGACTGGAAGTTACTGGACGCATGCTGGGGTGCCGGACACGTAAGTGGGCAAAATTACGAGCCTAAATTCTCTCCTCTGCAATTCACCAACGCCAATGAGAACTTTGGCCTCAGACATTTCCCGTCCGAATCACGATATCAATTCAGGGCGGACGGCCTACCAGTCACGTGGGAAAACTACTATACTGGAGGAATTGATGGCGAGCCCCATGGAATGTGCTCAACCACAGCTGAAGAGGGCATCGCCGAGTCCAGCATAGAGCCGAAGCAGCGGCATATACCTGTTGACAGTGGCGAGGTTGTGCGATTCCAATACTCAAAGGTTTGCGAGCACTGGTCAGAAAAGATGTGTGGCGGTAAAGAGCGGCTGGTCCTCCTCTGCCTTCCCCGAGGCGATGGCCAGAAGGAAAAGATGATACCCATGGAAACAAATGGATACTGGTATTGGCTTGATGTTAATGCAAGCGATCTCGGGCCTCGGGGCAAGTCGGTACGGCTGCTTGTTCTCACAAAGTTCGGAGACCGCGAAGATGCAAGGGGAGTCACAGGCAAAGAATTCCTTGCCAAGTTCGGTAGATGCGCAATGGGTTGGTCGTACCTTGTTACATGGGACTTGGTTTGAGGTCTCTCATCTGATAGTCACATACTTGGCGTCTCCTGATGTTACTATATATTTGCAGGTTGCAGTCTGGAAAGACTTGGCGAATACACGCCTCATCGTAAAATCTCCGCCCGCATCTCCTTACATGAACTAGATAGCTGATGAACACTTCCCCAGGAAAATGATATGAGCCATCTGTTAGTGCAGATGGTGAGTTTATGCACAGGAAATTCGGTGCTTCATAGGAAAAAGGGCATATAATCAGTTCCTGAATGCTATAATCCAAGTTGCTTCCTACAGTATTTTGATGAATATAGTATGAGAGGGTAGCGGAAAGTCGGTACCCATGTTCTCAAGGAGATACGGGCTAGTAGTTAAGATGATGTTTGCTGGGTGGTATTGTGGTTGATCGGGTTCTATAAAGCACCATAGTACTAAGGGATCGACAGGCAACTCCTCCCCCCGACCTTGAGTTCTTACCGCGAGGGGTATAGTGCATCTTCAGGATACCTTAGAACCGAACGACGAGAATTAATGCCGAGACACCTGTTAGATGCATCTTTTTCTTGGAGCTCATCTTGGCAATCCCCATGACGCACACACGGGCTGTGCTCCTGTTGATGATATCAGAAATGGCCTCGTGTACAGATTTAAGTTTATCACAGGTGCTTCAGTTTTGCTTGTGATAGAATTGGGAATGGCCATTTGTACATTTGTAGGGGCGAGAGAACTCATGAGAGCGACAGGTAGTATATCATGAGGAATCGGCTTTTGAGGAGTATAAGCTACCTACTATAAGTTACGGAGTAGAAAAGTGACCAAAGACGGAATACTACCCTAGCAGTCTATCTAAGTATGCACAAGCATCGAATGTGAAATACTCTACATAAAGCGAGCTACATAATTTATCATAGCATTGAGCATCTGCATTGGAATGGCTGTCTAAGTCTTGGCATGATTGCCAATTGACTCTGATAAGCAGTTCAGAATGCCTCTACCTAATAAGGTACGAATGAGAAAGGCCAGCGACTGGCCAGCCAAATACAACCTCATCCGCACCTAGACAGCCGCTGTCATGCAGGCGCCTCTTTTCTCCGCATCCGTGGGGGTTTGAAGCACCAGTAACAGCCAGCCTTTGTGGTTACCGAAGGCCCTACGTACCAGAGCAGGGGATCGAGAATGGCGATCGTGACTTTGAGGTAATCACGAACTCCGAGTTTTGATGCAACTGGCCTTGAGAGGAAGGCACTTTTTATACCACACCCACTTATCACACAGGCCATTTTCAGACTCGCAGCCATTGGCATCGGCCTCTTTATTGCATGCACATGGTGATGGTTGGGATGGCTTCGCAACATGCAAATGCACCGGTACAGTATTGCCAGATACAAGACGGTATAGAGACTGAGTCTTGGCCTAGCATGAGAGAACTGCAATCACACTATTTAACGTAAGACTTCCAAGACTCCAAGACCTCTCAAGTTTTCACGTGGGGCACTGGCTAAAGCTGATAAACTGACGAGTACTTTTAGCAAGGGTTCTGCTGTGCATGATACTACACAACAAATACAACCAAAAGCTGACTCGAGCATCATACGGAAAGACTCGGTAAGCCGATCAAATTGTTCTCGGATGACCGATGAAGGACCCTGTTACGAAAGCATATGCAATAAATAAGCAGCCAAGACTCTTTACAAAGAGCAGAGACACCCAAGCGTCTTGGCGCTTGGTACGAATGCAACGCGTTACCATCTCCAACAAGTGCTCATGGGCCAGTTCGACTACCCCCCGCACTTCTTAACGCTTATTAGGTACTCTGTACAAGATCGGAGGATGTCAGGGTGACCTGGATGGATGTCGGCACGTCATTGGACTGACCCAAAGTAACTATCAGGGAATGGTCCCCCCTTGACAGTTTCTCGAATCTTTTTTGGGTCGAGTGTGAGCAGCATTTCGGCGACATCGTGGGTATAGCCGTCTGCAAGTGAGGGGAAAATTGGGTTCTTTGACACGCACAGCCTCAAGCCTGCATATGCGTGCATCTCCTCAGCACGCAGATAGAACGGACCATCAAACCCTTCTGGACCTTCGGTGGAGAGGCTCAAGACATGATGGTCTATCCGAGTACGCCTGGACCTATCAGCACCGCCGACACTTGCCAATGGACGTCTTGGCAGTCAAAAGATGTTCACCGTCCGTCCACGAGTCTCGAGAATTTGTGGCTGTTGGCAGAGTGGACCAGGAAGCCCAGTTTCGCCTAGCCATGGCGTTCTCATCTAGGATTAGGCTCGCCATTATCCACCACCATCCTATCCGAAACTAGGTAAGGTACTGTCGTCAGAACATGGCCGAGTATATAAGCATGAGCCCCAGGTTTTAGTCCCTTTGCCTTTGCCCTTTGGCCTCTGGACCCAGCGTCACCAAGTGACCTATCTTGCCGCCTCCAGATCGAAATGATCTCCTACAATGCTCGCAACCAGAGAATAGAAGCCTGGGTCAACGCGGCTGCCGAAGAAAGCGAGGATGCCGCCCCTACAGATCCCGAAGCCCGCGACCTGCATGACCAGGAAAAGGCCCAGCGAATCGAGCACGAGGATTTGTGTCGCGACAAGAAGCAGGTAGGTCCTAGCTCCATGGAAATAAATGTGCGACGTTATGAATGAAGGTCTGACTCTCTCATTTCGAAAAAGACGTATAAGGGCGCGGTCTTATTATGGCTCGCCTGGCAGACTACTGGTGTTGTGTATGGCGACATTGGCACCAGTCCCCTTTATGTTTTCAGTTCGACTTTTAGCGAACAGCCGTCATGGCACGACCTCGTGGGAGCTCTGTCGATAATCATCTGGTCCCTCACCATCATCGTAACACTTAAATATTGTTTCATTGTCCTGTCAGCCGACGACGATGGTCAAGGAGGAACCTTTGCTCTCTACTCTCTCCTTGCTCGATATGCCAATATTGCCCGCGTCGATCCCAATGGCCCAGAAAGAATTGTTGTGCGCCTCGATCGTGAGACGGGCGCCGAACTCGCACCCGCTGGGAGAATGGCCCGGGATTTTCTGGAACGTAGCCGGGTTGCACAGAGCGTCCTCAAGATTGTTGGCGTCCTGGGCGTTTCCATGGTCGTGGCCGATAGCATTCTGACACCAGCCCAGTCCATCTTGGGCGCCGTCCAAGGGATTCAGGTCATCAGACCTGATCTGGGAAGACCGGCTATCGTGGGGACCTCGTGTGCGATCCTCATTGCGCTTTTCTTGCTGCAGTTCATTGGCACGTCCAAAATTGGCACCTCTTTCGCTCCCGTCGTTGTTGTCTGGCTCCTCTACAACTTCTCCATCAGCATATACAATCTTGTCTTGTACGACCATACAGTGCTCAAAGCATTCAGTCCACATTATGCTTTCAAATACCTAATACGAAACGATTCTGATGGATGGAAGTCTCTTGGTGGACTGCTTCTCGCTTTCACCGGCGTTGAATCACTCTTTGCAGATCTGGGTGCTTTTGGACAGCGAGCCATACAGCTTTCATGGTTATTCCTGGCATTCCCATGCTTGTTGATCACATATTGCGGCCAAGCTGCCTATATTTCACAGGATGAAACTAGGTTGGCTTTTACCAACCCATTCTTTCGCACTGTTCCCGAAAGCACACTGTACTTCAGTATCATCATTGCCGCGCTCGCTGCTGTTGTTGCCAGCCAGGCCGTGATCACCAGCTCTTTCCAACTCATTTCTCAGTTGATGAGGCTCAGCTACTTTCCTCACATCAAGACTGTTCACACCAGCCGTCGATTCCATGACCAGATCTATATGCCACTAGCAAATTGGTTGCTCATGACCGGTACTGTTGTGGTTACAGCGGTTTATAACAATGTAAGTTACCCAGCCTCATTGTGTCACTCCGAAACGGACTCGTCTGACTTGACTGGAACTAGACAACGAGCTTGGGTCATGCTTATGGCGCATGTGTCATTATCGTTAGCTTTATTACAACGTGCATGGTGTCACTAGTGGCACTCATCATCTGGCGTATCTCATCAATTGTTGTTCTCATCGGGTTCCTCATCTTCATACTTCTCGACAGCATATATCTTAGTGCAGCAATGAACAAGGTGCCCGATGGTGGTTGGTTTGCGCTGGTCCTGTCCGCCATCCTTAGTTCATTCGTCATGCTTTGGCGATGGGGAAAAGAACAGCAGTGGGAAGCAGAGCAAAGGGACATGGTGGACCCGGCAGAGTTCCTCATGTCCTCTCGGAGTACCTCGAGAAACAACTCAATAGCAAGGGGAATCCAAGGTGAAGGTTCTCTGCGCTCGACGAGGCTGAGGCTTTCACCTGAGTTTGGAGGCGGACAAGTAATGGTCGCTCCAGGACTCGGAATATTTTTCGACAAAGTGGGCGGGAGTGGTGATCACATCCCCAAAGTATTCTCGCAGTTCGTTCGGAAGTTCCAGACGAGGCCACAGGTGATCGTCTTCTTCCACATGCGCCCACTTTCTCAGCCAACGGTTCCATCTGACCAACGATTCGTCATTGCGCGTGTTACAGCAAAAATTCCTTCGTGCTATCGTATTGTTCTGCGACATGGTTACATGGATGACGTTCTCACGCCGAACTTGGCGCCTACGATTGTCAACGAGCTGATGACCTTTATTACCCGAGGTCCTTTCCCACCTGATGAGAATGACATGCCGCCAGAGTTTCGAGAAGAGCTTGAAGCGCTGCGGGCCGCCGAAGAAGCACAAACTGTTTATCTCATGGGCAAACAGACTATGCGGGTGCAAAGGCCAGAAAAGAGGAGTATTTCCAGCATCCTACGCCGGGTAGCACTCGAAGCATTCTTGTGGATCCGAGAGAATTCACGAACCAAGCTGGCCAATTTGGATATTGACCCTGATAGTCTGGTAGAGGTGGGCTTTGTGAAGGAGATTTAAAAACGACAACAATATTGAACAAGAGATACCCGATACATGCGCAAAAAGAACAAGGGACGATTGGGCACCAAAAGTTAGATGGAATGATTACCTCACGATTTTTCGGACACAGGCGCTTTGGATTATGGGTTCAACTGGGCGTTTAACTGATGATGGGCTTAGTAGTTAGAATGCCCCAGCTCTGCTTTGCTTTGGTTTACTATACTGGGTGGGACAGGAACTCTCCGCTTACCTTAGATTTGATCATTTGCTTGTACATGGATGGTTTCAAGGCGGAAGCGATATCGATATACCCTCGAGAGCGAATGAATCGATGATTACGTATGTTGCATATATTCTGGGCTAAAGACGTCAGTGATGGACGAAGTTCTATTGACCGACTAATTTCAGAAGCATGAATCTCCACAAGGGCAGTTTCAAAGACTGATTGATAGATAATCCCTGGTGTTGATCTTTGTATCAATCTCTTTAATTTATTTTGCACGTGTTTCCGCGCAAGGCGCAAGATAATTCATATGCCATGCCACTCCACATTCACCCCGGCCGTGTTCCGCAGTGTAACAACGTGTCACCAAGCTTCCTTCACCTCAACAATACCTAGAGACTTTAATAGGTAGCGGAGCGCATTGTGTTGGACAATCCATAGCAGCCGCTTTTCTGCTGGCGATTCTCCCCGATATCGTCTTCCATGATGCTCTCTTAACCCTCATTACGCATCGCCCAATCCATCATCATCGTCATCGCGCACCTAGGTACCGTCAAACTTAGTACTACCTACTTACTTACTATACTACAACGCCAAAAGCCGCGCCCATCATGACTACAACCATGATGACCTCACTCTCTCGTTCTGAAACACTTACACTTTCGACCGTTTCTGCAGCTGCTTTCGCGGTCCTCGCAAACACCCTCCATGGTGATGGCGAGCCCCTCATGGCGTCTCTGGCCCTGTCGGTTCTCGCCTTTGCGCTCTGCTTCGCCATGATCCGCTGGCTAGGCCCTACCTTTATGCGTGCTGGCTTCCAAGGCCGCGACATGAGCAAGGTGAACCGCGCCGAGATCCCCGAGTGCATGGGTGCTGTGTGCGCTGCGGTCTATCTCCTCAGCGTCATCGTCTTCATCCCATTCCCCTTCTACAAGGACATTGTTGCCGCGACTAGTGGCGGTGGAAACCGCGATGTCGTCGTTGAGCTTCAGCACGTCAACCAGGGCCGTTTTCTACATCGCTTTCCACACAATAAGGTGCGCAGATGTACCTAAAATAAACATGCATGTCATGTCTGATGATTTACTGACCTCGCCGCTAGCTTGCGTCATTCCTGGGTGCCATCATCTCCCTTCAAACAATTGCACTTCTCGGTATTGGTGATGATCTCTTCGATATTCGCTGGCGGCACAAGTGGTGGATTCCCGGCTTGGCTTCCATCCCTCTTCTTGTCGTTTACTTTGTAGACTTCGACGTCACTTCTATTGTCCTACCTCTTCAGCTTCAGCCGTATCTCGGCGAGCTCGTTGATCTCGGGTTTCTCTACTATGTTTACATGGCGTGCGTTGCTATGTTCTGCCCTCAGAGCATCAACATGCTGGCAGGCATAAACGGCATTGAAGTCTCGCAATGCATCGTCATCGCTTTTCTCCTCGTCTTCAACGATTGCCTGTACCTGTTTACGCCATACCCTCACCCTGCTACCGACTCGCACTTGTTCTCACTCTACTTCCTCCTCCCGTGGATAGGCGTCTCGTTCGCCTTGCTCCTCCACAACTGGTATCCTGCCAAGGTGTTTGTTGGGGATACCTACTGCTATTTCTCTGGTATGGTTTTTGCTGTTGTCGGTATCCTTGGCCACTTTTCAAAGACTCTCGGACTCCTCCTTGTCCCCCAAATATTTAACTTCCTCTATTCATGCCCCCAGGTCTTCGGTCTGATCCCTTGCCCACGCCACCGACTTCCTCACTTCAATGCCCGGTCTGGCCTCATGGAGCCGTCTGTGACTCCCTGGTCACCCGAGCGTCAACCCCATCCCTTGGTCGCCCAGGGCCTACACTTTCTCAACAAGCTACGCCTGGTAAAAGTGACAATCGATGAAAAGGGTCAGTTTGTCGAGACAAGCAACTTCACCATCCTCAACCTCTGGCTTGTCTGGCGGGGACCACTCCGCGAAGATCGACTGGCCTTGGAGATTACCATGCTTCAGCTTGTTGCTGGTTTCTTTGGACTGTTTGTGAGGCATCGTCTCGCACTGTTGGTCTTTAAGGAAGATAACTGGGGGACTGCTGCGCAATATTAACATAGAAAGAAAAGGGGATGTGCCTTTCTCGGAGCCACAACCGTACCGCCTGTCCAGATAGATTATCATTCCACGGGTTGGAAAGTTAATGATTTAGAATAATAACCGCGATGTCACGGAATGCGTGTTGCCTACTGTGAATATCATCTTTGTCCTTTGGTTCACCATGCCATCAGAGATTGCAGTTCAAGATGGCCGTCGAATCTTTCAAGGGGGGTATTTCTCATCGTTCAGGGCAATGCAACATGACTATGGTGAAGTACGTGCAAGTAGGATTGACGCCTATAATTACATACAACGACTCCTTCAGCATCTTTCCGTGAGAGATTTACTCCATCCTACTCTTCGCTTAATTTGGTTCATGGCCACCCCTCTTCAACTGGACATCAATCAAAAATATCCCGAACAAGGACCACCTAACATATCTGCTTTTTCTCCCTTGGGAGAAATCTCATGACCCGTAGGCACCATACCTGGTGCGCCGTTCCCACATTTAGATGCCAGAGTTCGATTGACAGAACCCTCCAATCCCAGCATCCTTAATCCCACAACCTCCCCAAACGCCAAATCAAAGGAGTAATCATCTGACGTACCAGCCAGTGTATATAAAGGAAAGAACTCCAGGCTTTTGATCCCATCATCCCCAATTCCAAACGAAAGAACAAAGAAAATCTTGAAACGGTTGACACATTAAACGTACAGGTACATCATCCTTTATGAAGACCCATTAGCAGCGGCTACGGGAGCCAAGATCACAGTCTCCGCCGACTTCTCAATCGACGGGGAGTCGACCATAATATCAACCTTGGTGTCCTCAGGGCTTGAGATAGAAGGCTTGAGAACGGCGTGCCCTCCAGCTGTTCTCCCGGCAGCCTTGTTCATCCGGCTTTTGGTGTAGTCGCTGAGACTCAGCTTTTTCTTAACAGGACTAGGGTGGATACCAACGCCGTTTATAGCCGGCGGAGCGAATGGACTTGGCAATGGACCTGAAAGGGGGGAGTGACCGACACCACCAGACTTTGGCGTTGTTGCGTTGTGAATCCCCAGTCCTGCACTATCGAATGCTGGCACAGGAGGTAGCTGCACACGTAGGTCAGGAGTCTTTGTCTTGGTCGATGTGTCACTCGCAGCCGATCCTAGTACAGGAGTCGTTGTTGGTGAGGAGGTATCTGCCATATGTGTGTCCCCCGGTGCAGAAAACAAAGGTGGCAATTCTGAATCCGATCGCTTGATGACTACCTCGTGCTCTAGAGGCGAGTCAGCTTCCATGATGGTGCCATTAGATACCTGGCTGGCAGATGAGCGCCTGCACAGATCCTCTCCTTCAGCTCGGAATTTATGGCGGCTATTTAGGAGTCGCTTTGAGAGCGAAATTATCCGTTTCTTAGGACGAGGTGATTGATGTGGCCGACTAAACCAGGCGCCTTCGACAGGATCCGTCTGCACCGCTGCATCACAGTATACTCCTCTGGGAGAAGCTGAAGATTGGCGTGATGGAGTCGCCGCGACATCTTGATTTGAAATTGACGGCCTTTGCTGAATATGCGGAGACGAGCTAGCAGGGGATCCTGAGTGGCTTCTGCAAGTCCCAGCATCCACGTAGTTACCATGAGACGCAACTGAGCCATTGCGATGTTTCGACTTCGAGGATGTTGAACCAGTACCATCCGATACTCGCTTTTTCTTCCGCGAGGGTTGTTGCTGCTCCATGCGACGGAACGAATCCTCAACCATGGCAACCTTCCGCTTGTCTCGATCCGTTGGCTCAGTCAGTATGCCCAATTGGTCGAAGGATCCTTGGCGAAGAGGTGTAAGGTCACGACTTGGTGGCTTGCTTCGCATAGACCCAGATTGGGATCTGTTATCGTTATCCCCAGCATCGTCAACGTGGCCTTCACTCGTGGCTCGACTGGTGGCAGTCTGCCCCGTGTTTGTTGGGGAAATGGCTTGTGTTTTCGGCTTTCTTGATTTCTTTTTTGCTGGCACACGTCCTTGAGGTTTGCCGAAGAGATACTGACGGTGAAATCGTGCGAATGCGCAGTTGTTATCCAGATCGCACGCGCACCCGCCGTATTCGGAGAGAATTCGATCTATCCAATTGGATATTGCCATGTATTCTGTCCCATCTACCGGAGTTTCCGTATTGCTGGTCGAGTCATCGTCACTCAGGCCAAGAAGATGAAGCCATCGCGCATCCACACTCTTCTCCAGTCGAAAATCCCAGGGCAGAGTGATTTGTTCGTTGGCGGAGATATATCTGTCGCTAACGATCCAGAAATGGTATTCGCTTCCATCAGAAAGATATGTATCAAGCTGAGCATTGGGCTTGCAACTCCTGCGAACATAACGAGCAAGAGAGCCCTCTTGCCTTGTATCGATGTACAAAGGGAGGACAGGGTGAAAAAAGACAAATGGGAGAGGGGAAGACAAATCTGCCCAGAGGTTGACAGGGTCAGCACAGTAGTCCTTTTGAAACCCAATTTCACCATTCAGCTCAACAAGAGGTACATCCTTTTCGATTGGTGTACTTGATTTGAGAAACCTCCACCTTAGAGCTTTGCCATCATCCAGTGTTCGTGTTGCATCACTGACTTCAAGCTTAGGCTTGTTAGCTTCCAGGTTCGAGGGAGCCTTCTGGAATACTTCCGAATGGCGTCTGCCAACTTCACTCCGCATCGTATTGGGTTCGCGAAGCCAGCGAGATAGCGCAGTAGGAATGGCAAGACTGGCAAAGGCATTGTTCCGTGACTCGGGGACATTCCTGGCATTATATAGGTCGTAGAACTTTTCAGAGTAATGATGGATTTGAAAATCATCGGGAAGGTCGGGAGGGGTAGTTGCAGGACTGGGAGGGTGGGCAGTATTTGATCGGCCATTTCCGTATGAAGGGCTCCGTTTGGGAGCCTGAGAACTGACAGAGTGTGATGAGCGATGTTTCGCCTTTTTGGGAGGAGGATGATCTCCAGAATGACCATGCTTTCCATTTTCATGCGGACTCGCATGGCCATTTATTGGTAGCTCCGCAGGCCTCGATCTCTTCTTATGGCTTTTGGAAGGTGGTCTTTTTGTTCTTTTGTCGGCACGCTCGTCCGTTGCTCCATTTATTAAGCGTTGTGTACGATCATGAGCCTTTTGACGGTCGAGAGGGCGCGGTTTGCATTCTGCACAAGAGTGTGCAAAATCTTCGCGTACAGCTTCCTCTCGATTATCAGGGTAAAAGCAGTCGATGTGCTGCCACGAATCACACGACTCGCAATAAATTGTGTTTCCATCATCGACAGAGAAGGTACATATACATTTGATAGTGTATGGCTCTTCTTCCGCTCCCTCATTCAGTTGGGCAACTTGGTCCTTAGGCGTTGCGCCCGAGAGAGCGAGAGGGGCGATCTGGCTAGGAGTCGCAGACTGCGTGGACAGCGGCGCTGGTCTGTCGGTCATAATCTGTGCTAGAGATGACGTAGTGAACACCTGAGGGGGGTATGTGTCTAATCTACTGTCGCGGTCTTTGGAGCATGACGACGCCGTTCAGATGGCGCGTCGGGGAGACCGTAAGAAGGAGTCGAGAACCAGAGTGACCAAAGGAAGTCTCATTCGGCAGGACAATAGTGGATCGTATTCCGACCGCCAGGGATCGCAATCGTCGAACAAGAGACTCGAGGCAGGTCGAGACGTCGACACAAAGGGTGGAGGATCAGCGGCGCGACAACGGGAAAAACGAAGTCAACAGTCGTAATCAAGTTGACAAGGAGACGTCGAATATGAAGCGTAGACGCGAATCGGAGGCGTGTTGAGGCCACGGTCGGTCGGTTTGTGTTTTCGCAAAACTCGTTGTGATCGGTCACGGCAGGGTTAAGACGAGTTCAGGTCGAGGTGTCGAGCGCGGAGACGAAGATTAAGTGTGTAGGTGGCAAAATTCGATTGACAAATCAAGAGAAATAAGATTTGAGACTACTCAAACACAATCCATACACAAGGAGCGCTTGAAGTAGAATGGAGGTAATGAGAAGTGAAGGTTGAAGATCGTGGACTGCACGAAGAAGGGTGGGTGATGGGAAGAAAGAGGATGGGGAGGAGCGACAAGCCTGGGAGTGCTTCAAGACAAGTGCGGTACTGGTACTGGTGCTCACTGGTGGTAGGCTGGGCTGCTACTGGTACTGAGGTACCGGCCTGGGACCTGCCTGGGGTTCCATTTCCAGCTGGCTAAGAGGGGGAGGAGAGCACCTCAGGTAAGGTAATGGAAGGGCAGAAAACAAGAGTACGTACCTTTGGTATTCACCTCATCAGCGGCTCACGCTTCCCGTCTCATTCTCTTGATGGCTCCCACTCAATGTCGGCGCGCAGAAGCAGCAGCGATAGCATAAGAGGGTGCCAAAAATCGAATGGGCCACTGGGCCGTTTTTGGTATCCTCTCCTGGTGCTTCTGGGCTGGATTGGGCAGAAGTTCCTGAGAAGGAAATATGCGAGTGAGGGAACGGGGACACTCCCACTCCAGTGACAGTGGCCCCCCCCCAAAGAAAAGACAAGACAGAGAGACATGGAAGAGAAGAGACGAGACAATAACCAAAATTTGGCGCTAGACCAAACCTTGACTGGCGGTGGATAAGGGGAACTCTTAGTGCAGGAAACAGGGCACGCAGGGCGCATTGTTGGCCTGAGGCACTAACAATAAATATTGTCCCGCTGCCGTTGCGTCTGAGCACAGGGCTAGGTAAGGAGAGGGGAAAGAAACTCAAGAGAGCGGAGGGGAGAGGGTTTCTGCTGGAAATTGCGTACGGCGAGTTTTTGTTGGCGTTGGCGTAGCCAGCCAGGGGCTTGTTTGTCACTGAGTAAGTCGTTGAGACTCGAGTATCGTTTGAGATAGCATGTGTAAGAGGAACGGTAATGGAAGCAAGACAAAGACAAGAAAGCCATGTCTTTCGAGTCTATCGAGTCTGCTTTGCTATGCTTTCTGATTTTGCTTTTGGTGATGGGCCGACACTAGGAGTTGAGCATTTCGGTATGAACGGGAAGCGAAGGAGTCGGGAGGGGCTTCACCAGATTTTCAAAGGCAAAATGACGACGGCCACTTTCAGGGAATCAGGCACGTAACCTGAGCATGTCTCAGAGCCAGCCGAAGGCAATAAACAGCAGATGACAGCTGAAGCTGGGTTTGCTAGCCCCAAGAAATGACTGTGGTTGGCGGGCTTGCAGTGGGGATGAGTGGGGTGTCTGAAATTTGGCACCCGCCACAAACAATCTACGCTTGGTGAAACGAGAAACCATTCATTCTAAGTTAGTGCGAAGCTAACCTGAGGCCGCCGAGGTAAGTCAAAGGAGCATTACTCCGTACCGTGCCCAAGTTAGAAGTATTTTTATCTACAGAGTAGAGGAAGCGTTGTTAGCCGCGTACGGAGTAGAGCCTTGCTTGAAATGAGAAGAATGAGATACTTCCGCAAAAGAAGCTTGGTCGCTCGACGTGAGTGTAAGACATCATGATCTTAGTCACGACATTCACTTCCAAACCTTCATGAATAATATCGAAATCCAGGCCAGACTGCTTTCACAAAAGAGCTTATTCGTAGCTTGCTAGCACAGTGTAGTATATCAGGCATTAGGTTGTTCGGACTGTATGCGAGGACGGGTAGTGCTTAACAAGGACGGCATATCCTTGTTGCAGTGACTGGCTTGTTTTTCAGGGAGCAGGCTTGGTACCAATCAGGCTTTCCACCTCCAAGCCAATCAGTGCAGGCTGTTCCAAGTTCATTACTACATTGTGCATATGTACGAATCTGTGTTAGGAGCCTGTGAAAGATTCCATGATAAACTGGAGTGTGGTGCAAGCTGACGGCGTGATAATGATGATATGTACCCGTCGCGTCATCACTGTAGTCTGTCGTGCAAATTGCTTGGTGCCAAAAGAGCGACTGTCGCGTTGCATTTTGTAAAAGTAATATTTGAACAGGAAGCCCGAAATGCAAAAGGACTCCTTATAATGAATGAAGGGCGCGAATGGGAAAGTATGCATTTGTTTATAACACACTAATATTGTCCGGATACGCCTGTCGAGAACGTACTGGGTATGAGGTTTATGCCTTCTTACAATCCTCAGAATACCTCGATGGGAACAAAAAACGGACCATTTAAATAATGGCTTTCCTAGAGACGTCGACGTACTCGTCCCACAGTCTGTTCAAGATATCTAGAAATACGTGCAACAAGTTTCCATCACTATCGTGTCGTGTCTGTCTCGCGATGTTACCCGTATTCACACCCATGCTTGGATGACCAGGGCATGGGAATGGCCTGTACGTAGTATAAGATCCGAGTGCAACGCTGAACTGCGGCAAACACAATTATCTGTTTTACAGAGCGCCGCCTAGGTAGGTATCTTGCATCTTACTGTGGCCGCTTTCTTCGAACTCGACAGCTTGAGTCTTTGGTAAATGGTGGCAGTCACCGCGAAGCATGTACCAACAACCAAAGGTGGCTTTTCTTGCTCTGAACTGGTAAACCTCGCTGCCCCCCTAACCCCGTCGTGACGAAACCTTAGCCTCAAAGACTCACACGTACGGAGTACAGAAGTGGGGAAAGTTGCACCAGAGGTAACACAGCATCAAGGAGCAAGAAAACTTCACTTGGCCTGTGATGCCAAAATTCACCAATCTAAAGACTCGTTGAAGTTTCTGCTAAATTGGGCCAATTCTTTTTGTTTCCTATGGTATACGCCCCGAGTTTTCTTGTGTTCCCTTGGCATGGTCCAGTCAGTGCGATATCTAGTGACGAAAATCGACTCGAGGGCAGGGGTCAACCTGTCGGGAAAAGTCAGCATGAAAATACGCATTGTCCAAAACATGGATATGCCATTGAGCTCCCGCTGAGCTATACGCCTTAAGCCAATGACAACACCAGGCAACCAGCTCAAAGCCGACGCGTCTCACCGTAACCCACTGATAAGGTCCTTCTTGTAGAATGTCGCTGTGACATACCAAAACAGCGACATGCCATAATGATTGAGAGGCCTTTCCTCCTTCTTGACAGGAAGTAGCCAGCAACCACGGTAAATCATCAGAATAACAATCGCGTACAGATTCCTATAGCAGATTCCGCATATTCCTTCTTCATGCCCGCCGCAAGCAGCAGATCACAATGAAAGACGGTAATAAATCAAAAATTCCGCCCCCTATGGTCCCGAAGGACAATAGAGAGTAGAGTGACTCCGCGGGTGTGCAATGCAGGCCCTCTACACTAGAAAGGCCAATTCTTGAGCTGGCTTTCCTGAGGCAAGGTAAGTATGAAGAGTTCAAAATGAGTTGGAAGAAAACCGCGAATATATACCAATCCCGTAGCATGGCCCGTGCACGAGACTTCGACTTTTGCGCCTCAGGTCGTATGTCGGTCAGTGAAGCTAAGCTCGAATGGCTCCATGTGATTGGAAAGTGAGGAGGCTGGGCTTGCAACTCGACATTGAATGTTCCACCTCCGCAAACTTGAGGCAGGAACCTGCATGAGAACGAGCAGGAGCAGGTAGTAAGCTTTTGACTCTGATAATATTGCAAAATGATATTTCACTCGAAACCAACAGTTACGCTTTGCTTGGATGCCATACAAACTCATTTCTTCGCTTGTTATAATGGCTTTCCATGCTCTAGACTTGATTCAGTTATTTGGTTCTAGACTTTTGCCTCCATGATAAGGTAAGGTACGTAGCTTCTTAGTGCACTCGGATGCGGCCCGCGGTCATCTGCAAGGCGGTAAGGCATCAACTCCCAGCCGCTCTCGGCCAGTCGTTGGACCAAAAAGTGGAGGATAAGTCCCATGACGCACTCTAACACTAAGCCAGTCGCCATCCACCATTCTGCCCTGATAACGACTCTCTCCATCATCTTCACACGACTTCCATCATCTAATTAGTGCTTCGTATTGTTTTCGCAAACATCACCGTATCCCAGAGCTCATCAAACCTCGCGAGATAACCCCGCGCAATGAGATTCTCTACTGTCACCGCATGTCTGACGGCATGCCTGGCCCCAGCGGCTGCTTTGAGCGTTCTCAATGGCAAGGCTCCCGATGTTACTATCAGCGACGACCTCAAGATTCCCGGCGACTCTCCCCTTGAACTGTGCCCTGGAGACCATACTGCCGACCTGATCAGGATTGACAAGGTCGACCTTGCTCCTAACCCTCCCAAAGCGTACGATTCATCTGCTTATACTTGCACAACCATCAGAAGCTAACATCTCGATAGCGGCCAGGAACTCTTGATCAAGGCTAAAGGCATAGTCAAGCAGAAGATTGAGCAGGATGCTTATGTTCTTCTGACTGTCAAGTATGGACTTATTCGCCTTATTAGCACCAAGGCCGATCTGTGCGAGCAGATTGGCAATGTCGACCTGAAGTGTCCCGTCGAGGCTGGTGAAGTCGAGATCACCAAGACTGTAGACCTTCCTGCTGAGATCCCTCCGGTATGTGATTATTCTTCGCTTCTCCCACGCCTGTTTCTAATTCGCTTCAGGGCAAATATACTGTTCTGGCCGACGTCTTCACTGCCGATGATGTCCAAATTACCTGCCTCACGGCAACTGTCACTTTCTCTCGTAGCAGCAAGGGCTTTTTCGGCAGCGATCTGTGATTGGGATTATGGCGCATTCATAACATACACGTGGCGGCATGACTTATCGTTGGGCACGTTCTCATCGGGTTCTAGGTTAACGTTTGGTTTGGCGAATCTTCTAGCTCTTCCCGGGCAACCTGCAGCGGCTTTAGATCTATTTAGCATATTGATAATGAGTCCATTGCATTGTGCTCTCCTCTGCATCTCTGTAGGAGGAACTGCCCTGCACAACATGAAGTCGAAGAAGAAGAAAAACGCAGTGCCGACCTCGAATCATGTACGGCCATGCTCACTGTTGCCTCTATACCGTGCTCGCTCCATTATTCCGAAACAAATCCTTGCGCCCAGTGAAACGATGTCCCCTACTCTCCAAAAAGACGTCGCACTCGTCTCAATACACTATCCTTCTCAGGGTCGTAGGGGTGGTCTTTGCTTGGGATCTCCAACACGGCAGGGAAAGCCGCGGTATAGGTGTCAATGCGATGTCGGATTCGGTCGGCGATCTTCAGGAGAGTTAGTTCAGCGGCGAAATATAATCGGAACGTTGTCTGACATGTTGATTGATGAGTACGATGCCAATATCTTTGCGATCCTCGGTGAATCGATCAAACGCGGCCTCGATAGCAGCTGTATCAGTCTTGCCGTCAACAACTAAGAAGTTCTTCTGAGCATCGGCGCCAGTAGTTACGTGCTGTCGAATAGAGTTAGCCTGTGTAAAGGGACTGAGCGATTGATACTCACGCCAATACCCGCGAGAAGAAGGCCTGTTACGGAGTCCTAGATGAGCGCTACGTCAGCGCAAGCTTTCGAGCAAAGAGCCTTTCATTGCAGCTCATACTTCGTCGCCGATGACCGCAAGGAATTGACGGTCCTTGTAATCTGCTTGCGAGGCCATCTTGATGGATGTGGACTTGTGTTCACACGTCCCTCTTGTTGGTGTTGATGGCGCTGAGTTGATGATTAGCGTTACAACTACGAGGAGGTCGGCGCCTGAAGTTCCGCTCCGCCTGGGAACTTGGAAGCTCTGACCATTCATTGCAAGTAAGGCACCTCCCTGAGGTACATTGATCTCCACGTCAGGTGGATGCTGCCGCCTCCACTACTAAGGTTTCTACTGGTCAGCTTCAGGCAGGTACTGTACTACCTAGTGAACAAAGAATTGACCTGGTCCTTAGCAACAGTGAGTTCAAAGTAAACAACATCCGGCCAAGTAGCCGCCTCTTCTTTCTTTATTACTTTAGTGCCGACTCACGACTCTCCTCCCTGGTATTGCGATCGCGAATCCAAAATTTCAAAGGAGTCAATACCCTGCAGTGTGCTCAACATGCCACGCCTAGTTCGCCGGCAGCCGCTCAGAGAGCGTATCATGGCTGCAATCAACCCCATGGACTTTTTGCTCTGGCTATCCGAAGAACTGGAAACAAGAGATTGGGATTCAGCTTCGGTTGGGACACAAATGGGCCTTGCCATGAACTTCGTATTTTTACTTGCGCGAGCGAATTCAGGATCATCTACCCCAAGTGACGATATCTTCAGTGATGAAAGCAGTTCAGGGTGGCTATCATTCTTGGTAAATTCCCGTCTTCTCGGACTGCTGTATATCATGTTGAGGCTAACCACACATATTGTAAAGGTCTATCCGGTGGTATGGGCCCTCATAGCTTTCTCTTTCACCAATGCTTTCTACACGATTACCCGAACGCGCAAGTACCGACTCTTTCTGGCCAAGGTCGACAGGCCGCTTTTGACGCCGTCTGCGCGACGTGTGAAAGTGAACCAATCGAGCGCATCGCCTTCGACGCCCCTGGGCTATCTCGCGAATCTGATAACACCAGAATCTGCCGAGTCGCGAGCCCACCCAGACAAGACATCAGATGTTTGGGAATTGTCAGTATGGGACCCTCTGCCAGTGTCCTTGCGCCTGTCTTGTCTCTTTGGCCCTGGGCATGTTTTGGTGTACATGATCTTCCTTCCTTTAGCTCCTCTCGATCCCCGACCAAGTGTGACAGTTCTGAATACACTCATTCTGCAGGCCCTTATTTCTGCTCAGCTTCTCTTCTTCTGTTCTCGATTTGCGCAACAAGCAAAGGATAAGGCCGTGATTCAGGAGCAAGTGATGAAAGAGTACGATACCAAGTTTGTCCACCCCCGTCTTCACCCTACGGTCCGCGATATCGGCACACAGTTCTCGACGGACCAGCCCGACGACTATCAAGAATTTGTGCAGACTGGGACCCCTACAGTTCAGATCCGTCATGGTTTCCAGGTCCACTCTAACCCATATACCGGAACGGATCATACCTCTGAAGAACGATCCCTCACTCCAACCTCCAACAACGTAATGAAGCCTCACATGTTCACGCCTCCCACAGCAACTCGACGCTCGGAAGCGTTTAGACCCGCTACCAGCCAGAGAGGCACCGTACCTCGCCATAGTTTGCCTGCAGGCTATACATCAACTGGGACATCTTCAGGAGTTCAGGGAATGAACTTTGGCGGAAACATGGGCATCCACACCCATAACAAGTCACCCCTCAAGAAGGCCACCAGTCTTAATGAGCTCAATTCCCAGGAAGCAGCATCTCCGCGGAATTCTCGAGAAATGGCAGCCTACGAGCAACGAAACTGGGGGGCAACAACGCCATCGAAAAAGCTCGAGAGTCGTCGTCTGACAGGTTCAAGACCTAATGGAGGCGGCAACCCCTTTGCTGGGTTGGGTCGGCAACAAGCACCCTCGGATAATCGTCATCCGCGATGGTAGCTTTCCAATTATCATCTTGTTTATTAGTACATTTAATCGCATCGAAACTGAGTGCAACCTCAATAGCAAAGATTGGCGTTAAGGTCTGGCTTCTGAATAAATACCATGGAATACCCTGAACCCCCTTGACCTGTCTCCATCGTCAGCTTGTATTTGATGATCTACCTTACGCTCTGATAGTGTCATGATTCGTTGTTATGTGTTACCTAAGCATCAAGGGCTATCGGAAGCGACGGCAGGTAGGAGCATTTCATGCATTCGTTGTGGTTTCCCTTGAGATATCGTTGTGGCATACACGAGGAAGGCGAAGTTGATGGGTTCTCGGGATCCATGCCCATGGTTCACCTGATGTGACGGATCTTTTCTTCGACAATCACTCCTGATCCTCGTATTCATAACTGCTATCTATACCTAGTGCCTCTCGTCTCACAGGTTAGACAACATTACAGTCACTAATAACGTCTCTACCATACTATCGTTAATCAACGGCTGAACAATCAACAAGAGTAAGTTTACTCATCAGCAACGCGACTGCTTGCACCTAGATATGTCTAAGAAACCACATTGGTCATCATTACGCCGCAGGGCAGCATTATCTGACCACCCTGCCCTGCCTTCACGTCCACAGAATCTTCTTCAACTCATGGACGATTCCGAGAGAAGACTAACAATTGGAGATTTGGGTAAACTAGCTGGGGAGAGACAGAAACCTACTCGGAGTGCCACATTAGGGGATGTGGGAGATTGGTTCAGGAACAAACTTCCAAGTCATCGTGCAGAGAGAGGGGGAACATTGAGAAACAACGAGGGTTGGGAAATTGGAGCGGCTGCTGGCAATTCCTCATCTCAACTTCAACACGAAGTCAACAATCGAGCATCAGCACCGCATTACTCTGCCTCAAATCGTCGAGGGGGTCAACGCAGCAGAACCAGGGGCTCAGATCGCCTTGTAGATTGGAACACACCAAAAAACCTAAGTGAAGCAGTGCCTGAACTAACACCCGCATCTAAAGACAAAGGTAATGAGCCTTCACTGCCGACTCATCGCAGATGGAATGAACTCGGTTCTCTGAGAATAGGCAAGAGGCGTGGTCAGAAGAAACGGTGTGACAGTTTAGAAACCGGGAAGGGCAAAGAAAAGCAACCAGGAAGGCGCTCTTCCAGAGCTCAGTCCTTTGAGGCAGCCATTCAAGGAACACCTAGCATATTGGAAGTTCTAGAAGCCAATCGAAAGGCAAGGAGAAAAGCACGGGAGGACCGGGAAAGTTTGCGAGAGAGCGGAGATTACCTGGGTGTTCAAGGTATCAACCCGCAGACAGGTATTCTTGATCTTACATCGGACAGTGGAGAGAGTACGCTGAGCTCGAAAACGGAACAAAAGCTGCTGAACCTGGAGGCACAGGCCAAGAACGCCCTATCGGCTACCGAAAGGAAAGAGGCCGAGATCGAAATCGTCAAGGTACATCTTGACCACGAAATCGCCAAGGCACGGCGACAAGAGAAAGCAGAGAAACAACTGGCAGCTTCTGCCACTGCCAAATGGCGAAGAGGGACACACCAGTGGTCTTCGGTTCAGCAACCTGATTTGAGTCCGATTGCCCAATCACACAGAAGTACTTCAGTATTCTTAAGTCAGTATTCTAGTCTACCTTACCTATGCCACCTTCGCCTTGACACATTCAACTAAATCCGTCTTTCGATGTAGGGCACCCGTCACGTCGAGACTTAGATATGGCAAAGTGGGAAGGGCTGATCGACTACAACTCAAAAGAATCATCCGATGAACAAGTCCCGCCTGCTGTACAACCCAAGGAAAACTCCAACTCATCTGACACGGTGATCAAAACCCCCCATAGGCGCAGCCTCGCAAACCCATCTCCTTCAGCCTTGGAGCTTTTCGAGAATGACATAAAATTCCATAACCCAAGCGAGCCCAGGCTAGACAGAAATCAGATCCAAGAGTCTTTCCTTGTATCCGCGCACGATGATACACAGATACAAACGCCTGCCAAAGAGACGCAATATCTGCAAGGAAACGAGAAGTTCCACGAGGCGGGCGGATCACTGGCGCACCACAGCGATCAAAACCAGCATTCCAATTCTTTTTTAGGGAAGGGCCTAAAAGGGGCAATAGAACCGGGAGGAACCCAGATACCTCGAGTGTCAATCAGGAAGGACTCTTCGTCAGATCTCTTGACGAAACCAAACCTCACAGCATCCAGCACCACCCACTTGCTAGCGAAGAGCAAGATCGAGATACGAAGCCAACACGAGAACAGCATTCCAGAAAGCTACGTGCAAGATTTGACGTCCATCCACGAGAAATCCATTACCCTCCCGACAACATTGGAACAGACCGCGTCAAGTTCCCTAGAAAGCCAGTGCCAACACTACCATCAGCAAGCCCTCACAGGACGTGTATAGAGCCCGCACCTAACAGGAAGCTCCAAGACACGGTCCAGTTTGGAGCAAGAGGCATTGAACAACTCAACACCGTCTCCAACAGTCCTACTGCTCCGGAGACGAACAAAGAAGGCTGGGATCACAAGCGGCCCACTGCTGAACGAGGCAAAGCGGTCAGCAACTCTAGATCCCATCACCGCTCCCCCATTTCCCTTGAGGGAAGCTACAGACAAAGAGAGTCTGCAAAACCCACCCAAAACCACCGAGGAAGCAACACAAACAAATCACCAGAAAATCAGTGGGACTCTTCCTCAATCCTTACATCAAGTCCACACGAAACCCGTGACCGAAGATCAAATAACGGAGCGGGTTTGGGCGCAGAGCGCGAATCACGACATCACGAATAGGTGCGAAGTCAAGGGGCCGTCTGCATCCACAAACATCACCATCATTACTGGGTGCGACCAGATAACATCGAGATACCCCCCGAAGAGAGATCAAGAGGCCGTGGAGGGCCTACAGCGCAAACGCAGGCTAAGTCAGGTAATCCACAACCTGAAGAGATTCGGCACAACGCCAAACAGCTTGGAAGCTTCCCGAGAGAATCGTGGACTGAGTACATTGCTGAAATCGGCGTCGGTGGAAGAGATTCAACTGATCGATACTATATCGGAGAGTCTCCTCGAGGAGTCGAGAAATCAGCCACAGGCACAGGGGTGCGACACCATGGAGGAACCACCAGAGGTACTAGCGATGCAGGAACGATGCAGCAGATCATCAACATCCACCTGCACAATGGGTGTCAGAAATTTCGAAAAGGGGGACAACATGGAGAACATTCTTCAGAAACCCAGCACTCAATTGAGCAATCTGGATCTTCTATCTCAAATATATATGCCAGGAGTCAGCAATCGAGCAGCGGATCCGGGGATGCACGTGCCAGGCAATCTTCCAAGACAGTGGAACGCCGAAGACGGCATCGCAGATCTTTCCAGTAATAGATCTCGGCAGCGTGTGACGGGAGGATTGTGGGATGCTATCAAGGAGTTTCTGTGTACGATCAAGGGGTACAACATACAGCTTTTGAGATTGTACTGGAAGGCGGTGAAGCCGGTCTTTGATTACAGCTCTCCGTACTGGAGAGCTACCGATCGAGAAGGTGAGGGCTGGTCGGATTTGGCCAGCACTTGTCTTGCATTACCCCTTGTATTCGGGTTGTTGGTGATATTAGTTTGGGGTATGGAGTTCACGGCAATCACAACGAAGTGCAGGGAAGAGGAATGGGATTGCTTGATTGACGAGGCATTGGCGATGTTTCGGCGGAGCTTGACCGGAGTCTACATGGACGACTAGGCACACAACGGCCGGGCGGATACCCGGGAAAGGACCGGTGCCGGAGACAACATAGCCCGGGACAAGCCGCACGCCGATGGCGGATGCGGAGGGAGGTAAAGATAGATGATACACAGTACGACTTTACGATACAGAATAGATACCCTGATTATCGCATGGTTAATTGTCAAACTTACCTACCGGTCCACTTTGCATTGATTCTCTGATGTCTCAAGTTGTGCTGGCTCTTTGTACTCACAAGGTTCATGTTCATGTAATACCGTGTAAGAGCCAACTGAAGTCTGGTGCTATTAGCTAATTTGTGAATGTCTAAATCTCGGCATTGAGTGAGGCAAGTCAATTGATGTCGTAATTAGACCAGGGTAGACCCGTGGAGTTTGGAAAAGGCCCAAAACTGAATGGCAATCGGAGGTCCTGGACTTTTGACATCGGAGGTTGAAAAAGCAGCGATCAAGGAGCAACCAATAGCAACCAATTATTTAGCAATCAGTGCAGGAAGCAGCTGTGGGTCTACCCCGCGCTGGCGCCCGTCCTGGGGCTTCTGGCCTCTTGGTGAGCTCCAATTGCTGACGGCCGCAAACGGACCCCTCCGATTATCGGCGCCTTGGTACCAATTCTATGAAGCTCGTGGAATTGGGCAGGAGGGGGGCGCTCAGGTGAAATTTTGTTGATAAACCCCAGGAAGAGACGCCTTTTTTTTTTCTAGGCAATTCCAGTCCAATTCCTGACTTCTTCTTTCTCCAGCTGCATCATTTCCTCTGTTACCCTGTTCACAGCGGGGTGTTATAGCTTCATCTCTTCACCTTCACAGTCATCAACTCTACCTTCTTCTTCTATGATCAACTACATACCTTCTCACCCCGCATTCGTGATATTTCCTGTTCACGAGAGTCATTGATCGCTCTTCAGTACTATCTCAAGTTATCAACTAAGAAGGGTTATAAACATCAAAATGCCTGCTCCCGTGGGTAACCCCCAGACCCTCTACGATAAGGTGTTCTCGGCACACATCGTCGACGAAAAGCTCGATGGCACAATTCTTCTCTACATCGGTACGTCTATGCGCGTTCAATCTTGCTTATGGGCGGCGAACTGACAAAGTTGGCCAAAAGACCGGCACTTGGTCCACGAGGTGACATCACCAGTAAGTTTAACTTCTCCAAAGCATCGACGTCATGTTCCGAACATCCGCTAACCAATTACCAACAGCAAGCCTTCGAGGGTCTCGAAAATGCAGGCCGCAAAGTCCGAAGACCTGATTGCACTCTTGCAACCACTGATCACGTATGCATTGCCAATTAACTGAAAGCTACCGTAAATGGTGGTCAACAGAGCATTTACTAACCCTGGACCCTGCAGAATGTCCCCACCACATCCCGCAAAGCCCTGAAGGACATTGCTTCATTCATCGAGGAGGACGATTCGCGAACACAGTGTGTCACTCTAGAAGAGAATGTCAAAAAGTTTGGTGTCACATATTTCGGACTGGGCGACAAACGACAAGGTATTGTCCACATTATTGGCCCCGAGCAGGGCTTCACCCTCCCCGGAACCACCGTCGTGTGCGGAGACAGCCATACCTCAACACACGGCGCCTTCGGTGCCCTTGCCTTTGGTATCGGTACCAGCGAGGTTGAGCATGTCTTGGCCACCCAATGTCTCATTACCAAGCGCAGCAAGAACATGAGGATACAGATTGATGGTGAGCTGGCCCCTGGCGTCAGTTCTAAGGATGTCGTTCTCCACGCCATTGGCAGGATCGGAACTGCCGGAGGTACTGGCGCCGTTATCGAGTTTTGCGGGTCTGTTATCCGTAATCTGAGCATGGAGGCTCGCATGTCCATCTGTAACATGTCCATCGAGGGTGGTGCCCGCGCTGGTATGGTTGCCCCTGATGAGATCACTTTTGAATATCTCAAGGGACGGCCCCTGGCCCCCAAGTATGGCTCCGAGACTTGGAACCAGGCTGTTGCCTACTGGAAGTCTCTCCAGTCTGATCCTGGCGCCAAATACGACATTGATGTCTTTATTGACGCCAAGGATATCATTCCCACCATTACTTGGGGAACCAGCCCCGAGGATGTCGTTCCCATCACCGGATGTGTCCCTGATCCTGAGACCTTTAGCAGTGAAAGCAAGAAGGCTGCTGGCCGACGCATGCTTGAGTATATGGGCTTGACGGCTGGAACGCCAATGGAGGATATTCCTGTCGATAAGGTGTTTATTGGATCGTGCACCAACGCCCGGATTGAGGATCTGAGAGCCGCTGCCAATGTTGTAAAGGGGCGTAAGGTTGCCAATAACATTAAGCGCGCCATGGTTGTCCCTGGATCCGGTCTTGTGAAGGCACAAGCAGAGGAGGAGGGTCTTGACCAGATCTTTGTTGATGCTGGTTTTGAGTGGAGAGAAGCTGGGTGCAGCATGTGTCTGGGCATGAACCCTGACATTCTGGCCCCCAAGGAACGATGTGCCAGTACATCCAACCGAAACTTTGAGGGTCGGCAGGGTGCTCTTAGCCGAACTCACCTCATGTCTCCTGTCATGGCAGCAGCTGCCGCTATTGTTGGTAAGCTTGCCGATGTTCGCAAGCTGTCACACTACACCCATCAATCTGCCTTTAAGCCCCGTGAGCTCCCTGCGGAAGAGCCACACGTGGACGAGCGAACCAGGGATGACTCTGAGGAGCGAGAGATGATCGGAGACCAGCCTCAGGACTCTCAGCCTCACACCAACACTCTGGCCAGCGCTGGGGGTGCCGCTTCTGGTCTGCCCAAGTTTACTATCTGGAAGGGTACCGCGGCTCCTCTGGATCGATCTAATGTTGACACCGACGCCATTATTCCTAAGCAGTTCCTCAAGACAATCAAGCGAACAGGTCTTGGTACCGCACTGTTTTACGAGCTTCGATACAAGGAGGATGGGTCTGAGAACCCCGACTTCATCTTGAATCAAGAGCCTTTCCGACAGGCCAAGACTCTGGTTGTCACTGGACCCAACTTTGGATGCGGCAGTTCTCGAGAGCACGCCCCTTGGGCCCTTCTAGACTTTGGCATCAAGTGCATCATCGCCCCCTCCTTCGCTGATATCTTCTTCAACAACACTTTCAAGAACGGCATGCTCCCCATTAGAATCGAGGACAAGGACAACCTCGAAGCCATCGCCGCTGAGGCTCGTGCCAACCGCGACATTGAGATCGATCTACCCAATCAGCTAATCAAGAATGCTGACGGAGAGACCATCTGCTCATTCGAGGTTGAGGAGTTCCGCAAGCACTGCCTGGTCAATGGTCTCGACGACATTGGCCTGACCATGCAGCAGGAGGATAAGATTGCCGAGTTCGAGCGACGCATGACACAAAACACCCCATGGCTCGACGGCACAGGCTACCTGAAGCGCCCCGGGCAGGGTGGCAAGCTGGCCGCTAAGGCTGTGCCTGTTCCCAAAACAAATCGGGGCGAGGAGAAGAAGGAGCCCCTCGAGTGGTGATTCGGACCGAGAGATGAAGGAATGAAGAAATTATTTAACGGCGAAGGGATCTGGGTTACTAGCATATGATGATTAGCATGTGGTTTTTGTGGGTTCGAAAATTTGCTGGGGTTGATGGACAAAAAGGATTGCTGGCTTTGCTCACACTGAATGCAGAAGCACTGGAAAATTTGGAGTAGATGTCAACTCGTAACTCCTGAGGAGATTTATGAATCAAAAAGATCATAATTAATAGCAACAGATTGAAACGAAAACTCTTTTATACGATGTAAAACTTGATCCTTGAGAAAAACGATGGTTTGGTACACCCGTGCTATCTAATTATTACCTAGGTAGAATGTGCTACGAGGTCAATAAAGTAATATCAGTCCCTCTTTTTGATCTCATCGCGAAGGATACCGATGTGCACCACGAAACCAGCCGAAGATTGCAGTTCTGCGGGCAGTACACTATTAGAAACTCTCCAGACACGGAATGAAGTTGAAAACGCCTTTAGCCAAGACTCGAATACTTCGTCACTTCGTAGTTGTTGCCCAATGACACAGACACACGGCCGCTTTTCTCCATCATCATCAGCAAAGGCCTCGTCAGAGAGTCTTAAACGGCATGCGTCCGCACACGCCTGAACGAAGGGGTCTACCAAAGCATAGTTATAAACACAGTCACAGGCGACAACGGCGTCAAAGCTATGAGCTTCATCAGAACCGGTAAGAGACGGAGTTACCTCGTCCGTCTCCCAATCAAGTGTTGTGAAGCGAATGTTCGGTTGTGCCGCACCATGCCCATATCCAATTCGTTTCTTCCTGCCTCGACCACTCGTCGGTGTAGAAAACCCCGAGCTCAACGCAGAAGATAGGTTCTCGTCAAGATTGCGCTGAACGAGACGCTGCACGTAGGACTGATCGGTGAGGACATAGCGTGCTACGCGTGGACCAAGGGCTAGGGCACTCAGGGGGGAAATGCCACAGCCGAGTTCAAGTATGGAGGCATTTGAATGGATGGTACTGGCAAGAATGGGATTTGACGAGGAAGAGAGCCACGAGGCGAAGCTGGGGGCAATCTTCCATAATACTGTATTTCAAGTCAGCCTTTCCTCTTGACGAGTGAGTGTGAGAAGGAAAAATATACCAGCTCCTGTTGTTCCACCTGCGCGTGACGATGACAGAACAGTAGGAGATTGATGAATAGTGTAGTCCCGGTCAGCAACAGAAACATCGACGGAGGTAGCACGGGAGTCGACGAAGCCAAGATTCATGGAAGGGATAGGCTGTGAATACAGCATAAAAGTTTCTATGCATTTTTAGTGAGACCTGCATGAGCGCGAGGATCTTCTTGTAAGCTGACCTTCTTCTGCGTCTTCGACTTCTGGCTCAAGGTTCGCCAGGAGACTATCTACAAGATCCATTGTGTGAGATATTGTCTATTGTGAGGAGGCCTGGTGAGAATGTTGCGTTATGTTGAATAGAGCATTTTATTGAAAAGAGTTGGTCTAACATGGAAATACCGAGATAGTGTGAAAGCGCTTGATGTATCCGTAGCCGAGTATGGAGAAGTTTAGTATAAGTGGATCCCGCCTTACACCAAATTATAGGTGAGTACCGTATATTAGGAACTTGAAAAGGAATCACCGAGACATGTCCCTGAGTCCCATGGCATGATATAAAGTAATAAAGCTATTCAGAGGGACAAAAAGTCATGACTGACGTATGTTGAGCCGCCATCGATTCGTCAGAGCCGGAATATATCAATATACCGAAAGCTCACAACAGAATCGAGCCCTCACACATCCAAGACAACGCCTGGGCCCAAACGTGACAAACTAGCCAATAGACTCATAATCATAGCATAGGATCGTATAAAACCATGGAAAGAAAGGGTCTGGGGTCGCCATGGCGTCTAAGCAGTCAAGTCTCAAAGCCCCCTTTTAATCGCAAACAAAACATTCACAATCAATGAAAATACAGAGCCTGGCATAAAAACAGCAAGGCGATTTATTCCGCAGTCAGAGATCCCTCAAGTCGCGTCCTTGTAAAGCAAGAGGCCGTGCGCTTGGGTCAGTGACAAACAGTGAAAGCAAAAAGGTAAAAGCTCCTCACACTCCTGGCCAGTATGGCACCCATGGATCCTTCTTTTCACTTGTAGGTGTTTTTCTTTGATTTCATTTCCTTCCCTTTGTTCCTGGCTCGTATTTCCGTTCATGTCGTTGTTGGCGGGGTCTCGTTGCCCCTACACCAAACCGTCGTAAAGAGATAGCGCTGAGACGATTGTTTCGTCCCGTTTGCTACCCTCCTTGAACTCCTCCATATCTAGACTTCCATTCTCGTCCTTGTCCATCATGCGGAAGATCTTCCTCACTCGTTTTTCGGGGGTATCTTCGTCTTCAGGTAATTTAACCATAGAACCGACCTATTGATGTTTAGTACGGGTTCGTCCTTCCGCTCGCATTCCCAGGGTCCCATGGGAACATGACACTACAAAGATGGGCGCTAAGTCGGTACTCACCATCTTGTAGATAGCTTCGACAATCTTGAGCATCTCATCATAGCTAATCTTGCCATCGCCATCAATATCGTACAGCTGGAAGGCCCAATCCAGCTTGTCCTCCATCTTGCCTCGGCTAGTAACACTTAGCGCGCAGATGAATTCTTTGAAATCAATAGTGCCGGACTTGTCGCTATCAAAGACGTTGAATACATAATCGGCGAACGAGCTCGGATCTCCGAAGGGGAAGAATTGTCTGTAGATTTTCTGGAACTCCTCCTTGGTGAGTGTACCCGAGGGGCAGTCCTTGAGGAAACCTAGCTCTGATATTAGACACAACTGTAATCTCGTGAAGTGGTGCAGACTCCTGATATAGATCGAGTGAGAGTCCGCGTCAGTACCAGTGCCAGAGACTTACCCTTGTACCATTGCTGAAGCTCCTTCTTATCGAAATGAGTCGACTTCTGCAGCTCGACAAGCTGATCTTGGGAAAGCTTTGACTGTCTGCATAGGCACAGCGAGGTTAGTATCGTTGTGATGTGGTCGATCCTTAAGTATAATGACGTCGGGCCCTAGCTTCCGCGGGGATCCGAGGTTGACAAATGCGCTTGCGACTGGCGAGGTGTGATTCCTGGCGCCAGGTGACGCAAAAGACACCGAGATATGGAGGCGACAGGACGAATAGTACGATAAAGCGACGGCCCAAAAACAGGAGGAATATATTGGAGACAAACTTACGATTTACCCATGACGCCTCGGACTTTACGATGTTATCTGGGGGGGTGGGGGGTTATAGAGAGCGCGAATTGCGCGACAGTCGATCAAAGACTTGGTCGCCTGGGGCTATCTTTTGACTCGAAGGAAGTGAAGAGCTCTCGAAGCAAGGCGACGCAGTGAGGACGACGACAAGGTCGGTTACTTCTGAGAATCGTTCGCCGGTAAGAAACGTGGTAGATGATGATATCAGTGTCGAGGTCGATAGCGGGAGGATTGCGGGTGGAAGTAGGTTACGATGGGGCTGGAGAGAAGCGAGGCGCTTAGTGAGGGGAAGGCTATTAAGCTCTCAGGGTCGTGCGACAGTAATAGGCGAGGAGAAACGAGTCGCAGTCGTGAGGGGACACAAGAGACGTAGAAGCTCAGGTAAAAGTCGGTTCGAGCAGAGCAATAAGAGAAGAGAGATAGAGATGGAGATGGAGATGGAGATGGAGATGGAATAACTACTAACCTGCGTCGTAGGTAAGAAGTGGAGGCCGCTAGATACTGATGCAAGGTGTAAGGCCAAGCAAGCAAGGCAGCGCAAAGAAGGAAGGAAGGAATATGATGAGGGTGAGGCGGGAGACAGACAGTCCAGTCCGACGGAACTCCGCTGGAATAAAATCGCCGCCCAGCACCCTCCAGGGCATCATAGGGGTCTCAGTGCAGTGTTGGGCTCTGGTGGCCTCCGTAGTTAGGGGACGAGTTAGTGGGGGCGGGGTTTCTGGATAGCGCCCCGGGCATGGAGCCCAGCCCAGAACCCCGCTGTACTCCAAGTGGTCGGGTCCGTGATGCCATCCATCCAATTGGTAAGCGAAAGCGCGCTCTGAATGCAGTCGACCCATTGGAAATCCTGGTTTTTCTTTCGCTTCTACTCCGTACGGTAGGTAGGTAGTTAATGACGAATCCGAAACAGTCCGTGAATACGAGGGTCCGAGATCTCCAGAACACTCTGCTTTGACTAGGTACTCAGGCAATAGACTGAGCGACCACAGTATCACAATACTGACGCTGATACCAGTCCTCAAGGGACCTAGGCTTGTCTACAAGACCAGCTGCCTGCTGTAGCAACGACCTACCAGAAATATCAAAGAGGCTGTGTCTTTTTCGATTTCTCGAAGCGCGGCGACCAGGTTATCCACGCATGCAACCAGTAACCCAGCACAGGATTGTGGCTGTGCTATCATACCTAGCCTGTTCTGGGTTATCATTCTGATCCGCATATATTCTTTTGCCGTGATCGAGTTCGATTTTTGACCCCGATAGAGTCCGAGGACACAAGCCTTCGATCGAGTCACCCAGAGACTAACTTGCCTCGACGTCTTGGTTCTAGAACAACTGGACTAGTGGTATACTCCAAGTTCTCATAGCGCTCGTGACACTTGAAAAAGATGATCTATCTTTAGCTACGGACTAATTGATACCCAAGCATCCCCTGATTATAGATACGTGCAAAACGGACTGATTATGAGCAAACAGTTGCAATTCCATAATACACAATTATTAGCGCTCATGTGTCACAACTCACAGGGGCAAGAATCTGCGCCAAGTCGGCACCAAACCACTCTATCGTCAATAAGCTTTTGCTGCGCCCACCTCGACTAAATAAACACTCCTTCACCTTGCCTACCTAAGGTAGCCAACTTCCAAGGAAAAGCTTAGGATGACATAGAGCCCCTGCAAGTAATGCCTCAAGAGGCCTCACATAGCAACTAATATCACTGGATCATGTCTGTCACAAGATCCAATTGTCGAGTGAAAACATAACGTATTTCAAGTGCCAAGTGCTCAATTTACACCCAAGAGAAGTCTTGCTTAGAGGTATCGTAACCATAGTTCCACCCATGCATGTTTCCCGTCCCAAAATCATGATGCCGCCTGACTCCTATCCCTCTGCCGGTTTGGAAGATATCCAATCCAAAACTACTTTAATCATCTCGTCCGCTTGCATCTACCAGGACGACTCCCGTGTATACAATCATTAGATAGGTCCTTAGCAACCACCAAACTCGGCCGTGCTATTCTGCTCTTCAGCCAACAACAACCTTCATGCTCAAGCTCTCGAGAAAACCACCAAGATCCTCCTTCTTAACCTCTACTACGCAATGCTCAAAACTGTCGATTCGGACCCGCGTGTTAGTTTCTGCCACCACCTCTTGAAACGCGATGCCAAACTTGTTGAGGCCGTAGCCTTTCTCATGCTCGACATCCTCGTCATCCGACGCGTCAGAGTCGGAGCTATCTGAGTCCTCTGATTCAGTTTCCAGTTCGTCGTCATCATCACCTGCGTCTCGTCGGGCTGCACGCTTATCCTCTCGTATTTTCTGCTTCGCTAGACGTGACTCTTCTTTCTTCTTGAGCTTTTCTTCTCTCTCGGCTTTCAGTTTCTTGGCGGCTTCTCTGTCAAGCAGCGTGGTATCTGGACCGCCACCGCCGCCAGTGCCTACGACGACATATACACCTCTTTTCTCGTTCAGACTTGCGACGACAAGGGGCGTACCGCGACCACCATGTGATAGCTTGCCATGCGTTTCCCTCTCTTGTTCGGCAAGGGCTTCGCCTATCCAGAGTGATAATTTGGTCAGCGCTGCGGGGTGGGTGAATAATGAAACGTCAGGGCCCTCCTTGACCACACACATGCGAAATGCACGAAGATGCTTGATTTGCTTTTTGTTGATAAGAGATGTTCCTGTCCGGTAGATGGCGCGGTGAAGGAACTGAGCAGTAGGAAGACCGGCCTTCAGCGCGTCGATACTATTGTCCAAGTCAGCGAGGAGAATAGGTCTTCAACGATTGAACTTACTTTTCAAGCGCGTCATATGCCTCCCAGAACCGTTCAATCCATTCTTCGCCCTGAGCTGCAAACTCGGCCTCCTCTTCTGCGTCTCGACCAGCTTGACTTGCTGTTACGGCGGGGTCTGGATTCTGAACATGTTTTCCAACTTCTAGTAGCGCACCGATAACAACTCCCACATCCTGGGCACTCAGCGTTGCTCGCCATCCCCAACTTCGGACAAACCCCCACCCGTCCTTGGCACCAGCACGGTCTTTACCATCCGTATCGACGGACGGCACCATCTCGTCAAGGTTGTAAAGTGAGCCGTATTTCAACAGCTTTGCCCTTAACTCACGTTTCAGCATCATGTCCATGTGGGTATAGCTCTGCTTGCACTGTGCCAGGCTGACCCCCATCTTTGCAAGTAACTTGTGAAGTCTCTTGATTCCTGCTTCACTCCAAGTCTTGAGGCGAGAAAAGAGATATGGTGAGTGCAGCATACTGTCGTAGAGGCTCCAGTGCCTGATCAACAAAAACCTGGGCTCAGGTGACAGCCGAATTCCCGTGTCTTCAGGGTTCCTCGCGGTAGTAGGAATCACGCCTGTATTTTCTGCAGCAACACGCCCATTCGCAAGTTCCGGGGGGTTCAACCGCCTGACTTCATCACGGAACTCTTGGCGTATTCTAGCACCTCGAGCGCCCAACCAACCTGTTGGGCGGCTCTTGTCGCTCTGTCGGACAGGCGCAGCAATACCCGCCGATGAACGGCCATAGAGCTCCATAGATGTGACTCCAACTATAGATAGCCATAGAAGGTCATTGTCTGCTCTACCAAGATCAGAAGCAAGCGAATACATCATCGATGATAACGGTTCTGAGAAAGAAGATCCAACTTTGTAATATTGGTGGAGAATGGCCTCGTGCTTTTGTCGTAACCGTAAGAGTTGTCTCCTTTGTGCGCGGAGTGACGGCCCGGCAGGTAACTGTGCTCCAGAGGGGGGCTCTATAGCATCGCTTGACAGACCAAGATCGGGCTGTCGCATTGATATGAGCCCTCTTTGCTGTGGGCGCCGAGGTGATTCAGCGATAGAGCTAGACTGCATAGAAATGTCAGTAAGTCCAGTTTGTAATGAGTTCAAGTCGACATACTGAGTTACTCCTTCGCCGTTGGTGGGGCCTATCATCGTCGCTTTCGTCCTCTGCATCTGACCAGCTTTTTCGCTTCTGGCCTGCACCAACACGCTCTTGAATGGCATCGTGTGGATTTTCGTCGTCGTCCTCATCATCGGTATCACCCAAGTCCTCACCATCGTCGTCAATTTCGGGCATCTCCATCAATTCAAGATACGCATTGCGCTCAGTTTGCATATCATCGACAATATCACCGTCATCAAAGACAATAATTCCACCCTTACCAGGTTTAAATGCCGATTCAATCATACCACCATTGACGCCAGTAGGGCACCTCGACTGGTAAGACGATGAGGCCTCCGTTTCGGGGTCGAGGGGAAACCCGCCAAATACGTTTCCAAGGTTCCACGGTCGATGAGCGTCCATAACCCAAACCTCAACACCACTGTATGGCTGGTCGTCACCTTCAGGCTCAAGGCCAAGGAGTGGCCCCAGATCAACCATACCCCCAACACCAAGGCATACGACGACACCACCGCTACCTCCCTGAGACTCCATCATGGGCACGACCAATTCTCGGCCAGCTTTTTCAAGATCTGTATAACCAGCAACAGGCTGTATTTTGTGGGGAATATAGTCATGTTTCAGTAGCCGGGTTAGGATCCTGCAAGCACAAAGAGCATCGGGTTCCAGAGCGACAAGAATAAGTACTGGTGGGGAGAGCGGGTGTCTTGTTTGTTGAAGGTGGACGTAGAGTTTAGAGATCAATTGCCGCGGGAGATACATGTCGACGATGGTAAGGAAGCGGTTCGATCGCCAAGTCTATATGCCACAAGTTTCATGAGGGTGAATGAGAGTTGTATAACGGCAAGTGGCCTTGTATAGTCAAGGGGGGAATCGGGACGCGACGATCGCGTAAAGTAGACGAGGAACAGTCGAGAAGGGAAACAAACAATGATGCAATGAGAGTGTTTTTAAAATAAAAATAAGTAGGTGATCAATTATCGGAATGAGAAATGAAGATGCTCGGAGCGTGAAAGTACAGACGGCGTTATCGTTCGTTATGCTTGCTGATCAATATGGGAGTTCGGTTGTGCTACTGTACAATGGCTCTTGGTTGCTCAGACGTTGAAAATCAATTTGGCCCGACGTGTTTTTGGCGACGCGACTTGGCTTGGCTTGGCTTGGCTTGGGCGGTTGAATGACGCGCTTTCCCTGTCCCAACCGTGTAAATTGGCCAAGCGTAGAGGAATGGAAGTGGCTTGCACGGACTGCCCCTCCTTCCATTTGTAGAAGACGAGATCGATCCTCTCATGCCTCCTCAAGATTTGCATACATAGAATTGGATAACCAGAGGATGGATAAGGGTAAGTAATCGACAAGGGAAAAAATTCGACTTTTTTCTTTGAGCTGAACTCGCACTACCTTACTCAGTCAGTTCCTACCTGTATCACCAACGTTCGCTTGGTCGTGAATACAAATATGCATGAAAAGCTCAAGCATTCTGCCGTGCTTGTTTTATATTATCCGTGCGTTCATCCTTCTGTAAGAGACGCTGTTGAAGGCACTGGTAATGTATAAGGTCACCATAGTCGTCACCTACCAAAGTACAAAGGTACACGGCTATTAGAATCACTTCACTATCTCTCCAGTTACTCATCTTCGATTCTTCTTCCAATTTTTTGAGATCTCTCAATTTATTTAAACTTGTGCGAAACAGAAATACCGTCGGCCAAGTCAGTTCGGATATCTTGATGGCTTATCCGAAGCTCCTACTGGGGGTTTCTTGTTCCTTAATCCCAACCTACTCAGGTACGGCACAGCAATCAGCTCTTTCCTACCTACTAGGTACCTTATAATTCAGAACCGTGGCTCTATGACTTGCACTTCGCTACGCGTACTGCCTTCTGGACCTTAGCCTGTGAGGACATCCAACGCCATAATTGTTATTATCTCGACAGAGATTTTGAATGTACGGATATCTTGGCTCTCTATTCAGTACAAGGCATGCAGCATCCGTACTGAAATATTTTAATGCCTTGCACCCAATCCTTGGCCATGGTTCCAACGGAAGTGGGCATGGCTTTTCCGCGTTACTTAACAGAAACAGTGGAATGATTTGGCCAAGTACGGCAGTTTTGCATTACTACACAAGCATGCAATGCATTCACGGAGCATTCCCTTGCCGTGACGGTGACGGAGAGGAGTGGACGACCCCAACATCCTCCGCTCCGAAGTGACAGTGGGCAGAAGACAAATGGAGACTGGCCCACTGTGGGATTGGATAGGATGGCATTACAGTCATTGCACCTAACTTACTAGGTAGGTAGTTTAGTGGTTAGTTATGCAGGATGCGTACGTACATTATTGTTACCGTTACTCTGCTTCCTTAGGCACGATACCTAAGGTATCTTCCTCTCCTTTGGGAGAGCATAGCACCACCTCCTCGAGCCAGAATCGGTGACGGAAAGGTCTCGCCTTTTATGTGCCTCGCTTTTCTGCTCCAACTGCGTCAATTGATGGCTCTCAGAAACGTAATAGTCGAGAGTGTGGCATGATCTATCGTTGTATTAGACCGGCGACATTCCCACCCAAGCTTCAGCTTCGAAGCTACCTAGCCAACAAGGTATAACTCATATATCCGTCAAATTGGAACATAGGCAACTGAAGTTCACGGACGAGACCAGACGAGACCAGACGCGATCATCACGACCTGAATTCTCAAAATCTTTCACACGAAACCCTCTATCCTTAGCCACAGCACTGTCTCTTGTCGGCGTTCCTCCATCACAATTGAGAACAGTTGCCATTTTGTATCCGTTGTCTCAGCTTTATTAGCTCCCTTGTTAGTACACTGGAGTCGTCCGCTTGCTTGCTCGCTCGCTCGTTCGACCACGTCACAACTGGGTCGCATCACGGCCGCCGATCAGTGTGAACTCTTCTCAAAAGAGTTTCGGTTTGTCCCGACGGCTCGGGGCCATACCGCTTAACCCAGGAGCCTATCCCGGACCGACCGTCTGTCTTGTCTGCTACCAACTTACCGGTCGTCTGGGAT
>JAAOAK010000059.1:0-256720 GCA_013396175.1 Fusarium denticulatum | reverse complement strand
CCCCATCCCTTCTCTTTTCCTTCTAAACTTCTTCTTCTCTTCTTCTTCTGAGGCTCCCAAGTGAGTCTGCTATCTTTGGCCATGCACGATGGAAGCGGATTATAGACCGAATGTCTATGCTTCTATCTTCATCACCCTGCCGCTCGCTGCGCTGGTGCTTGTGCTGAGACTCTTGGCGAGACGGTCGACCAGGGCGGGTTATGGGATTGATGATTGGTTGGCCGTCGTTGCGTTTGTGCGTTGTGCTTAACGTTCTTGCCACTAGAAGAGAGAAAGATGGCTGACGATTGATGCGTAGATGGGAGCGCTCGGGTACTCGATTGACAACCTTGTCTGTAAGAACATGTCTACTCAAACTACATCAATTGCGATAACTAAATGCGCCTTTAGTTCTTTTCGGCTTCGGCCTCGGTCGCCCGCTGAAAGATGGCCCGTCGCATCTCACCGAAGAAGAACGACTCGAACGATCATACCTCCTCATCTGGCTGAGCAGCCTAACGTATACCATCGGCATCGGCTTCGCCAAATTCGCCATCTTGACATTTTACTGGCGCCTCTTCAAATATTCTAGTTCACGCATCGCAATCCAAGTTGTCTTTGTGCTTTGTGTCGCATGGTTCATCGTTCGAATGCTCCTGTTGACACTGTCATGTATGCCGACGTCAGCCTACTGGGATCTTGCCCGCCGAACTACCTATTGCCATGTCACGAGCAATATTTATTTCTTCTCCACCGGTCTTACGCATGCTGTTTTGGATATTGTCATTCTTGTTCTCCCGCTGATTGAAGTCATCAAAATGCATCTTCCGCTTGGTCAAAAACTTGCTGTCATGGCCCTTTTTGGCTTCGGTGCTCTGTGTGTTCCCCGTGTGTGATACCTCGTGCCCTGGACTAATATGTGAACAGTGTTTGTGTATTGACGATTCTTGTCATCCAAAATTCCTTCGAGTTCAATGGCAGTTCAAAAGAAATCGCCCTCAAGATCGGCTATCACGGGTCTTTGGCTGCAGCCGAATGCAATCTCGCTAATGTTTCGGGTATATCACACCAACCCAAATCGCGAACATAAATTGACGTGCTCCAGTTTCGCTACCAATGCTGCGACCCGTGTTCCGAAAGATTGTACCCTCTTCATTCCTCGCCTCCCACAGAAGTAAACGCGCAGTCGTCGACTCAGCCCTATCACCAGAATACGGAATCAAGGGCAGTCGCGGTACTAAAGCGTCAGTCCAGAACGGCTCAAGTTCTGTGTGTGAATTTGTAATGAACGATGATATCCCAGCGGGATATGATATTGAGGCTTCACATGCTGGGTGGAGTTATGGCACAGAGATCACAATTTCCAGTCCGTGGAGACATCACACGCCCCCACCGACAGTAAACGAGGGATTGGATGGGATACAAGTATCAGAAGAAACAACAGTTCATGTCGAACGCATAGGGCCTTATCCATAATCGGCTCAGTAAACGAATAATGTTAATATTGCTTCATTCATGTCATAACTCTTTGCACCGTGAGGCATCTCTTGCTAAAATCTCAGACTACAGCTTTGAAGGAACATTCGATGTATCGCATCCGCAACTATCGGAAACCTCTGCCTTCTTGCTCTCAATAAGAGTGCTCTTGTTGACGCTCTGCTCACTGGGCGGCACGTCCAGCGCAGGGTTCTTGGTGAAGAAGTTGACAGGCTTGAGATGGACCTTTAGAATCTCGACCGGCATCACAGGGAAGTCTTCGATGCGTGGGATATGGTTGATACCGAATTGCACCCAAACCACAATATCAGACTCCGGTGTCAGTGATTCGTTTCTTTGTGCCCAAGTCCTCACGCCTGCGTCTCCACGAGACTGGTTGGTGTACCATCCTCCCGCGTACAGTTCGCGGTCGCGGTGAGTGGTGACATAAATGTTATGGTCTGCGAACTCAGCACGCTTATGCAAGAAGCTGTCTTCGTCGCCCATAAGCTTTTGGAATGGCGGGGCCATAATCTTATAGCCCACAGGCTTGCCGTTGATGGGGTTGAGGGAGTTGGGGTTGGTGATCTTATAGACCCTACTAAGGTCATAATCGATATCCAAACCAGCTGTCTTATCAATGGTCTTCTCAACAACTTCGTAGCCGGTACCATGAGGGTTCAGGCGGGGATCACGAGGTATTCTGTGGGCTTCGCTGTATACCAACTGGTTCGTGTGGCCGTCAATCATGGGATCAACTCGTAAGGAGAAGATATGTTGATGGACGCCTGCTAGGACGCCAGGGTGTACGACAGTTCCAAATGGCACTCCTGTCTTGTCCAGCTCGTGGTCAATTGGCTGTGTAGACAGGATACCTGTGGCGCGGACTTCATATGTAACCTCTCCAGCCTGGTTGAAGAGGTACATAAGGATATACTCGTAGTTCGAGACTGTGATGATGGACTGCAGCACAAGTTCACGTGCTCGTACAACAGCAGCTCTTCCAGTTCTGTAGTTGGTATGCTTCCATCCAATACCAGCATCTTGCTCATGAATGCAAATAACGTTCTCCATCGGCAGCGGTCTACCTTGGTCGTCGCAAATCACACCACTGAGGTACTGAATGCTGCCTAAGCAATCGCAGCCTAGCTTGAGGTTGTTCGCTGTCGCACCAGCACCGGCATCACCCAAATCAAATGCTGACTTCTTGTGGAACGGGTGTCGTGGATCACCGTAGGGCACACTCATGTCTGATAGGGAGAGTCTATAGAACAAAGGACGGTTGTCATACTTGACGTTGTACAGCACCATGCCTTCCCGCTGATTAAAGCCTATTTATGTCAGCTGGGAGATCAATGAGTAAGCCAAGATATCAGACTTACCGACAAAGAAGGTCCACTTCTGCCACGAGATAACGTTTCCAGTCTCACCGACCGGGGTCACACTGAAGCTTGGCCCTTCTGGCTGGCTTACGTGCAGTGGCTTGAGATCCTTTCGCAGCTCTTGCGCTTCTGGGATATACTCATTTGCTGGCCTGGGCTGATAAGGTGCCAATGGTTTGATAGTGTTATCAGCACCAGTAGGGAGGACATCAATTCGGATGACTTTGTAGTTGACGCATTCAATGACCGGTGATACTGGCAGAGGGAATGCGTAGTGGTTGGAATCGGCTTCGCCAGAGTTTGCGGGGTCTCGCATGTACAGGAAGACCTGGTACATACGGACGTCATCCTCAACTCCGTCCGACCCTATGCATGTCAGTCACCAGCTCATCTCACCACGCATTGGTGTGCTTACCGTAAATCCAGGGATCAGCACAGACAACAGTCCCCTCCGGCAACTTTAGCTTCTCGAGCTCAGCCAAGACCTGCGGATCCTGAAGCGCAAGCTTCTCAACCCTCTGAGCCTCATCATAGTCCACATTCCCGTGAACATTCGGCCCAAGCTTCACGTTGCTCTCAATTCTTCCAGTGATCAAGTTGACAATAGCTTCATGGAAAATATCCTGTGACTGTCAGATCATGCACGATGATAATCTAAGTGGGGTAAACTCACTGTTCCACGGATATAATACGCAACGAAAGCCAAACGCTCCAGCGGCGAAGGGGAAGTTCCTTTGTCGAACGCTTCCAAATACGGTGCAAGCTTCTCCTTTGGTGGCTCGCTGAGCGTTATAACCTTAAAAGATAGCGAAACAGACTGTGGCCAAACGCTCTCGATCAAGCGTGCGCTAGCCTGAATCTCATCGCCCGTCAGCGGACATAGTGGGTGGGGAACAGAAGACATGATTATAAACGCAATGAACTTGAACCGTTGTTATTCGGATGAAAATAATAATTGACGAAGTTGGAAACTATTTATCATTCATGACGGATCTGATGGCCTTGGTGCGGAGATGATGATTCACCCGTTTCTCCCCACCACGATTCTCTAAAAATTGCTCGGTTGGGAAGTTGGATCCATTCAACGGCTAGGATGCACTTTCTGTATGTGGGAAAGCGTAACGCAGAAGTAAGAATGAGTGATGATAAGGTGCGTATTGGGAAAAGATCGTCTTTGTCTGTCCCGCTTATCTTAGTCGAGATATGCTCGGTTCCGACATCGTGGGGAATATCATCTGCGATAAGCTACGATCACTCAAAGGGCGGAGCTAAAGCGCGTAATTACATATTATTGGTGGTTGCAAAGACCTAACAAAAGACAAGGGTGATCAGTGAAGCTCGTGGTCAACTTCATGCCGCTTGACGGTTTATCTTCCGCCTACAGTCCTCGGGAGCCTGCTCATTGTGGCGCGGATGCACGTGATCTCTGCAGATTATTTCACCGAAACGGTGTCACAGAAAACTCACCATCCACGGGGCGCGGCGTTAAGCTTTCTTACATCTTTCCCTCCTTCACAGCATCCTTCATTTTGTCGCAACACAACAACACCATGGCTTCAGCAGCTGAGAAAGACTCTGGAGATCTAGAATCGCAAGCTCTCGATCTCCGGAATTTTTACAACCTCTACGGGACCGCTAAAGCGCACCATGAGCGCTTCATCAACCATCGCCAGGAGCATGAGAAGCCAGCTAATTTACTGCCACTCGATGAGCTCAACATCAAGCTAGACAAGATCGAAAAAGTTATCGAAATCCAGCGCGAAGTTCGAAATAAGCCAAATTGGGAACCGAATGCTATTCAGTTTTGCTTTCTTCTCAACTTGCCGCTTTACGACCTGAGCCACCTTTGGAGTATCACCAAGTGGAACCGTATGTATGCGGTCGAACACTTGGACAATGTTGGCCCGCTCACGTCTTATTGTAAGATTCTAATCCATTATTGCGTTATACATCGACCTAACCTGTTTCATAGTTCTTCAGAAGGCGAAATATGTTTCCACAAAGAGGAGCAGAGATGGCACAGATGAAGACATATTCACAAGAATTCAACCGATAAATGCGGAACTCAACAAATTTGATGCCAAGTCTGTCCGAAGGGACACAACCGAGAGCAAGCAAGGCGAAGATAACGATGGTGGCCGTTGTATTGTCACCGGAGTTGCAAACCCTGAAGTTTGCCATATTATTCCATTCGCTTTCAACAACTCTGATAGGAACACTCAGAAGTCAGCTCTCCTTAAAAAGACCATTTATGCAATGATCAATCTGGAAGATAACAAGGCAACAGCGGACGCTGTCGACTTATTGTCCAAAGAAAAGCGCTCTTCGGACAAGCAATGGAACATGATTTGTCTCAGCCCTTCATTACATACATGGTGGGGGTATGCTTACTTAGGTTTCAAATGGCTTGGCTCGACGCCTACTAATAACCCAGAGATACATGAAATCAAGCTTCAGTTCCATTGGATGCCGCGAAACATGAAGCGCGTCCCTACTGCGTCCTTTCATCCAAAGGATCTCAAGAGCCTCGACCAGGAAATCAAGCATTGCTATGGTAGCGAGCCATACTTGTGTGGGGAGCTAGACTGCCAAGCATGTGATGGAACTAAAGACATTGCTGCGCATAATGTTAAAAGCGGACGTCCTATCAGAACTGGTGATGTCTTCACTATCCGGCGTAAGATGCTTGACATACCGCGCTGCCGCACTATGTTTGACATACAGTGGGCTATTATTACCTCAGCTGCTATCACAGGAGCAGCTCTAGTACCAGACGAGCTTGGAGACTTCAGTTTCCCACCGGGCGATTATTCTTTCTCGTATGAGGACATTAAGGACAATGTTGAAGGAGATGAGGAAACTCAAACAAGAGTACAATCATGGGTTGACCAGAACTCACCAGAGCCGCAACAAGAACTTTAGGCAAGTTCTCAGATCCTAGTTATCGGTGCAAAATTCAACAGGATGTCTATTGGAACAGCATCCAGTGCTAGCGGTGTGGCGACAATTTAATAGTAGAGCTACAGGTATGTGATCTTTCAGGTCGAATTTGTCAGCAGCGTTGTCATGCCTCACAGATCGTCATGTTGTCTTGATAAGCTCGCCTTAACGCCGCTCGGTCGTTGACCTGGTCTTCGGTGGCGAACTGGTCAATGTACCAGACTGCGCGTCTGCTCTTGGCTTCCTCGTCAACGACGATGATAGGATCCGTGTTGCCAGCTTCGGTTTCTTTTGCACGCATGTATTGATGCGATTTGCCTAGATAATCGTCTGGTGCATGCATAATTCTGATTTGCATCAAGGGAGCGGATTTGTAGTGTGCGCCGCGCTCAAACCTTGACTTGAAAGCTTTCAGCTCATCATCTGTGAATGGAGTGGTAAGATAGCATTTGAAGCAATTGCCATGTTGGTTGGGTGGTAGATAAACCATTTTAGCGAACTTCAGAATGTCATGTCAAGCATGCTCTGTTCAAAGAAAAAGAGAAACGTGGCATTTTTATACAACGTACAGTGGAAGTGCTAAAGCGAGTTCTGCCTAGGTACCTAGAGTACGGGCATGATGGTGTCGTAGGATCAGCGGCACAGCCACGTATTCAACATTGCCTGGGCGTTATTAGTCTCGTTTATCGTATTTAAGAATGAAAACATCTCCTATTTGATTGTCGCTGTATAATTGGCCATTCATAACATATCTAGGCAAAGGTTCCTGGCTGAGGACCAAAGAAGGTTCCATTCGGAACTTTGAGGCGAGTGCAGGTCTCGGCTTCACAACCACTGTCTGCACTGTTGCCGATCCAATTGATCGACGCGCCATGGTAACTCACAGCGAAAAAGATGACCACCGCAGCGAGAGCAATTCCAGTCTGCCAGGCTGCCGAAAGGACATAGTTGTACTTTCCCCAGAACTGAAGGTATCTCTTGCGAACGATGACCCAAGAGATCCAGCCTGGAATGACAGCCGGCCAGACATAAGCCAGGTTGTAGGGAGACCAAATGTGGCCACCACTAAAGATGACGACGGGGTGAAGCTTTGTAAGCCAGTGCGTCTTGGGCAGCTTGCGGGTCGCGTAGTAGTAGATGACGGGGAAGGCCAGTCCGACTGGGAATGCAGCGAGGAGAGCTGTGTACATGCCTCCTTCGCCAAAGACTCTTTGAGGAGCGAGAGAGCCAAAGAGTACGGCGGCGGTGAAGTAAGACTCGACACCAGGGCATGTGAAGCGGTCTTTTTGTGTAGGCTGGCAGATGTCGGGGATGTTCATGATCTGGAAGTTCATGACTGCGGTGCAAACAAACGCGGAGACAATAGCTGTTGACAGTCAGTTGAGGTGACCAAGAAGTGCTGAAGTGTTACTTACTCGCAACTGTCTGGCACCAGAAGGTCTGGCGCTGAGGAATTTTCAGGTAGTGACCAAGCTTCAGATCATTGGCGAAATCGAGGGCGTGAGCGACTGTCACATATCCAAAGCCTTTGAAGAAGTTCATCTACTAATGTTAGATGCGAAGATCAGAGTCTTGGTGGTCGGACACTTACAGCCAAGGCATTACCCGGCTGCCATGCTCCTCCAATGAACTCAGCGAGGACATTAAACTCTACCTCGATACCGGTAGTGGCAAAAATGATTCCAGTTGGAATAGTGAATAGGATAGCAAGAGCAAGACCGAAGAAGACGGTGCCGACACTGGTGTTTGTGGGCCATCCCGCCACAGAGGCAATACCGAACGCAACTCCAACGATCTAGATCGCATTAGTCAAGGTCACTATACTTATTTAAAGAACTTACGTTGAGTATCAAGTACCACCACTCAGGAACCTCGGTGTACTGCTCCATTAGCTTAGTGTGAACATCTTTGAACTCGTTAATCTTGCTGTTCTTCTTGAAGCTTTCCCAGAGCGACACGAAACCAAGCTTGATGTCGTTCCAGTGGTACAGAGCTGCATAAGAGATAATTGCGCTATAAACGGCGAAGAAGTAGATGCTATTCGTGTTAGTGACATGAAGATTACGAGTTAAAGATAAGAGCTCACTAGTATGTGATGGATGAAGCAGCGATGTAGACCTGACTATAAGCCTGATACTTCTCTACATCGAGTAGTCCACGATCATCCAAGATAGATGATACGTTATACTTGGCGCCGGTGTGATCGAACATGGTATTTGTGTTGATGGGGAGATATCCAGTGTTGTACGTATTGTTCCAGTACATGGCGACGATGGTGATACCGCCCAACAAGGCGCCGAGAAACATATTGACAGTGACATGGAAGGGGACCAACAGAGGATCGATATAGTAAGTTGCAACGTTCCAGTCAAAAGTTGGAAGGGGGTTGAAACCAAGGCCTTTGGTTACACCGGTAATAGCTGTAAGGGTGAAGTTGTTGGGCGAGATCCATGCAAGCCAGTTGAAGAGAGACAGAGCTGTAGCGATAAAGTCGGGGAACCAGAACCAGACGAACATAGCGACGAAAGAGAGCATGAAGAAGCGGTATCGGGACATGCTGTACATCTTCTTGAAGGGACCAAGCACGCTTGCGTTTCCAGATTCTTCGGCGGTCAGTCAATTGTGTATACTAGATCTGCAGCTTCTGATTACTTACCGTTGTGTAGACTCTGGTTGAGAGCGATCGTTGCGAGGGAGCGAGGCCAGATACAGAATGATGGGTAGACTAAGAAACGTCGTGCCAGTCCAGCAAGACCAAAGCCTAGCAGGTTCATAGCCAGCTATCTCCGTCAGTATATCTCAGTGAGACTTATGTCGCAGTTTTACTTACCGAGAGGCAGATCTGAAAGCCAAAGTCTGCAGCAAATGGCAAGTCAAAATACTTCTTCAACCAACTAGTAAAAATGATATATCGCGAATGAGGCAAACTCGTCGAGACATTCGCCATGATCGAGATGAGCATATGCTCCTTCTGATTGAACCTTCCAGGATTGAGCTTCAGCTTTTGACCAAACAGCGTGAACTCGCCAACGGGAAGCCATTTCTCCCAAGCTTTACCCAGCGGAAATGAGAGGAGTTGAATGACGGGAGCTTGGAGTCGGATAGTCGGCTGTCGCACTGAGAACAGCTGGTTCACAAAACTCTGCACGATCACGAAGAATAGACCAATGGTCCAGGCGCGGATAGTTCCAGCTGGTGTCGATGGGTCGTCCTTGTTGCTTACTACGGCGCGGACTTCTGCGTAGGGCGAGTTGATGGTGACGAGTGAAATCTCGGTCTTGATATCTGAGATGAGATCTGCGTGGTTCTGAGGATTGGCGAAGATGTCTTCGTTGCTTAGAAATTCTTGAATGCGGACGATGGATTCTGAGCTGAAGTTGGGGTCGTGCTCATGAAGGTAAACCAGGTTTTCAGCACGCTGGATCGGTGTTAGCGACTATCAAGGGCCAGCATTGATTCTTCTCACCTTTCTTGCCTCATCCAAGTCCATCGTCCGCGCATGCTCTTCTGCCTCGATAATTTCCTCTGCTGTAGCACCCAAGATCTGGGCTCTCCCGTTCACAGTCTCATTCTTGAGAGACCCTGTAGAGACAACATCCCCGACCTTTTCCGAATTGGACGCCATGTCTGTGTTGGATTGCGATGGTTCGGCAGTTGCGCCTTGAGAGTCAGAAGATTGGGGAGCCATCTTATAAAAGGCGTTGCAGATCTGGTCGGACGATGCCGATCACAACCCAGTTGTCGTACAGCACGTTTTTCTTGGCGAGTTCTCGATGGAATAATCGCGCACGATAATCGTCTATGCTCACGGGCTCAATGTCTATGTTTGTCCTGGTAGGGTCGTATGGGGCCGTGTGGGTTGTCGGGCCGGCCGGCGATGGAGCAGCTAAGAGATATGATTTATAACAGGATCCAGACGCTCAGGGTTTTTTCTGCAAGGACTTCTCCCACAGGTCAATCTTCATGATCGTTGACGCAAGGAAAGGAATTGAGAAAGCCACAGACGTCTCGTGATGTTTATTGACCACCAAAACAACAATCTCTAGAACAACAAAGTTTTGTGTTGATATACAAAGCATACCTCGTGGCGTGTACTGCCACTGAACGTCATGAATATCAGCCACACGAAAGCTTTTTCCTTGTGGATTTCCTATCAGGGTCACTGGGAAACGACATGGCGAACTCAAATTGCGTGCTTGCAAAGTGGATGCGTATCATTTTCGGGCCGCGATATTTCTCCATCATATAAACTTTTCGAACTATCGCGCCTTCGCATCCTTGTTGTGAGCGATCGGTTTCGGTTTTTCCCTTACGTATATCCTTGCAGCGGGGTACAAAATAATGTGTGTTTTCGGGAAATGGGCTACAGTTCAACCTGAGCGATGCTACTCGATATCCCATTCCTTCCAAATGGTGCTCAACCACTCTTTGACCTTGACTCTCTGCCCTCCAACATGTCGAACATTAACAAGTTCGCCTCCCATCATGACAGTGCCATCCCTTAGCCCTGTGCTTTCTCTCAAATTACATCGCGGAACATGAAGCCACTTATGTCCTGCATCACAAGCCAACATCTTCGACGTCCCTTGCTGAAGCAGCGGTAGAAAGTTTTGACAGAAGGGGGTGTCCCAACAGTATTTACAGATTTTGATGTCAGTCTCGAAATCCCATGCCCCTCCGCAGTTCCCGTTGCAGAAGTATCGCCAGTTGATTTACGATATCGCTGTAAGTGATCTCATACGGTGCGTGGCTTTGGTCATCGCCATGTCCTGCAGCAGGTCTTTTCTCGAACAGCAACGAATGAACCCTCTGATAGGACTCAGTTGTCGCGGCCTTCTCATCTGTGTCATTTTCCAGATGGATTCGTCGTTGCAACTCGTCAAGGACAGGCGTGTACTGGTAGGAGCGGAATCGCTTAATGAAAATTTCTCTTTCACAAACTCAAGAAGCTCCATTGCGGCGACTTTATCCTTACCCGGAATCTCACCAAGCCTCATTTCAATCGTCTTTCCATCGGCCCTATGGACTCGAAAGCGACGAGAGCATGAACATCGTCTCCTGTGTGAAGTAGACTCCGGAATAAAACGAAAGACGCATCTGCATCATTCTCGTCTGTGTCGTCAGATAGCATCTCATGAGCCGTAAGCATGTTCTGTCGGAAATGCGCTCCTGCTGCGGTGAAGTTTCCTTGTAGGGTTTCGTAGGCTCCCACGTAGGACTCAGCTGGGGATACTCGGTTGTCGTCGTACGAGATTCTGTGGCTGATGGTGATTTCACCAAGCTTTTCAAATGCAGAAGCCTAGGAGTTTGTTGTTGCTTTATTGAAGTGATGGCGGACTGTTTCATTGACGACCTGGCCCCCTAGCCACATCCATTTCCACTGGACATAGATGCCGGTTTCTTCAGTCACCTTTCTTGCATCAGAGTGACACTCCTTCCAAGCCTGAGCGGATGTAAGTGGATTATAAACAGCTTCATTACCATAGTAATAAAGTGCAAGGCCCTTACCCAGTCGAAGGGCGCTTCTTTCAAATGAAAGCTCTCTATCACCTACGAGCTGAATAGCTTCGTCCATGGCACTCAGATCCACTTAGGCTTCCCATCATGGGCAGCGGTTAGCGCGAGAATGCTGGTGAATAACTTTCTGAAGTGTCTTCATCCGTTGCCATAAGTGGAAGTGCAGAACCTAGGCGACTTATGCCATCCTTTGTTGGCCTCATGTCTCATGGATTCACCAAGGTCTAATGTATTGTCATCAGACTGCGATGTAAGTTTGGCCTCCAGTATGCGGTAATATGTATCGTCAGCTTGCCTAGTCTCTAAAGCCTTTTCGTATTAGACAGTTGCTCAGTCCAGCTCCTTGAGTTCAGAGTACCATTTTCCAAGATCCATATTTATTACCCAGATATCGTCAGGTAGGCTGTTTCAGACTGTAGAAAGTCCCCGAAGCATTCTTTTGTGATACGCAGACATACTCCAGGTTTCCAACTTGATAGCAAGGTATTCCTAGACCATATTTATAATGATATTTACAACCTGCACTTCAGACAAGCTAATAATAGGTACATTGAGGTCTTCTACGAAAAGAAAAGTGTACAAACAATTCCAACACTCATGGCTAGAGTAGAAGACGATCTCTCCATGGGGGCAAGGCGCTTGGTAGTTAGAGCTTAGCCTCAATTGACACCCGACATACCCGCGCGCTTACAAAATGATAGCATATGCCTTTAGTTCAAAGTATAAAAATTATGAAACATTAGAGCACGCCAATCAGATCAAGAAATAGGCGGCGACAACCAGGGCGCCGAGACTCATACCATGGACGTGACATGTTTTCAATAACGTAACAAGGATCGCTGCCACGAAGTTGAGAAGGGATCATCATGTTAGTACACTCAGATGCAAAGGAGGACTACCGCTGGCATAGATTTCTGCCTATTGGAGAGGGCCTGAGGTGAACGGGTTCCCTACCAGGCTTGGGCTCATCACGCAACTAGTGTTGGCAATCCCGTTTAGGTCATGTCTGGACGAATGAGGAGTCAAGGCACATTTTGATTTCGAACAAACCAACACAGGGTAACATTGAGTACGAGGCATCCTAAAAAAGATTCATCAAAAATGGATTACCAACTGCCTACACCATGGACCAACAAATCGCTCATTCGAATTCCTGCCTTCCAAAACGGGTCGTTGTCTTCCAACGAGCCAGAACTAACGCAACCTAAACCTCTTTGCTCTTGATAATCTCGGTGAGATAAGCGCCCAGGTCGTCGAAGCCGTTAACTTTGCTGAACTTTTCGTCAAGATGCTTGACATCGCTAAGCATGCTGTGCGTATCGGTCAGCCTGGATGAACCAAAAGGAAAACAAGCCATAAGAAGATGGTATCTATTCCTACCGATCACGACCAACTTCTGTTTCTAGGACGGCTTCCTTGAACGCCGTCCCCAGATGTTCCCTGTAGCTTGCAAAAACGGGTACCATGACCAACTGTACCGCCTCCTCGGGCAGGCGCTTGCTGAGTGCTTTGTACAGTTTACTTATGTCCCTGGTGAGATCCAACATGTACTTGCGGACGTCGCCTGCGCTCTCCTTGCCCCAGTCGGTCTCGAGTGCTTTCTTGGAAAGCATGCGAGCTCGCGAGCCCATGATTTCGACTAGTTTCTGGCAGATACCATCCTGGTGCTCCTGAAAGGCGCAGCGCACCTTGTCAAACTCTTTCATGAGATTTGCGCTAGCTGGGTTAGCGGGCGCATGGCGACGGACAAACTCGCGGATATGGGGGATTATAGTGGAGATAAATGATAAAGCCTGAGACGTAAGTGCTAAATGAGTAGTTGTAATATTTTTTAGACCAGCTGAACGTAGAGCACCAGCGCCGAGGATTAGCTGGCGACATCGAGAGTCAAATAGTTGCAAGTATGAGACCAATGAAGAGGCGATCGCTGGTGTCATAGATGGAATACCGCATATCAGTCGAAGAAAGTGAGAAATGCCCTCTAAGCAAAGAATAGCGGATGCCGGGAGGGGGAAAGTCTCTTGTTCAATGGTGGCGCCTCTAAGCTTGTCCTTTGACATGACCTCCTCTGTATTGTCTATCTTCTCGTCTTCATCCTGCGCTACCGGTGCCCAGACCCTGCTTGTCGTCGTCCACGCTGCCGGGTCTGCTATGGTGCACTCGAGAATCTGCTGAAGAATTTTGTTATCCTTGGGTTTGAAGTCCGTATCTTGCCACATGTCAGCACCCATCCCTTGAGCAAGTGCTTGGTTTTCTCTGCCGCCGTGCGCCTGAATGAAGTCTTGAATGTGGCCATTGATTATAGCCTTAAGAGACATGCCGGCTTGCCCTGAGATTGCCTCGCATTCGTTGACAAAGAAGAGATTAAGAGTATAGTAGCGGATAAAGTATGGCAGCGGGAGACTTTTGACCTGCTCGGATCGGACTCGGAGGATCTTGATGATTTTTTCGTGACTGACATCCACTCCATGGCTCAAAAGGTTGGGGAGATCAAGTGCAACATGCATTTCCTCCTGGGCGCCGAACATTGACACGTTCCCAGCTGGGTTCGGACTGCTGATTGGGGAGGTAATGTTGGGAGACTTGATAGAATCCGTGGAATCAGGGTTCCCGATCAGGCATGCGATATCTAAGAGGAGACTGGATTGGGTTTTTAGTCGTCGAAGCGTCTCTGCAACTGAAACGAATAGGCTAGAGAGTAGCTCCTCGGCATCTTCCGCGTCTAGAGAACGGAGGTTCTGAGCAAGGATGAAAGATTTCTCCTGGGTTGTGCGACTGCGGCCTCCACTAATAGTTGACGCTGACGTTACGGATTCAGTATCGTCGGTGGAACTAGGGAGTGGTCTTCGAACCACGTTGCGAATCTCTCGCAGTACCAGTTCTCGATAACCCTGGATGGCTGTGGAGATCGACCCACACCGATAGAGTCCGTGAATGTTGGGCATGAGTGCCGTACGTAGATCAGTAGTCTGGGTCATATAGGTTGGCAAGGCTGAAGGCTTTTGTGCGTACCCTCCCTTGGCTCTGAGTGACGCAGCTTCCCATCTAACGAGAACTTCCTGTTTTGGTACTGACTGGCTGTGGCGCTGTAGATCTTCGATAAGCATGGAATGAATCCTTGACTCGAAGATTTTGGCAACTCTAGACCGCAAAACACTCAAGTCATTGACCACGCCCTGCATTGCTGTGGCTCCGCATATATCTCGTAGCTCAATATTCATCAATCCTTCATTCTCGAATGCTTCACCACGTTCGCCGGCCATCAGCGACTCTATAACATCAAGTTCAACCAACGACTTCTCAACCTCTCCTTCATCAACCAGTGACTTGCAATAGGCAATTTTGTCCACGATGTACTTCAGCTGCAACACAGCATCGCTTATAAGTTGGAGATTATGGCGTACTTGACGCTTCTGCGAAAGCTCCAGACCCTTTGCTACAACATCTTGATTCAATGATGCCAGGTCCTTACGCAGCCTTACTATCTTATCAACCGAATCAGCCGCTTCCGAGTGTAATTCTTTCAAGGAGCCGAGAGCTGAGAAAAATGACGTTAAAGCCATAGAGATGGAATTTATCAGGTGTAGCTCTACAGTATCCATATACCAGGACAACTTCTCCTGTAGAATCGCATTTGTAGCCAGGGCCTTTCTCGGTGCTAGAGTATTGTTTGCCTTCCGAGCGTCCTGGGGCACAACCTCTGATCGCTCGCTCACAACCTGGAAGGTTCGGGGGTTCTCAAGATGAAACTCTGCGCTGAAATATATATCTGGAACGATTGATAGCGACGGTGCACGGTGGCCCTTGCGAATAAAACCACTACTTGCTTGTTTATAGGACGTGCCATCAAAAGGAGTGGTGGCTGACTTGGGCGACGAGACAGAGCCATTCCTACTAGGCGGCGACAGTCTCGCAGTCTGTCTTGAATCCTCGAACTCTCTGCCTTGCACAGAATTCCCAGTCTTACTTTCTGCCCGTGGTTCATCTTCGCTTTCTTTCAATCGTTGAAGCCGCTCGTACAGAGGGGCCATCTGTGATAGATACGAGTCGAACTGGGCGGAATCGATGTGTGGTATATTCGTCAAGGTGACTGGAGGAATGTCTCGTCCGGTTGGCATCTTATACAGACTTGAGGTCGGCGCAGAGGCATACGGTTGCAATCCAGTTCGCACAATCGGCGGCTGCAGCAAGGTCGATATTGCTTTGAGGCTAAGGTTAGTCATGAGTAACAGCGCAATGATACAACCTACCATTCGGACTGGATTCCGAACCAGTCGATGTCCAGGAGGCCGTCACGGCATCACGATGGTCTGGTATCGAATGCAACAAGCTGATCGTCGAGCCTCGTCTGGATGTCGGGGCAGAATGCATGTGGCCGATGTAGCAGCGCTAGGCATGCCGAGAAGGGATATCAAATGGGCCAATGTCACAATTCCTTTGCGCTCGCTGGTGGGTTTGTATGGCTTGCGTTGTGCTCGTTGAACCTGGCTGATGACACAACAACAAAGGAGCAGCTTTGCTGACAGTTTGTCAGTTCTAATGACGCGCCATGGGTCGCCGAATTTCAGGGGACGTATGTGGAGACCGCGCTAAATGGACCGGCGATTATCCGTCGCCAAAATGATATTAATAGTTCCGATGCAAGAAAGTTTGAACCAATTCATCAACAGGCAGATTTCATTATGTTCCATTTAGTAGCCTTATTACGCACCTACTCATACCGAGCTACTGTCAAGAGACCTCATGATGTCTGATATTTTCTGTAGCGCATACGATTAATGGTAAAGTCTTTGTCTCATCAAACTATAACAAATGCATAATAGTGACTGAGGTATCTGCGCTAAATCCAACATGATAACAAATAACCGAGAACGCCATTTTGACACAAAACTTCAGTAGCCAGCCGAGTCTCACAAAATGCCTTCCCAATCCTGCGCCGGGGTATAGAAACCATGCCTCATCACTCACAGATCCCGGTGGCATGTATAACGTCGAGATCGAGCCCAAAAAGCAAAACATTAGAAAAGTATCACTGGTAGAAAGAAAATTTAATCCGTGCTGAACGCATGCTCATGCATGGCGGGAACATGAACACGGTTCAACGATTTAAGAAAATTGTGACATTCGCGCGATGTCTCTTTGAAGAAGAAGTGATCGGCTTCGAGCTTCACGTTTGGCGTAGAGAAGACCGCAGACGTTGCAGAGAGTATGAGATCCGAAGGGACCTTCACGCCACATTGGAGTCTCTTTGATGAAGCATGATGTGCAGCATGGAGTTGGCTCATGTGCTCTTGGTGACTTCTGCTTATTTCGTTAGAATGAGAAAAAGACATTCTGGTGGAAATGAATGACATACCGAATGTCGCCTCAGCCTGTTACGCCACGTGCGGGCTTCATAGGTATCCTTGAGACTGGCTCTAGTAGACCTTGACCGGATTGAACGTGCCGACGCGGCCGGTGATCTGAGAGATGAAGTGCGCGAAGCAACCTTCAATTGGAGATGAGTATCCCTCTCTGGCTTCGCAGCCAAGGGACTCGGAATAGCTGCATTTTGAAACAAAGAGACCTCACAAAGAGGTAGACCATTCCGTTGCACGTCCTGGATGCTAGGTCGGATCTGTAAGAGGTTAGTCTGGGTCACCGGCAACGGGTCAACAAAGACGCGTTAGTTAGGGGGAAACTCACGTGTCGAGGAGATTTTCTCAGCGAAAGTAAGGAACATCGTCGGGGCGGGAAAAGGCTAGATTCCGGGAGATCAACGGGACAAGGATGGTGAGCACGATCTCTTCGGCGCCGAATTGGCTTTGCCGTCTTGGCGAGTGTCTGCTGTCTGTGTTTCATGATGGAACAGGAAATGGCACGGGACACATTTGAGAAGGGGGCAGTTGACAGGAGAAGGGGGAATCCGATCTCGAAATTCAAGGGAGAGGTTAGGGATCGAGGCAGTACTAATACCCCTCTGAGGCGCTTGCTAAAGTTAGAGCGAAGGTTGCCCCAGCAGAGGAACCCTTGTAGATCACTGCGCGATTGGGTCTGGACTGTGCAGAGACCCTGATTCAGGGTCCATCCGCGGATCCGGAGGAAACCTACCGAGTGGCTTCACGGCCCATTCACACTGACAATCGCCAACAAGACTGCATTTTGACAACGGGGAAAAGGAAATCCGATGTCTCTCAGCATACCAATTCATTGCAGCCCTCCATCTAAACTTTGACCAACAGTTTATCACACAGTTATCGCAACTGTCCAGCCAAAATCACTCCCTTGTTAACCATTGCTTTTTCCCTCCTAAACCTTGAGACGTCTCACCCGCTCGGACACTGTCCCTCGCAGCAACCTGGCGCGACAGTAAGCCCGTTTCCACAGTTCCTTGCATGGCGGCTTGGCCTCGGTGCCGTGGCTGTCTACGATTGATAGATAAGACTGGTCCCCCGCCCTGCTTGCATTGCAACACTGATTAGAAATGATCTCGTCTCAAAAGAGTTGCAACCCTCATTTACCGACGCGTAAGCCACGGCGCGTTACTCCTCGCACTTACTACACGCTAACACAGGACAAAACTGGGTGGATGACTTGTTTGGTGTGTTGTACAGTGTAATCTTTGCTGCAGGTCGCTTGCCTACTTGCGCAGAGGATCAGATGGTTTGTTCTCACTGTGTCGACTTCCCCCCGCTTCAGAGTCGGCATTTGAGCTGAAAGGAGTTCATATCAGCCAATTGAGGGGTAAAAAGTCAGATGTCAGAGTTACCCTGAACTCCGCACCTCTCCGGATTCCGCTAAGGTCAGGTAATGCTAATGTCGAACTGGACGAACGATGCGACGTTGTACTGTAGAGCGGTAGCAAATCAACTTTCAAAAAACCGGAGGACGACTCCGGAGGTGATGTGAAATGTGTGATTGGTTATGTTTTCTGATGCGATTTTGACATCACGGTTGTTGTTTGGAGGGACCTTTGTTAATGAGCCGTCAGACCGTTGGCGATTGGGTGCAATTAGTTTCTGGGCAACGCTGGGCTTGTGCTACCGGTATTCCCGGGAAAAATTGCTGAAACTGGTTTAGTGGTTTTTTTTAACTTAATTATTTGCTCCGAATACTCCTGATATGCTGCCTGGTTTCCTGATCTCCAATGCGCCATGTGTTTCTTTCATGATTATGACGCTCGAACGCTGCAATAAAAAATGTGAACGCCTTCTCCCCTGCCCATGCAGCACCTGCCAAGAGTGAGGGGCAGTGAGGTATCCTTAGGGGCCACTTGGCATGGTATAAGAAACGACGAGACTTGAATGGTCATCGCAGTCCCAATGAATGAGAACCCTCAGTTGAGACCTTTGTCGACAACCACGACGACGCATCAGAAACAGAGTCGCATCCAAACTCCCTCTCCAACAAGAACGACCGGGCCTTTTCCTCCCTCTTAGCGTACAGCAATCCACAGACGTTGCAGAGGGTACGACGTCCCGATGGTCCAGACCTCCATTTCGGCGTCTCGGTTACATGGCAGAACTCGCATGACCTTGTATGGTCCGACGCCTTGGGTGCTTTGTGCTCCCGCGCGCAGGGACAGGAAATAGTAGCCTGTCGCGATGATGATCGGCGCGTGGTGGAGTGGTGCTTATGCTTACTCCGCCAACCCTCGGTTCCGGGACTCTTGTACTTCCGCTTGGAGCCGCCGCTGCTCTTCCGCGGCGGCTCTGACTCTGGCTTTGCGGTCTCAATACTACGCGCATATTGGCATGGCATGATCTTAAAGCTTGGCTTGAAAGCAGCAGGCTTATGATCCTCAGTGAGCGTGGACGGGATCGTCGCGGTCTGGAATAAGGGGACTTCGCAAAGCGGCCGGCCGAAACGCTCGGGATCGAATTGAAAATCCTGGATCACGTGAGTAAATACATTTCTGTGTTGACGTCCATTGTAAGTTACCCACGTCCTGCTTGGTCGCAAGAATAGTAGTTACGGGAATGAGAGGGTTATGCAGAGAGCAGGACATTGTGGTTTTGTAGGATCGGTTCCACCGCCTTTACGGCCCCGAGGGGAGGCTTTGTTGGAGCTTCGATCTCGAGGGGAAGCCTTTTTTGCAGGCATCGTGGATTTCTATATAATCTCCCCAACGATCGGAAAATTGACGTTCATATGATGTAATCTTTTAACGCACAACGTCCCGAGAACCCTGACGGAGCATTTACCTTAAATGGTTTAGGAATGCGGGTTCCCCTGACTGCTTATTCGGAGCGAGCTGGGTTTAACGGTTTAGTGTTTTGTGACAGCTGTTTCTTGTCTGTTCTTGGTATCGTATGATGGGACTCCTGCATGATTCTTGTCACAATCCTGTGACATTTTGAAGGGCTTTGTAAATGCCCCTTGGGTTATCCCCATGGAGAACTTTTGCACTAAGTGTTCGAGGGTTTGATGTGTTATGATGTGCATTCGCGTGGGACGAGAATAGTGCCATTTTACGGTGGAGCGAGGGTTCAAAATTGTTCCCCATTCAGCTTCCTTCATGCATGTTCCACGCACATGATCGGCAATAAATGGGCCAGAAATAGAAGCAGCTTTACAACTCAGAATTCCTTCTAATTCTAATTATTCTAATTATTGATTTTTTTTTAAAAAAAAATTATTCTATAATTCTTTCTTTCTTTTTGTCCATCGAAAAGCGACGAGTGTTGTTGAAACTTGAAGAGCGGGGACTCAGAAGTCAAACTCTTGTTGCTTGTTGTTTGTGTGTCACACACCGTGGAGCAAAAGCTCCGAGCCAACCAGCTGCTTTTTTATCGTGGACTGTTTTCCGCAAACAAGTGATTGGCTTATCAACCTGACCCGTATTTCACTCTACCCTGCAATGATCAATTTCAAGATGGAGGAGAATTGCTTTGAGCTGCTTATGCAGAGAGTATTTTATCTTGGACAATGCGTAACTATCCGAAGTAAATACCTAGTTTTACAAATGCGACACGGAAAAGGAATAGTGGTCTCGAAAAAGCAGGACTATAGAACTAGCATAAACTCGAGAAACAGCACCTTGATTTTCAACATGCATAGCAACATTGGAACGATCGACTCTTGGCCAAAAACGCATAAAAGCCAGCAGTAGAGCCATAGCTTCAGCGTGTTCCCCGTAAGTTGTAGTAGCTAGTCATCCGATGAGAATAACCCAAGAAAATGCTCAACGGCCCTCGTTCTTCTAAACGCGGTTGAGAAGTCGGGACTCAAGCTTTTTACCCACCATGACTCTTTTCGTCCCATCGCATTTGGTCGCGGTTGAGGTTTGAGATGCTGCCTGAGAACCAAGTGACGGAAAGTTCTGAGCTTAATCAATGCCTTGGGTCTTACTGGAAAGGGTTGCTAGAGATCAGACTTGATTCCATACGATCTGATCCGCCCCAGCAGAATTTAAGTTGTGATTTATTATACAATATTGTACAGCTTGAAAATAGCTATAGCCTTGCTCCCTAACTTGTTTCATACTCGATTGAACTTGTCCAAACACGGCGCCCTGTCTCATAACTCATAGAGGCGGGCCATGCGACTGATGCTAAACAGGCATGCGCTTCCTCCCAAACCGTCAACCCAGTGAGACTTTTCCAAGCATCTAGGTAGCCAGCGAAAGCTCTTTGGAGGCCATCCAGCAATGGGTCATGGCTATTCGCTTGCTGTTTGGCAATACTATACGCTCCCAGGAATGCTCTCCAAAGCCAAAAGTTCGTAGAGTCGTTTAGTCCCAGGGTGCTGACCGATTGACTGAGGTCTCGATTCAAGATACATAGGAACCTTCGAAGGAGCCGAGCATCGACAGGCCCGCCACCGTTCCAGAGTTCCAGGACACTATGCATATACAAGCTTGATGCAGCGCACATACCAGACCAAGAAGTACTGTATTTCAAAGAATGTGCTGATGAGAACATATCGTCGTGAAACAGAGATGAGAAATGGGAGCCGATAGTAGCGCAGAGAAGTCGAGAATCTGATCCCTCGATCCATTCCCAGCTTGGGTCACATTTGTAACGGTCCTCCCTGACTGTCTGCGTTGCAGTCGTAACATGCTTCAGACAATCTATTAGTGGTGAGGCGTCGATGTTATGGAATTGCGTTGATGAGGGGAGGGCAGCGAAGAAGAATGGCAAGAGTTTCATGGCGTTGAGACGCATTTCGAGATGACCGATATTTTGAGTCTTCCAGAGGTAAATCTGTGATACAAACGTGGAGAACTCCGCGGTGTTGTTCTGTCGGAAAAGGTTCTGCAAAGAGTCGCTTCCCAATATCCTGGCCTTGAAGCCTTGGTAGGCATAGTATGTGCTAAAATGGTCAGTGTCTGGGAGGATTGAGTGCTCAATAATGACAGACTCACAGCAAAAGATAGCGGTTAGCAAGTTCTTCTTCGAGTTCCGATCGGTTGCCGAAGTCATCATCTAGAGGACTGAGAAGGTGGACAGCGTTTATGAGGCCGTTAATATGACTCTCTGTATCGTGTACGTTACCATAAGATGCCTTTTTATGGTCAGTTGTTGGTAACGTATTAACTGCAGGGGAGACGTACTTCTATGAAGCAGAGAATTGAAACATGTCGGATGAAGGTCATCAGCCCTGGTTGATGTATGTTCTGCAGCCATCGGTTCAAGACTTGTATTATCGAGACTTTGTGAAACAGGAAAGTTGGCTTGTAAGTTTCGAGATCGCCGACAGTCCATGCATAGTGTAGGCCTGCAACGAGAAGAGTGTCCCTTAACGCATCGGGATGCTGCGCGAGAGAAGAAAAGCTGTAGATTCCCAAGGTAAGTCGGGGCTGAGTGAAGAGCGACAGGGTACGTACATGTTTCGAGAGGCTTTGCTAAGTACCAAGTCGGCACTGTCGTGGCTGTTATGGACTTGTATTATCAGTGGTGTTGCTGGTCTATGCTGCACGGCTTGCGCTTACAGTAGTGAAGTAGCTCTCTGGAGCGAAGAGTCATGTCCAAGCCCAAACAGTCGAAAGGCTCCACTGACTTTCCAAATGGAGAATTAACAATTAGAGTTACTGGCGGTGCGTCCTGGCTTATAATCCATGGTTGCTGTTCGCCAGGAAGACAGATAGCGTTACGGTCTCGAAGTGGGATACTAGGATCAGCAAACTCGCATGTCCGTCCTGCACTGACACATCGGGTACTACATTCGTCAGTTTCACAATTACTTACAACTGATAAGAGTCTTGTGTAGTACTTCCGACTATTTGTCGCAATTGGATAGCAAACTCCGACTTACCATGTTGGCTTTCCGCCATCACAACGCACGCGACGCTTTCGACACGTCAAACACCCGCTTTTACTCCTAGTGTGGGGCCTCCGAGTCCTTGTCGTTGTACTCATGCTGACCGGCTTGAGCTTGTTCTGAGGAAAGCTTCAGGGAAGATGATCGGCGATGGGCTGATGAGTTGTGACTTTCAGTGACTTTCAGTGAACTGAAGGAGGAGTTTTGATGCAAAGACAGGCGTTGGCGAGGTATTGGGTAGCCACTCACGGGATTTGAAGATTGTGGCTACAGCATGAGCGATTTGGTTGCGATAGTCTAGACTGGTTAAAGCTATAGCACTAACACACAATGCTAGAGATTCACGCGGAAGCAAGATAGATCACTAACGCCTTGGCAACGAACTACAGTCTCCACTACCAACGACAGAGTCACTTTTGAATGGACGTGAATGGCGTCCAGCCTGTCAGCAACTAACCCTTTTCGAGGAGAATAAACGAGCTGAAAGACAAACCCCGCTGCCTTTGTCCAGCCGATTTGGAAAGCGATCGTAAGCCAACTGCACAATCTCACTCCCTTATTCCCCTCCCTCAACGAATCCCGAGTCAATATCGTCCAATCAATCTACAACATGGCCCAGAAACCTAGCCTCATATTTGTGCCTGGCGCGTGGCATAGCCCTGAATGTTGGGGCAAGATCATGTCCGCCATGGAGGCTAAGGAGTTCAAGTGTATTCCCGTCGCACTTCCGACAAACCAATCAACAAGCACCGACGTTAATTACTCGCATGACGTTAAAGCTGTCGCCGATGCCATCGCTGCCGAGGCGTCGCAAGGACTTGATGTCGTTGTCTTAGTGCATTCCTATGCTGGACCCGTGGGACAAAGTGCCATGAGAGGCTTCACCAGCAAATCTGCCGATACAGACGGAAATACTGGTCGCGTGATAGGGCTTTTCAATATTGCGACCGGTTTTGTCCGCCAAGGCGCCTCCTTTCTGGATGCTCTCGGTGGCAAGCCCTTACCGACTTGTGAAGCCGACTATGAGAACAATTTAATGGTCGTCAAGGTCGACCCAATCGACATGATGTACCACGATCTTCCGACAGAAGAGGCTGAGTACTGGGTCGGAAAGCTCAGCAAGCACGCCTTGACCGGTTCGACGGAAGGATACGAGGTGACGTACGAAGGATGGAGGGATGTGCCTGTCTGGCAGGTCATGACCAAGAATGATAGGGCTTACCCTTACGAAGCGCAGAAGATGCTTGTCCGAGGCGCGGAAAAGCTTGGTGCGGATATCACGAAAAGGATTATTGATAGTGCGCATTTGCCGATGCTGAGTAAACCTGATGAGATTGTCGAGATTCTGGAGGAGGCTATCCAGGCGTTCACTTCATAAGATAGACAGGGCAAGTCTGTCGACCATCCGCTTATATTTTCTTCTATTTCGATGGCTTGTGGAGTTTTCTGTCTAGAGCGACTTTAGGTGGGATGAAGACATGTTTCTGAGGCTTTAGTATTGGTAGCGACGATTTGTTGAATGGCGGCCTAGAAAATTAGCGGTACGCAATGAACTTATATCACTAATGAGGTCCTCTTGGATGTCTTTGACCTGGATTACCGGCCCCTGGCAACTAAACAAGAGGTATTGAAGCTGGCTGAAAGAAGCTCTGGACCTTCACAGGCAGTTTGGCAGTTCAACTACCTGAGAACTGTAGCTGCTTGGGTAGGTGCCGAACTGCTAAGGTTTGCAGTAGACTGTGATTCATGCCATTTCAAGGAAGTTATCATGTCAGCCTTCGAATTTGTCGCGATAGGCCTAGCTCTTACCAGACGCCCCATGGCTCACGTCAACATAGGTATTTCGACACTCAAGAAGCATTGTTTGATACTTGAAGCTTATGACGTCTCAACAAGACATATCGAACAAACACACTGAAAAATCCCAATTAACTTCAGCTTTTGGAAGGCAATATGCGCATATATGTCTGTCAAGCTCAAGAACAACATTTGTGTCTTCTATTCGGGCGTAGCCTGTGGGATGACGGGCTCGTATTATTTCCAACACTTACCGAGCGCAAGGATTCTTTGGACGAATTCCTTGATCAAGTGAAAAAAATCGCATTCGTGGCTCAAGACGATGCCACTGTTCGCGAACGAACTGGTCGCTATTCAGGATCCTTCAAGCTCCCCAACTATCATGCTGGGCACAAAACCCAGAAACCAGACAGTTGTGGGCAATGCATACTGCGTAAGTCTTCAGAACTATCTCTAGAATGGAATAAATGCCCATGGATGCCGTCAGGCTATTGGCTCTGGCCACTTTTGCTTTCAATGTAAATTATCTTGCCAGTATCAACCCCCAGCAGATGAGGTTTTGTGAAAACCCTTCTGCTGCCGGAAACCCCCAACACAAAAGCTAAGTGGTGAGGAATTTCGCTCATGATGAGAAGCTTTTTCTTTGCTTCTTTTCTTCTTTTTTTTGTAAACGAAAAAAAGTCGCGCATTTTTGATATGTCTCGTTGAGGCGTCATAAGCTTTAGGCATCAATCCAAACTTCCTTTACTTATGCCAAGCAATAGAATTCCTTTCTCACCTGAAATCTCCGTGAGTTTGCTCGGTAGATCTAGCAATTGGTGAATCGTTATGGCATAATGGTTGAAGTGCGAGCTAAATGTTTTGTTTTCAGTCGAGACTCGTGACTGAGAGCTTAAATCACTATAGAAAACCTTATTTGTGATCAGTATATAGAAATAAAGTCCGATAGTAATTATGCTTCAGGTTATTTGTAAATAAAGCATTGTGATAGGTCAGAAAGCAAATCGTGATGCGAGATGCGCTTAAATTAGCAGCATAGCAATAGAATTACATTACCTTGCGCGTGCTTCAGGATGCTCCAGGAAACCAGTTCAACTTTGAGAGCTTAGATTTGCGGACGAACTTCGAATTTTACGACAAAAAACCCGTTCATACTTAAAATCTGAAAGGGAATTTGGACTTTCATCTTATCATTCTTATTCCAGCGATGCATGAATCTCCAACTAGCGATCCCAAGCCGCAAGCTGAGTCTTCATCGGACTTATCCTCATTCCATCTATTTTCTCAGTTGCCGCCCGAGCTCCAGTTTCAGATCTGGGAAGCAGCCTTTGACGCCACTTCAAGGTTTATCAATATTGGGGTCTACATGACATACAGCTACGATTATCGCTCTGCTCCCTTCGGATCTAATATGTGCATAACTACCGGAGACTTCATCACTCGGGGACAAGAAACAGATAAATTTAGGGAGTCGCACAGACTGAGCTTGGCTTGTTGCAATGCTCGCAAAGTCTATCTCTCGAGATACCCAAAATTCATCATTCTTGCAAAACCAGAGGGGCCAGAAGCGGGCTATATAAGAATAAGATGCAATCCCGCACACGACATTTTGTGCATCGAGCGGATGAGAGGACTCTGCCATGACCACGACGATAGGAGGTTTACTACTCTAGCTTCAACGCAGGTGGCTCGACGACACTCCAGGTCTAACAGAGATATCCTTTCCTCATTTCACAACGTTGCCGTTCGGCTTAATAAAAACTGGGAGGAATGCCATGCGACGACTCTACCACCCCCCTTCACTCGCCTCAGGCTTCCATACGTAGCCTTGTTCCTCTTTTCTTTCTTCGAGTCTATCAGACACCTTTACTTTCTCGTTAAGCCGGAAAGTTCAGACACGGATGACACAGTGTTCTTCCTGGACCTGCCTGTTCAAGGCTACACACCGGCGTCAGTGCAGTGTTTCCTTGATTTCTACGACCTTGTCCAGCGGGCCTCTGAGCTTGACGACTTCAGTTGCAAGAAACATTGGAAGTGGAGGCCAAGGCCACTCCGCGAGATACAGTGCTATTATAGTCGTCAGTGGCTAGAGAAAGAATAGCGCCGCAGGAATTGTTGTTTCCGGGGCAATATACAGTCCTGATGGATCCCTCCCCTCCTAAAAGGCTGAGGTCATGTCAAGTGATAAGAATTCTAGACGGGATTTCAAACGCCCCTTGGTACATTCTCAAAAGCAGCCCAATTTTTCGACATCAAACTGCCCTAATTGACCACAAACAGTCCTCGAAAGCGATAGTTTATCCAACTCATGCAATATAGAACTTCTGTTTATGGCTCTCACCTTCACCTTATCATATCTGATCCTAGATGGCCTCCAAAGCGCGTATAGAGTGACCAATCACCGCATTTTATCCACGATGTCTAACCCCCACCTTCAGCGTCAACCATCCGAAAGTAAGCTTTAATTTCATAATGTGAATAGTAAAGAAGTTGCAAAAAAATGGACAAGTGGTCTCAATAGATGTAATTGCAAGAAGATCTTTTCGACTGCTGCCTAGAGTTGTCGCCTCAGGCAGTACAAAATACTTGTTCATATAAAGGCATTTCACTCGTCATTTTCATCCCCTTCATGAATCTGTTCCCACGATACATATATCGCATCATCGCGTGTCAAACTGACAAGTTTCAGTTTCAATCTCATAACTCATTATGACTTCATCTCAGACCGATTCTAACGTCGACCAGGACGAATCCTTTAGGCATGAAGTCTTGAAGGGTTTTGCAGAAGATCTTCAAGACTTAGCAAGTGACAAGGAGAAGCAAGATCTTCTCATATCTATCAAGAGTTTTGCTTTTCACTTCATCAAAGAGCCGCTCAAAAGATCTATGGCAGACTTCCCCACGGTACAGCAGAATCTTGACGTTCTGTGGTACATGTTCTTCAAAGCTAGCACCGCCATAGATAGTGACAGCTTGTTCCAAGATCGTCTTGTGCTTCTTCTATTGTGGACAAGGCATTTTGACCTTGTGTATAAAGAGCTTTACACTGGGCAGAATATAGCAGGGAATTGGGAATCTTATGGTTTCGCACAGAGTTTACAGACACTCTGGGAAGAGCTGGTGAAAGGAGGTTCAGAGGCTGAGTTACGAAGCCTTGCTACTTTCTCTGCCAAGGTCTTGGTTGCCGGTATATGCGAAGAGCAGGTGTCCTCGGTTGGGCTATGGTATATGCGCGAGGCCCTTGAGATGAGCAATGACAACATTGCCAAGGTTCTGCCCGGCGCGGTTGTATGGATGGAACTGTGTCCGCACGCGCTTCTCAAGCACTGTGTTCTCAAAGCAGACGAACAGCCATCGGAACACTCGTCACTGAATCTTGGGCCCCTTGCGAAGGATCAGCCCATTGATCAGGCCGGATTCAGCATGGCACGGTGGTTGTTTTGGAGACGTCGCTTCCAAAAGCTTAGCCACCACCCCGACACTTCACTTGCGCAGCTTGCTAAGAAGGGATTCATGGCTATGATCCACTGCGGACGAGATGTTGATTATAGTGTCCCAGGGGAAGATGTGTTTGCTGAAAGACTACAGGCCACTATGTGGGCCGAGCTCGTCAGGAGTGGAAAGGAAAGCCTGGATGGTGATGATGTCGACATCGACCCCGATTGGGTTGACAAAGAGACCCAGTGAGCATTCTTGAGAAGCGTTTGATATATAGTGCCCTTGTATATAGAGTCATCTGCGTCAAATGACATTCAGTTTGTGTACTTCGCTTGCAGAATGAGATAGTGTAATAACACACCGGCTATAAAAACAATACGCTTGTTAATCATCCCAACTCATTGCATCAACCTCGTATATCAGAGTCTTGTCAACGGATAATTCGTAACCTTCCCAATAGCAGACTCGATATTCTCACTGCAAAACTCCTGCAGTGGTATAAACTCCTCCCCCGCCGCATCTGTAAAGACCCCTCCGTACTCATCAAGATCACCTTTCGGGTATTGCCGTGCAGCAACCCAAAGTCTTCCGTCGATGGGTTCCGGGCTGATTGGGTGCTGGTGCTGAATCTCTCTGACAGCGGCTCGGAGAAGGGGTCGTATCAGAGGGTAGAACCATGCGCCGTGGTAGGTATCGAGGAAACCGGCTTTGTCGCATGTGTTGTGATAGAAGGCAAAGATCATCCGTGTACCGATGTTTGTGCCCAGTCTGAGACTGCGAATCCAATTGTGTCCTGACATTGCTGACCGGTCTTCTGCGGGAAGTGAATCATACACTCTGTGAAGTGCCTGGTAGATCAATGCAGGCATTTGGATCTTGTATTGGCGGAATTCTGACCCTTCTTCCAGCGCATCATGCTTGATAGTAGCTGTCATGTCAAAATTGTCGTACTGGAGTTTATGAATAAATCTTCTCGCGTCAGTCAATAGTAGCAAATCCACGATCGTGGAACAAACCTGTAATTATGACATTCTGTTTGCGTGAACGCATAGTCGAAATCCACTGCAACGTGATATTCAGTCACATCATCTTTGCCACCCTTCGGTCTGGGTACATCCCTCCCATCGATATTTTTGGGAAAATCGCCCCCGTTCAAGTCTCGCATTCTCTGATATTCCTGACGAGCATACAAAGTCGCGATATAAAACTGATCAGAGTCTCGGAAGAGGAAGTTCTGATCCCAAGCGTCTTCTATCAGTGATAATGCGGCGTCGATGAACTTTCGAAGGTCACCCATTGGACCTATGACTGTACCTGAGTTTAGGAACCGCGAATCGCTGTACTGAAGATCTCCCGTATCCGTCTTGAGTCCCCAGGTGAGCCGAGGCTGTGCTGAGAATGGAACAAGCCAACATCTCGGATCCGTTTCGCTCTCGGGCCAACATGCCTTATCCGTTCCCCATAAAAGAGTCTGCCTTACTCCAGTTCGATGAAGCTCCTTGACGGTAATCCCCCGTTGATCAGCAAGCCTCTGATCTGCTTCGGCCACGAGGGTAAAGTATCGGTGAATCATGACCTCTGCGGGTAGTTGAGCCAGCACATCAAATCCGTCAACAATAATGACAAGATCGTCCGAGGCTGCCCCCGCGTTGTGCAGATAATCTCTGATGGCGCGCAATTTCGCAATATGTGCCTTTTGCGCGTCCAAAAAGGACTCTCCTCTGTAGCCTAGAATCGTCGGTATAGAGTATCGGTTGGCGAGTGCCGAAGTCACCACTGCGCAGACTTGGCGATTGGCGACATTGGCGGGGACGAGGTAGTGAAGTCTAGAGATTCGTTGCGAGGAAGCTAGTAAGTGGGAGGGATTCGATGCATTATTGATGTCCTGTATGCAGAGGCCAGTTAGCTTTCCTGCGTTCATAGAAGACAAGCCATTATACCAGGTTCCTGCAGTTGAAGATCAGAAATATGAGCACCGTTGCGACGAGAAATGCGCGGCCGCGGTTCTTGTGACTCCGATGTCGTTGAAGTTCCCTGCCCGGTGCAAGCATCCGCACCCTCTCCGACCACTCAGCATGGGAATAGACTGATGGATTTAGGTTATTTGTACTGAATAGCATCATCTTTCCTGGTAGGCCAGATTTTGAATGTTGGAGATGGGCCAGGAAGCGGCCGATATGCAGGCGATGAGATAGTCAATAATCAAGGGGTCACTTCGTGGCGCATAATGACCAAGACAGTTACATTTCTCTACTCCAATCACGATACGCTATATATATGGATCAGCTGTTATGTTCTCGCCCTTGACTTGGCGCCGATTGGAAATTCAGAGACAATGTCGCATCATTGGGGCGCCTAACGAGCGGGTGACAATGAGACTCTGCGCCATATGGCAGGTGCAGCATCTGGTACCGTTGATCGATCTCGTCTTACTCGAATCACTAGGCGAATAAAATGGCTCTCCCACTTCGACCTCGTTTTGAAGATGCAACATATCGTCAAAGAACGGTTCCAACGGCTGCCAGCCATGCCATCGAGCATCATGCCGTGGATCCTCCCTTGACATGGCTTTCCCTCACCAATAGTGACCATATCCTTAAGACACGGCAATTAAACAAAAGTCATCTTCTTTTGTATGCTCCGCAACTTATGCAATTTCTGAGATGTCGCTAAGTTCAGGCCAAGTATTGATTAGATCAGAACTCGTGGTGCAGTTTCATTGGGAATAAGTCTCCGAGTAAGTATGGGGGTTACTATCCAAAAGACTCGGAAACAAGTCCTGTTAAGATGGTATGAGACTCTTAATTCATGCATTACGGGCCACATTGAAGCATCACCAGGTTGCAGCCAGGCTCCAGTATTAGTTCACTGAGATCCACGCGATGTTGCACGTTAGCAACTGGCTGTTTTCATCAAACTACAACCGAAAGCGTCATTGGTCTAGGGGTTAGGATTCAACTCTTCCATTGAGAAAAGTTGAGGCTCGGATTCGAATTCCGGATGACGCACGCTTTTTTGGCAGTTTTTGTTCGTGAGTGGATTTTTGTAAAACGGGGTCATTAAGCGAGATGGGGTCCTGATCCCCCTAAATAATCCAAGGGGTCGGGAATAAGTACAAATACTATGGTATTCCAGAAGTTGGGCCGGTGCTGTTAGACAGGTCCAGCAACTTGAGCCAGCCGATGCGGCCTATTAGATAACGGGGATACCTTCTATGGTTCCTCTTCTACTGGCCTGCTCTAGGTCCACCTACTCATTTGATCTGCTCGTGATTCAGAAAGCAACATCTCATAATATGGGTGCCTAAGAGCCTCAGCAGTCGTGAGTCGTTCCTAGATATACACATTAGCCTACCACCACCTGATGGCCGCAGGATATTGCTCGCCTTCGGGTCAAATCGTAGAAGCTGGTCAATAAGACTCAGAGCTTCATCAGATACAAGTCTTTCATTATCCGCGTTAATGAAATCGGTCCAAGCTTGCTCATGGTGTTGGCCCAGAGCTTCGAGTTCCTCATCATTCAACTCAAGGTCATACTCATTGATAAAGCGGTACAGTTTGTCTGTACCAAGGACTTCAGCAATGTGCCTTAGTTGATCAAGAAGCGAAGATCCATGGAAGAATGGTTCCTTTCTGAAGACCATGGCTGCGAGCATGGCCCCGAAGCACCACATGTCTATGCTGAAGTCGTATCGTTCGTAGCTGAGAAGAAGCTCTGGTGGCTTCCACAGGCCTACGCAGGTGTCCAAGTCTTCGTCGGGTCGGTAGAAGTCTGCTGAGCTCCAGCCTATTAGTCGGAGCTGTAATGCGTCAGTATGAGTCGGATTTGGTCATTATATGTCGCACCTTTCTGTTTTCGTGGTCAATCACCACGTTGTGCGGTCTAACATCCCGATGCATGATGCCTTGGCTATGGGCGAAGGCCAAAGCTCTCAGAAGTTCGCGAGTGTAATATCGAATGTCCATGTCATTGAACCGAGGATACAGCGTTCGAAAATCTGTGTTGTCTACGTATTCGAGAACGATGCCGATGTCGGACCCCTATGCCTCATGAGGTCAATCTTGGCTCAGCACTAGGGTTTGAAGTGTATGCGAACCTCCTCACCTTGCACGGCGTCGATAAACTTGATGATGTTGGGACCATTTCCGAGATATCGGAATATCTCGAGTTCGCGACGGATCCTATCTCTGCTGTCTTGTTTGAATAGCTTCATAGCATAAAGGCGACCGCTTGGATCACGACATTCGAAGACGATTGCGTGTCTCCCCCGTCCTGTATCAATAGTGTTAGTGATTATCAAGTGAAGGCTGGACTAAGGTTAAAAATTACCTAATCGCTTTGGGGGCGACATGTCATAGAACTGTCCTGCCAATTGTCAGCAACAAACCTGCAGCCAACTCTGCTCCAGACTTACCCGCCCCTGCCTCCGGGTGGATTGGTGCCATCTTGACGGCATTCAGGCGTAGATCCGTTTTTTTCGTCCCTCAAGATCTGGGTGTCATGATCGCCGATGCTCGACATCTGGTGCAAGGATGAGCTGTTTGAAGCGAAAAAACCCCGCATAGGGCTGACGTGCTTATTCAGCCAAAATGCAGAAAAAGCTGGAGGGTTACACAGGATGCCTCGATGCCTCGTACAAAGATGGTTGTATGTACGGAGTATTTGCATTGGCCTTCACGTATTGGTGGAACACGGATGGCTTATTTCCCAAGCGTCAGGGTGGAGTTTGGTGTTGGGAGCTGGTCCAAGATTCACCGTGATCGGAGGATGCTTGACAACCCATCCCCTCCCATGGACTTTTGATACACTCAACAAAACAAGCACAATTCGGGGCAGTAACAATAAAGAGACTCATTGGCGTTTATATCAATGTTTCCAAAAGATGTTTGTCCATTTAGCCAAGAATGTCCCAGGTAGCTGAAGTATTCCGCTGTCTGTCGGTTTAACTGTCCTGTCTACCCTAGAGCTCCACAGCTCGTCGGCAGTTGTTAGTACGACAATCTTGTTCGCCGAAGAGTCGCTCAAAATTACGGCATTTCTTCATTTTAGGTTTGTCGGGTTACGAGAGCGGAACTGCTCCTCGGAAGTCGCCGTGAAGAAAAGCTGAAAGTTAGACTGCCAAGGCTGAGTTTCTCATGTTACCAACGCCAGGGACTGAAGTTCATTTCTGGGGCAGACCCAGTCACTAAGAACTAAGCTTATCTGATATAGGAAAACGACCAGGTCCGCACAGATAAACCGTCGAAACTTGTGCCTCCAATCACTCACCACCAATTGAATTCGGCATGTGACACGAATGTCTAAAAGCTGTAATAGTATAATAAGGCGGATTAAATAAATGAGGTGCTCCACATGTGAGAGGCGCAAACGGCAAGTCTCTGCCGGTGAGAACTCGCGAAGCATTCTCAGTTAGGAGATGGCCGGATGATCTGGCGCGCGCTAAAGGGGCTGTAAGGGCCATGGGTGAAACTGCCTAACGCACGGCAAGGTACAGTTGTATGATGAGCTGAAAACTTAGCATGCAGGGGGGTTGTTACTGCCTTGATCCTTTGTCATGCGTTATGGTATTAAGGCCTGGATGTCCTGGAGCTGATCTGGGGGAAAGGTGCAGTGATTGTCAAGCATAACACTTCCAAGATCTGAACTTCCTACGAGACACAGTATTGACAGTGACTCACCGATGCACCCAGTCGTGCGGCTGAACACGAGCTACCGAGATGGAGGTCAGACCGATCGTGGCACTAAATGTTTGGTGTTTCGTGAGGGCATTCAGCCTTTTTGCGAAGTGGGGGGCCGGGAAATAAGACATAGCCCAAACATTAACTACAATAGGAAGCCCCTTAATCCAGGCTAACAATACCGCCACAATCGTGACTCCTCGTCTTGAGACAATCTTAAATACAAAGCCCTTGGGATCCTTCTGTTGGTTCTCGCACCCATCCCATCTGTTTTGAGTAAACTCTCGTTAATAGCTATCCACTCGTTCTTCTTTCTCCGCTTCAACAACCAACACCTTTTTAATAATACCCATACCAATCACAATGCGCTCTGCCATCATCCTCACTGTCGGCGCGACCGTCGTCGCTGCCTCGCACCCTGCTCTCGAGCGCCTCGAGAAGCGCGATGCTAAGGAGTGCGCTTCCGTCGCCTCCAGCATCCTCCCCGACCTCACCGCCATCCCTACTCCCGACGATACGCTCGCGAGCTTCCTCGCCAAGCAGACCGATGCCATGACTATGACCGATGCTTGTGTCATCCCCGCCGTCACTGGCTCCATGGCCAAGGAGTACACTTCCTACGCTTCCAAGCTCAGCTCTTGGTACATCGACCAGAAGGATGGCATCTCTTCTCTCCTCGATGCCTGCAGCGACGTCCCTGAGGTCAGCTCTCGCATTGCCTCTCTCAAGGAGTCTGCCACCATTTGCGACAAGGTCACTTGGGCCAAGGAGACTGGCTCTTCTTCTTCCAGCGGTGATGCTTCTCAGTCCAGCGACGCTGCTGCTTCTAGCTCCACCGCCGACAAGGGCAACGCTGCTGGCGTCAACTCCATCAAGGCTGTTGCCGTCCTCGCTGTCGCTGGTCTTACTGGTGTCATGATGCTGTAAAAGGTTCATGCCTGATGGGGGGATAATGGACAATACCCGTGGGTGACGGCGTCTTGGCTTTTCGATTCATTTGGCCTGGTGTACTGGTCTCTAGTTTTACTATAAAAATACTCAATACAAGCGTTGTGGCTACTGTAGCCTTTCTGTAATTGCCTGACTTCCTTGACCCCAGCATGCTCAAATGTCGTTGACGTGCCTTTCACCGAGCCTTGTTCCATCAATGCGTACCTAGCTGAGTGAAGACAGTCTCGGCAGCAGCCCCGATTGTTTGCGTTCCCCTGCTGCATTGTTTGTCGATCCACGTGCGTCATCTTGGCAATTGGCACTGAATGTCTACCAAAATTCGGGGTAAGAATTTGTTGGTGGGCCCGGGCTCATTAGCCGCGATTAGACCTCAGTACGGCTGACGGTGTCTGACCTGTAACTATAGCAATTAACCGGAATGTTTCAGGACGAGATCAGAGTCCGTGAAATATCATTCATCATGACGGCCGCATCTACTTAAAATCTTTTTGGTCGACGTGATAATCAGTGTCGGCCCGGTCTCGTGGTTCGGTCCGTGATTATTGGGTTTCTCAATGAGACGGTCATCAAATGTGTCTCAAATTGTCAAATGGAAGTGCCAGCAGACTGTTTATCAGATCATCGCCCATGCCATCGTCAGCATACCATATGATGGGGTCCGACTCTTGTGCTTTCGATGTCTCAGAAGAGGCGGGAGATGATAGAGAAGTTGCGCTTGAATAACTCCAGGCAATGCTGGAAGTCTGATCTGTATGGTTGCCAGTGTATCGCGGACCGAAACAATATTCGTCTTCGAGTTGCGAAACAGGAGTCAAAGGTGAGATAATATCATCTATAGCTGAATATGATGTTTCAAAGACTATTTTAGTTGTTAGTTGAGAGATTACAATGATGTCAGAGAACAGCGGCTCATGGAAAACTTGACTCACCTCTGGACTCTTCGTCCTTGACCTCGATATCCGATGAAGTTGGAGAGTGTGGATAGTATATACTATCGCGCGTCGCCTCAAAGGGGACTTCTTGCCTCTTAGTTTGCTTGGAAGCCTTATTGTCTTCTTTGTTCTTTTTGCAACTATGTTTGTCAGTGATGCCGTTTGTAGACTCCGGAAGTTGACTCACGGTGATCGACGAGGTCCTATCACTACACACTCACACGAGCTCCATTGGCAGTTGCTACAAGGTGACTTTTGCATAACATCGCATCGGACCTTTCGAGATCTGCATGTTAAGCAAGCTCTGCGAGCTCTGCGTTTCCGGCGCCCGTTTGTATTCCGGGTTGACTGCTGCACTTCTGTTGATGCTGGTATATCTGACATGGTGACAAAGAACAGTTTATAGAGTCTTTAAAAGGTAAAAGTAATCATCCAAAACATGTATGACCTTACTGCGATATCTCACATATAAAGAAACTCAAAGTTTAGCTGATCTGCAGAAGGTGGCGGGTATCGGACCGCAACACGGCATTACACAACCGTGTATAGCCGCGCCGCCCGCATCCCCGCAAACCGCACCTCAAGCCCCGTCCCTTAACCCATCCTGCATCTCCCTTATCGAATCAGCAAACCCTCCAGCCCATAATGTCAGACTCCCACGACGATTCAGACGGGCCTGAGAGCCGTCGCAAGAGAATCCGCCAAGCCTGCCTCAATTGCAGGAAGAAGAAGGTCCGCTGCACGGGTGAGAAACCGATATGTCAGTTTTGTAATCGGCTTGGGCAGCCTTGTGTTTATGCGGAGGATGGGAGGAGTCTTAGAAGGACGACGAATTTGGCTGTTCAGCCTGCTTTGGGGGATGTGCCTGAGGCTATTATGGTATGTGGTCCACTGTTGTTGGGGTGGTGATGCTGACCGGGTAGGATAACATCTCGTCAAGGTTTGCTTCTTTGGAAGATCAGATATCAACCCTGCAAGCTACAGTCGAAAGGTCAGAGCCATTACGTCTTACACAAGTTGGTGATCCCATTCTGATCAGACCATAGACTACTACCGCTGGTCACAAATCAGCAACCACCAAACAAACGTACTCACTACCAAGCCAACACCCCAGCCCCCGTCCTCCTTCAAACCCCCTCCACCATACAATCTCATACCAGTGAACGCCCCCAGCCAAGCTCCCTTCTCTTTGCTGCCGATGTCTACTTCCGCTACTGTCACAGCCAACCTTACTCCCTCTTTCACGAACCAACCTTTCGGCAAAAATTAGCAGATGACACGTTGCCAACCTACCTTCTCTGGGGATTCTTGTCAGCGGCAAGACGATACTCATCTCTACCAGTCACTCAAGTCAGCTGTCCCGATGATGCATCTAGCTACGCTGCCAAGGCTTGGGAAACCATAGAACTTCCTTGGACTGGTAATGCGCCACCGGAAAAGATCTTGACAGTCATCCAAACCATCATATTGATAGTAAGCACTGAGGTTCCAGGTGAGTCAACTCATCACGAACGATATTGTTCATAACTTGAAAGGCAATTAACATAGTGAATCCTCCAGCCGGTCTCTGTAGCCAAGCCCATATGAAGCAGGGGTTTGCCATCCGTCTTGCCCAGAATAACAAGTTTCACCTGGAACCCGATCCATCACTGCCTCTAGCAGAGCGTGAGGAGAGAAAACGAACATTCTGGTCGCTATATCTCCAAGACAAACTCATCAGCCTTTCTCGCGGACGATTCTCCGCCATCCGGGACGAGGAGTGCAAGGTCACTTTACCATGCTCAGAAGATGCATTCAAGGAGGGGCGTGAAGAAAAGACACCCTTTCTAGACGAACTGACGGGTGATTGCGTGGAACAAGAAGCTATCGACGGATGCTGTTCACTTGGTCTGATCAATGTGATGGCGTCTATTCTTGGTCGTGTTTCGCATTACGTTTTGCATGATACCCAACCCTCTAAGATGGGACTTCCTTGGTCTTCAACAGCCCCTTATGCCACTCTATCATCGGCATTGCTCCAAGCAGAACACTACTTTGGAATGAATGAAGACCCGACAGAAAGTCTCAAGCAACGATGCACAGTCGATGGCGTCGTTGATCAACTACTCGCGAGCTCCTTCATCTTCGCCAAGGCTATGTTCCACTTGTCTCACTGTCTACTTCATCACCCATTCTTAATTCAACAACGGCTTCAGTCCGGTAAACAAAAGGCCCCGTCTGTGTTCATGAAGACGGCCTGGGAAAAGTGTAGGACTCATGCGAAGAGCATCACGGATCTATTGGATATGAAGAGCCAGAACGTGCCTATACTAACCTCTATTTATGGATACTGTATCATGGTTGCTGGAACAATTCATGCTTTGTCTTTGAATGATGAGAGGGACCATATTCGGAAGGAGAGCCAGAAACATTATCGCGCTGCTATGGAATCATTACAAGACCTGTCATGCTACTGGAACCATGCTGCTTTAATGGTAAGCCCGTTCCCTTGATGCAAATGGGAATTATGACCCTAATCCTCCCAGGTAAAACGACTAGAGAGATTCCACAGTCAGTGCGAGACTCGCGGACAAGAGCTCTCACCATCAAACGTCGAACGAACCCCTGGAGACGTTAAAGCTTTATGGCAAAGCGTCGACTACACATCCTTGTCAACTCCAACGAGACCTGGAAGCCCGACACTAGCAGGTCAAACCTCGGTGGAAGCCGATTGGGCTTTATCGACGGATATGTTTGACTTTAGCGGTTTCGGTGGGTTTGCAGAAGGAGTTGATGTCTTTAGCATCTCGTTTGTTGATGGCGATATGACTCTCGGTGACGAAATTCCGAATATGGTGCAAAATTGGGCAGCTCCCGAAAAGGCAGATTGATATCGACTTGGAAGATCGGGTACGAAAAAAAGGAAGTCGTGGATTTTCTATAAATAGCCGCCTGTTTCTCGTGCAATCCTCCAGCGTTTCTATCTCGGTGTCAAGCATAATGCGCCAATAATCAATCACTACCAAACACAATGCCGTTCTTTTTCCTCATATCCTCCATCACTGTGAGAACGCTTCGACTGAGTGCCCTCAAGTCAGCTTCAGCTTCCCAATCACTCTCTTTAATGATACGCCCAAGCTCCTTGGCCTCCCAAGTCAAGTTCAACATATCTGTATACTCAGGGCTAGTATCTCCCAGCTCCTCAGACTGTTGAGAACCCCTTGGGATGAACTCCAGGGTGCAGATGTCTGTAACGTTGGAAGCCTGACCACCAAAGATCTTGATGGTTCCCTTCTCACAGTAGATCTCGGTTGGTGCATGCGAGTCATAAATCTTGCTTGTGCGGGCCGATAATGTAAAGCTCTGCTGGTGTTTTGAAGACTCGGGCGTGTATTGGAACAAGATAAGACCACCGCCATCAACGCCCGTTTGGAGGATGACGGGAAAGTATGTCTGAGATGAGGGTCTTCCAAAGAGCCGAACAGCGAACGTGACAGGATAGCAACCCATATCCCATAAACAGCCTCCGCTGAACTTGGGGGACGCAACATTTGGGACGTTGCCTTCTGTGATGTCTCCGAATAATGGGGAATACACTGCCATCGAGAGGCTTGCGCCAAAGATCTTCCCAAACTTCTCCGTCCTGGTCTTCTCATCATCAAGTAGCCTCTGAAGTTTTTTGAAGTTAGGCTCTTGAATATGACGATAAGCCTCTAAAATGAAGAGACCTTTTGAGTCGGCGAGCTTGTAAAGAGCTTCGAGCTCTTTCATGTTGGAGGCGAAGGGCTTTTCCATGACGACATGCTTGCCAGCATTCAGAGCTTTGATACCCTGCTCATAGTGCAGCGAGTTGGGTGACGCGATGTACACGACATCGATATTGGAACCTTTGGATAGCATGGTGTCCAGGTCATCGTAAGCTTCCACTCCAGAAGCATCTTTGATTGAGGGAGTTTCAGAGATGAAATTATTTGCTGTATCGAGCTTTCTTGAATACACAGCAGTAAGGGTAAATAGCTTGCTCTCATGGCATGATTGCACGAAAGAGTTGGTGATCCAGTTCGTCCCCACGACAGCGAGACCAAATGGAGCAGACATGGCGAATCAGTTAATGCTGAACCTTATCTGAATGAAAAGATTGCTTGCAGGAAAAAGGCATATTCGAGGGCGAAATGATAAGTCTCTTATAGCTGCAAATACGTGACATCATGGCGATGACGGTGAGAAGTCCGTAACTTGAAAATTGACATTGGGGAGACCATTTGGCGGCACAGCATTTGGAGTGTTGCCTCAATCTGGTAATTGTCGGCGAGTCTAAGGGAATAAGGGCGGAAGGGTGCATTAGTGGATTACGTGAGGTGAATCCGTCGCCCATCTACTCTTTCCTTCCCTGTAGAACATCAAAGACACCAGAATATCGCATCGACGTAATAAAAGGTGATGCCGAATGAGCCGTTTGCATAACAATTCGATACCTGTCAAAACCATGTCAAACTTGCCGAGGCGCAGCTGATTGGCTGGTGAATTGAACCCTCATAATGCCGTGACCGGGGTCGTGTAAGAGCCCGAGAGACCGAGTTTATCACGTCACGGAAATACCGACACCTGGAAATTTCCAACTCTTGCAATACTTCAACATACAACTCTGATAAGCCCAGCTTGTCAAGGCCATCTAAGTGCTGAAGAATAATAGTCGATAATCATGAATGGTGGGTCGGATTTCCAGCAGTTTCAGGACTCGCCTTATCATTCCGATGCCTCCGCGCCAGCGCCCAAAACGCCTCGGGTCTTGGCGTGCAACCACTGTCAGCATCGCAAAGTGAAATGCAATCGAGTGTTTCCTTGCAACAACTGCATAAAGGTAAGTTCTAGAGCTTCGGAAGGTAGCATCGGAACTAAAACGTTCAGGCGAATGTACCATGCGTGCCGTCAACGCCTGCTCCAGCTCGCAAGAGAAGAGCGCCAAATGCGCTGCTACAAGAGAGAATCAAGAACCTCGAGGCGCTGCTGGAGCAGTACACTTCTCAAGACTCACCCAAGCAAAGCTCTGACACAAATGGATTGACGCCCCATGATCCGATAGAATTATCTGCCAGGTCTTCACCAGCTCAATCTAACGGACATGGCGCTCAAACTCCAACTGGTCCTGGCAAGTTAGTAGTTCGGAACGGCGGGTACAAATTCCTCGATAGCTACATCTGGGGCAGAATACACGAGAATGTCCGGCACCCCTTTTCGGTATACAGTTTATGAGCCTCTTTGCTAACCACAATTGCATAGATCTCAGAAATGCGTCATATTCTCGATGAGGACACGTCAGATGAGGAGACCTGCCATCCAATCGATTCACCCGCTCCTCACGAAGACGACGACCTTCTTTTAGCCAGGACTTCTGCTCTTAGTATCAATGATGAAGCTCCTTTGCCTTTCCAGATCCTTCGTCTATGGCAAGTGTTTCTGGAAAGAGTCAATCCTGTGACCAAAATGATCCATACTCCAACGACAGAGCATTTGGTAATTGGCGCAATGACAAACCACTCTGATATATCGCACAAGAACAGAGCGCTTTTATATGCTATCTATCTTGTTTCTGCCGTCACATTGACGGGTGAGGAAGCTATGACAATGTTGGGCTTGCACAAGGATGAAGCGTTGCAGATATTCACCCAAGGCTTGAAGATGGCGTTGAACAAGGTCAACTTTCTCAGGAATTATGATATGGTCGTTCTTCAAGCTCTGGTCTTGTATTTGGTAAGGATATAGCCACTGACTAGGATGCACTACGGAGCTAATCATTTGTAGATCGCTTTGCAAGGCCGCAGCAATCATGACGCTGTATGGGTTCTCAGCGGCGTCGTTATTCGCATAGCTCACAAAATGGGCGTCCACCGCGATGGAGAAGCATTCGGCTTGACGCCTTTCGACACAGAGATGCGTCGTCGAGTATGGTGGCGAATCATCATCCTGGACTGCATGTACGCCGCAACATCTGGAATGAACCCAACATTGTTGCCGCTGGGTTGCGACACCAAGCTTCCTCACAACATCAACGACTCGGACTTTTCCCCAGAGTCTAAGGTGATTCAGAATAAGCAGGGTACTACAGAAATGGCCTTTGCTCTCCTCCTTTATGAGATCGTTCATTTCGTCAAAGATCACCAGATGTCCGATTTCGAACACCTTCTGCTAGGAGGTCAAGACGTCGAGCCTGGAACGCCTGAATATGATCTCTATCATGAGTCGTTGGACAAGTTGAAACTCCTAGCTGATGAATTCGACAAAAAGATGAGTGAGGCTGAAGAAAAATACTGTGATCCGGCAGGAGGTCCGCTTCATGTCTTCGCCCTGGCTTTCAGGCCTCATATTCTGAGGGAAGTCAGAACGATGGCGACGCCGATGGAAGAAACGCCAGAATGGGGGACTGAAGTAAAGAATTCTCACGACAACTTCTTTCGAATCTGGCTTGCACACAATGAGAATGAGCAGGCGCTTCATGATCTCATAGCCAATGGTCCTTTTGCGTACTCATCAAAGTCGCATTTTCACTTCGACTCACTCATATTCCTCGCCGGTCAGCTTGTCCACCGCTCACCAGTTGGATCTTTTACAGAACGGACATGGAGCCTTTTCGATGGATTTTACCGGCATCACGAAGAGCTTTGGAATCTATCACAGCATAAGAATCTTCAGCTTGCGAGACTGTTGCTCAAAGCTTGGGAGCCTCGACAAAGGGCTCTGGAGCAGCTTGGAACTCCTTATGAGGTACCCGAATGTGTACAGAAGCTTCGAATTGCTGTATCGCAGGCTGGATTGTCATGGATGAGTCCTAGGGAGATGGCCTTCCAGCCCACGAATGGTGGTGGCCTAGGAGGTATGGATCAGATGCAGATAGGTGCAAACGGGAGTGCCTCAACGGATATGTTTCAGAGCCCGACTATGACTGGTGACTGGTCCATGGCTGGTAATCTTCCAACCATGGATGGTATGGATACACAGACGCCGCAGACACCAGTTCTTCCGTTCTTCGGCTTCTTCAACAATACCACATGGTAGGATTTACGTCTCTTAGGTAATGTACGCAGCGGGTATCTGGGGTTCTGATTTCATAATGCATAATAAGTATCTGTATTCTATCTTACGCCAGTTAAACGCCTTTGTCAATTTACCCGTCGATCAAGTTCACAAAATCTTGAGGAAGAGGCTTCTCTTCAACCCAAGCTTTGATACCTTCAGCAAACAATTCTGGGAACTGCAAATTCCATGCATGAATAGCCCCCTTGATAAGAACCGCGGTACTCTTCTTTCCATCCTCACGCCCTTCATTGCGAAAGGTCAGAGCCATGTCCTTCGCCCCATCAAAATCATCACCTTGATCTCCAGCAGCTGCCAATATCCGCTTATCATTCTCGGCAACTAGTTTGACGTCTTCACGCTGCCACTTCGCAAGCCCAGCGTAAGCGTCATTGACCAAGTTCCAATCATTATTGGCAGCGATTTCGTTCTTGAGCTGGGTATGATCCTTGAGACCCTTCATCCAGACGCTGAGAGTATAAAAGCCACTGTAAAGAACGAGTTTGAGACCATAGTGTAGGAGGCTGGGTCTTTCTGCTGCCCAGACCTGCCATGGTCGGAATGGGGTTGAGCCAGTGACGAAAGCCGATTTAACGAGGTCTGGATGGCGGCGGATTAATTCCATCGTGGTGAAGCCGCCGAGTGAAAGGCCGACAATGTGTGCTTGTCCACCATGGGCATATTTTCGAATGAGATGCGCGACAGAATCTGCGGCGAGCTCGATTGACCATGGCCCTATGTCTCTTGATTGAGAGTGTTTTGGGAGATCTGGGACGATGAGATGGTAGTTGCTGAGGTGGGGAATAACGTGCTCCCATTCGAGGTTACAGCTGAAGAGGCCATGGAGTAGGACGATTGTCGTTGGCGATGTGTCATTATACGACTTGAAGAACAGCTCTGGTATGGATTTAGATGCTTGCGACATGGTTGCAGAGATGTAAGATTATTTGCAGAATATTATTCAGTCAAGTCACGGTGGTTGCTCGGACTTCAGCTGAGCTGCGCCACTGAAAGTGAGTCGGCTAAGATTTATCCGAGCGACATCGCGCTTGTTCTGCCCTGGACAAGTTTGCTCTAACGTAACGACCCGGGATGAGAATGAATATGCAGGCAACAAAGGTAGTAAACTACTCCGTATTGAGTCTAATTATAACAAGTTGGTTGGGGGTCTGAAACTACAGGGATTGAGAGATGATAATCGTGTTGGACGTGGACACACTGGCCTCAGCACTGTCAACACATGTCGTATCTGAAGGATTCAAGGAGGGTCGCTTGCGCGTCTTCGCGTTTACCAACATTTCAGCTAATTACAATCGTCCGATTGATCTTCGCACATCCCAAAATAATTCTCGTTCTCTGCTTGGCTTCTTTATCTATGCAATGAAATTACTCTTATTGTCTTTTTGACAATGCAGCGTCGTACAAGTCGTACAAGTCGTAGTCAAGAACCGAGCTACGAAATGGCTGCAGCGCCTGAGCCCACTGAAACAACGCTGCAGAACAAAGGATCGACGCCAATTCTCCACAATGCGGCGGCCTCCTCCCCTGAAGCAGATCCGGAGGAAAACAACGACGATAAGAAATACCTGACAGGATGGAAGCTTCATTCTTTGAGCGCAGCGTAAGTCGCCGGTAAACCACAATACTCCCATGATTGTTTTGCTTACCATACCAGGCTCTGGATCAGTCTCTTCTTATCAACGCTCGAAAGAACCATCGTCAGTACATCGTTGGTCTCCATTACCAATGCCCTCAATGGCTTCATTCTTCGCGATTGGATCATCACATCATATTTGTTGACATACACTGGTGCGCACATTGCTTCTTTCTCAAGGAAAACATCTTACTGACGGCTGTAGGCTTTTTGACAATTTATGCCAAACTTAGCGATGTTTTCGGGAAGAAGACCATGCTTTTGCTTGCCCTACTCATCTTCACCTTGTTTTCTGGTCTTTGTGGTGCCGCAAACAATGTCGTTGACCTGTAGGCAATATTCACATCTAGTCTCATGCTCTACTGATAGCGTCCAGCATCATTCTTCGAGCGTTCCAAGGCATTGGCGCATCAGGCATCTACGCCATGATTCTCGCAATCGCCCCTAGCTTGGTACCGATCAGCAAATATGCAAAGTACATGGGCGTCATGTCGACAGTCTTCATAACGGCAAGCGTTCTGGGCCCTATTCTCGGTGGTGTTATCAGTCAGCACTCGACCTGGCGCTGGGTCTTTCTTCTCAAGTACGGCCCTGCCTCTTGGTTTCATCGTGACATGCTGACACAAGATCATAGTCTTCCCGGAGGAGCCATAGCATTTGTCATGGTTTGCTTCTTCCTGCCAGCTTCCGAAGAGTCATCCAACCTCTCACTTCTGAAAGTGCTGCGGGCAAAGGTCTGTCGCTCGAACTGGGTCCGCATCGACGTGCTTGGAATAATCCTTCTCCTTGCAGCCTCTGTTCTCCTTGTGTTCGCACTCGAGGAGGGAGGCACTCAATACTCATGGAGCAATGCGATCGTAATAGCCACACTGGTTCTGGCGGTTGCACTCTTCGTCGCTTTCGGGTTTTGGGAAGTTTACGTTGAAAGGTCGCCTAACAAGCAAGAACCAGTGTTCCCGCCGAGTATTTGCAAGGATAGGATCTCAAGCGCCATGCTGCTGTGAGCCATGCACCCTTCGACCTCTCTTCAAGCACTAACTGATCGTACAGAACTGCATGCTTCGTTGGCTTCCCTTTCGTCTCAATGGTCGTCAATATTCCGCAAAGAGCGCAGGCAGTTTATGGAATGTCACCATCTCGCGCTGGCATCATCCTACTACCTATGATGCTGACTTCTCCTGCTGCGACTGTCCTCTCGGGCTATTTGACCGGAAACGCCAAGGTGCCGCCTGCATATCTGATAATTACCGCTGCGGTGCTACAAGTTTTGGGCGTCGGCTTGACATGCTCACTGTCTACAGATGCAACCGACATGCCAGATGCTCAGTACGGATATGAGGTGTTGATGGGAGTTGGGTTTGGTATGGGACTGGCTACCGTCTTGACCTTTGCTAGGGTGGTGGTTTCTGAAGCAAATCTGCGTAGGTAACCTTTTATCAGTGAGACTCAGGAGTGCTAACTAACTGTATAAAGCTGTGATGATGGGCGCATTGACTCAGATCCGTGTTCTCGGTGGCACAGTCTCACTCGCAACCTGGTAATTTCTACACATCACGTCTCTGCCAAGCATGAATTACTGACAGGTTTGTAGCGCTACGCTTCTCAACAATCGCCTGAAGCCGAAGCTGAACGACCTTGTCTCTTCGGAGCAGGCAGCGGCTATCCTTGACTCCGTATCTGCGATAAACGACCTAGACCGGCCCCAACAGCTAGCTGTGAGAAAAACATTTGCCGAGGGCTATAATATGCAGAATATCTTCATGACGGCCATGTCTGCTGCCGGATTGATCGCTTCTTTATTCTTGTTGGAGCGACATCCCCGAATAGCAAAGTAGTCTGCTAGAAGCTTCCATCTCCTGCAGCGGGGTCTTTCCATAGGCACGTAATCTAGATGCTGTATGAACTAATACTTCGTAATAAGAGACCATTTATCTTGTTCCCCAAGCAACAGGCGAGAGTAATTTAAACGGGTGTCTCTGCCCGAGCATTTACGCCCAGGTTGGCTGCACGAAGGAATATGCGCCAGTGGTCGTGTGTATTGGTGAGCTCAAATGGACAAGTAGAACAGTCAGGAGGGTGTTATGTACGACATGCTTTGGTAATCATATGTTTCTCATATTTGCATATTTGAATGTCAGGCATCAACGAGGTAAAGCCAGCTGACAGGCATTCAGCTTAGTAAATCCACCCGTCAACATAAGTCTGACTGCCCCATTAACTCCTAGGACTTTATCCCCATGAAGTGTTTCTATGAGAGCCGCAAAATGACAGACATCGTCGCTGACAACGCCGAAAAATGCTCTGTCGATTTGGATGATGTTACAAATGCTCTGTCAAAATGCGTCGGGCTGAACTCGTCGTTTGAGCTCGACATCAGGAACGAGCAAGCACGATTTAGAAGCTGTCTTATCAATCTCGAACACCATATTTCAGCCATCAGTCAATAATATTTCCGCGTTATATATCAAAAGACCAAGAAAACAACCTTCCTGACCTGTTTGGGCTCCTCAGATATGCATCTTACATTGTGAAGAAAGAAAGGAAATCTTCGGAGCAGCTCTCCAGCACTGAAACTGGCAAAGGATGCGAGAACGATCCTCATCTAATGGAAGATATGAAGTCGATCTTCACAGACATGAGTCATTGTATTAATGCCTTCTCGAAGTACTCACGAACCGATCATGGCAAGCTGTGTTACCATGGCACTCAAGATGTTGGAGAAACAAGGTCAACGTCGCCAGACAGTTGTGCTGACGACGATGGCGAAGGCTCTTGCAGGAACGATGGGAATGGGTGTTTTCTGCCAGACTGTGGCATCGACCGAGAAGTCATTACTAAAGATATTTGCCATTACTTGGGAACTAATGCTTCTGTGACACTTGGCTATTGCGAGGTATGTTGATTTATGACCATTTCTAAGTGCATGATACGGCCATTTCGTAAACATGTCACTGAATGTAGCCTCTCTCAATCTGCAGGATATACAAACAGGAAAGCATGCGCGTGGATACTTCATCATGTCCCAGGGCAAGTTAACTTCGCTAAGTATCACGCTCTTACGCTGATTGACGTTTTTTTCTTTTTCGCAACCTCTAACGCATTTCTTAGGCTATGATAGGAAGACTATAGGAGGACTCAGACAGGTGGGGAAAATTGAAGAATGAAGCGAAGAAACGTGGAGAGGAAATGGCTATGACGAGAAGCGACGCAATTGCCGGCGTCAATGTGATTCAACAAATCCCAGGAACATCTCAACCACCGCATTGCCATTGCCATTGGTATGAGGGGAAAGCTAAGATACATTGGAAATTTGCCTCAGGGGAGCGAAACATAACCCCGAGAGAAGTATTCATACGATAGATATCACTACGGCCAGATTATCCAGATTTGCGTCAGGAGTCCATTCCCCAAACGTCATACGCCACCACTTCACCAAACACAGGTTTCACCTCTTCCCTCGCTTTAGCTACCATCGCGGGAGCTATTGATATAGCTACGACTGGTCAAGCCAAAATAAATTCAGGTGTTGAGGTTTCAAATACAACAGCAGCTTGGATATTCGGAGCAGTGGCGGCTATTACAAATGGAGTGACGGCGTTTGCCACGCGGCAAACAGCGAAGGCAAGCAAAAGAAGTGCTATTGCGGGTGAGGTGGCGGCCAATGCGAGTAAGAGAAGTGCCAAAGCAGCAGAGGAAACCTGTTTGATTGCCTAGAAGCATTTTGAGGCGACCGTCAAAGACAACCAGGACCCGCCGCCTTTGCCAGCTACATCCAAGAGTAATTCCGGCGCCGGGGCAGAGACTTCAAGCAGAAAACAACAAAAGCCAGACACAGGATCTAGACCGGTAGTTCCTCATGGCACTGAGATGGCGAATTCGCCGTTATATGTCCCACCGGCCGTACTACCATCAAGACTGCCTCAGAACACCTCTGGCCGAGCACCCCTGCTAAGCACCATGTCAAACCCGACGCTTGGAAGACGAGGAAAGTCTGATACATCACTCGATCTATCGACTGCAACAGAGGGACCGGAAATAGTCTGGTCGGAGGTTCCAACGTGTGAGTTTGGAAAGCCATGTAACTGTAACAATGTTCCCAAGTATTGAGAGAAACGAAATATACCTTACTATGGTACTATTTTAAACCTGAGGCGTGCAGGTAAATTTCACCCAAATTCACCAAGTTTCGCTTCCTTTCCCTGTCCCCCTGGTTTTCTTGTTTTCGAATTTCTGGTACTCCATCGACCCATTTCACCCAAGACCTCCACCAGCGCGCACGAAGTCTTATAGAATGCCTACTCCACAGCTTGATTCGAGAACCAACCCCGTGGCATCGCCAAGCATCAACTCTCTCGTCACAGTCAACAAAGATTCTCTGAAGCATTATCTTCATCAAACTTCCTAGCTCAGACTCACAGTCAATGCTTTCAACCTTCCTTCTCACTTCCTCCTGCCAACGGGCATACCATTCCGCCCTTTCAGACTCGCCATTCGGCTTAAGGAACTTTTCTTTATCAAGGCCATACATCTTCTCAAGCATAATAATGCCCGCAGACCACACGTCAGACCTGTCATCCACTACTTCTGCCGTCTCGTCGAAAATTTCGGGTGCCTTATAGTATGCGGTTCCATAGAAGTAGTCGGACTGCTCTGTGTATTTACCCGCGATACCAAAGTCTGCCAGGACAATCTGGAAGGTTTTCGGCGTCCGCTTCCTGACTAAAATATTACCTGGTTTTATATCCCGATGTAATATGTCGAACTTCTTGAGCTGCATAAGTCCCACAAGGATTTGTCTGAAAGCGGTAACAGACTCTTTCTCAGTAAGGGTACAGCCAGCTAAGCTCCCGAGAGGATATATCGGCATAAGTATCACAGGAGACCCAAACCCATCCTTGACTATACACTTCGACAATAAACCGCTGTGTATATTGTAAGAACAAGTCTGGCAAGATAAGATACGCAACGTACAGAATCTCTTGACATATAAGCGAATTCTTTCTTCACCCTTTCCATGGTGTTCTGACCGTTGGGATCACTTTTCGATGGTTTGATCGCTTTTCCAGCGAAGGTTCGCCCGCTGGCGTATTGGATGTATTTGTATACTTTCCCATACCCGCCTTCGCCAAGAATTTCACATTGATGATAACGTTGTGGCTCGAGCAATGGGTACCTACTCCCCACATCAGACCCCACCGGAGGGAACCAGGACGCACTTTGGAGTAGATTGTGAAGGTAAAGAGGATTAGGGGGACTCTGATAATGGTTCGGAAATATCATTCGAAAAGAAAGTGGCCCCATACTTATCGTCACATTCTTCCATGGCGCAATGGAACCTGGCCGGAATGCAAGAATAGAGCTACCACAGAAAGCTTCTGATTTGTTTTGATCATCGAAGCTAACAGAGATCATAGGCTGATCATAGCTTTCGGTACTACTCGAACAGCGGGATAAAACAATGTAAGGCGTGTGCTCGCGATAAACGGTTAGTTCCAGAGCTTCATCTTCAACTAGAAGATCTTTCCCCAAGTAGACAGTAGATGTTGGATCACTCCCAATCGTCCAGCGAGGTCTCTTGTATTCAGGCTGCCTGACTTTGTCAGGAAATCCAGACTTACATCGAGGATGATGAAAATGGATCCTGAGATGTTCATAGTCGTCCAAATTCATCCCAATGTCCCAGGTTTGACAGCCACTGAGCGGGGTACTTGGTTCGTAAAGAAATGGCGCATTTTCGGGGAGTCGAAAGGCTCTTGCTGCGTTTGTTTCTAGTGGAAAGAGAACAGCAAGAATATCTAAGTCCATTGTTATCTGAACGGATTGCCGGATGCGTCTCGAACGTAGAGATAAGAAGTCTAGCGTATAGGTATGATGAGAATTCAGGGAATTCACCAGAGAGCCGGCATATGGAATTCATGTGATGGGAGCTGAAACGGGAGAAGAGATAATAAGACCTGTCGCGATTGGCCTTGAGAAGGATTACAACGCATGAAGTTACAAACATTGTACCACCTTGCGGATATCATCAGGGACGTCTATTGGTTGCAAATGGTGGGATGAAATAAAGTCGTAGATCATGATCCAATGGTTTAAGCCACAAAAGCTGACACGCATGAAAGGGCTTTTCAGCCGCACAGAACACGTAACAAGATAGAAGTAAAATGCCTCTACTGCTGATGTATCACTTTGGTACTGGCAACAAATATTAGGTCTTGCAGTTCTGCTTTCCATAACTAGTGTTGAATTCTGAGAATAACTATTTCGTGTATACATGACTAACAACTCAAAGAACGTCACTTGTCTTTCGGCTTCCTTGGTCGTCTCTCCGAAGTATCTAATTCTTCCTGGGTAGGTGTTTCATTTTCGGGTTGTTGATTTGTTGCCTGACCCGTGTTTTCAGATGGGTTGCTGACAGTTGATCCTGATTGCGGTGTTGTGGCTTCCTCGTTTTCCATATTCATCATGAACTGGGGCTGTTAGTGCAATACGGCGACATTGACATTATTACTGACCAATGAGAGGTAGGTAAATTTAATATTGTAAGGGAGGGAGGTTGCTAAGCTAGTTCTTGAGATGATGTATGAAAGTTTTGATCAAGGACATGATTGACATAAGAAATGCATCTTTATATAGGCTCTGAGCTCAAGAAAAGCCTACACGAGTTGGAATTTCTGAGCCTCAAACAGCCCCTGTCTCATGCAGGACAATCCAAATCCAGTCATCAAGGAGTCAACATATGCAGCACAAACCACCACGTGTTGCGAACCCATTGGCCGCAGGATCAATGGGGTGCCACAGCCCTCAAGGAGGCACACAAGGTCAGATTCTTGGACTGCTTTGGCCTCGCCTATTCCGATCTCATAGCTGAGCTGTCCTTTGCCCATATTGGTAGGTTTGACCAAGAATATCGAACGGTTCACTAATGCTGATGCCATAGTTCTATATCTGTAACCAAACCTGTTCATAGAGCCCTCAACAGTCGAACTCAGGGTTTGTTCATTGTTCGAAGATTCCAGTGGCAGTTCGTCGAGAAGTTCTTGGAATGAATCATCGATTTTGTGACCAAGAAGACCAAGTGAGCATGTTCGGCGAAAAGATTCACCCGAAAGTCGATTCGGCAGTACTAATGCTGATAGTTCCTTGAAAGCTGGCGGAAGTTTGCGGTATAAGCTTAGGTACTCGAGGTTCGCAATTCGGGATTCGTCTCCCATCCGCTCCGCGTCGACATTGATCAATGGGTCTCTCAACCCTACTACGGTACCAAAACAAATCCCCCAAGCAAGTAGTATTTCTCTTCCGGAAAGTTGTTGAAAACTAACTCGAGCTACTGTAGTACCCATGGCTCGTTGTTGGTCATAAGAAATTGGTCGATCAGCTATGATAGGTGTTTTGTACGTCTCCCAATTTGGAACCCAAGATGGTAGGTCCCAAGGACCAGCTCTGTCTGCCGCACTGACATAGGAAAGAACATCGAGAGAAGAGCTAGCCTCAATAATGGCTTTGACTGAGTCTGTGTAGACTCTGGAGGTCGATCTCGTATAATCAATTCTGAGACGTTCCGAACCACTATCTTTCATGTCGGAGGCCGCCAAGATAGAAAATACTTTGTCCCTGGGATCTGCGCACAGCCTCGACCAGCTATGTCTCGAGAGACTCAGTAATGGCCAAGAGCCTCGAGTCCTAGGAGTTCGCAAAGCCGACGTCTCCCAGTTGGTAGACCTCATAGCCAACTCTGAAAGTGATGTTTTAGATGAACAGAGCATACTGCGATACACTGATATAGACAAGAAAGAATTAAGGCTTATCAGTGCTCGAAGTCTTCGTGCTTGATACTTCTTCTTCATGACAGTCTTGATCCTGGGGTCCTGAAGTATTTCCATCACTGCTTCAATGTCTCCCTCTGAAATGCAAAGATCACCCGACTGCAATTTCCAACCCCGGGCCAAGCTGACCTCTTGGATAATCCAAGCTCTTTGCCAATACGGTGGACGGTACTTTCGCTCACCGATGACAAGTTGAAGAGAATAGCGACCATCTTCAAATACTTCTTCAAGGTCCTCTTTGCTTGGGCTATCCAATAGGAGTGCGAACAGTTCGTCTGTAGAGCATGACCTGACCAATTCGATCAATGACCTGGCCTTCTTCATTTGTTCAACGTAGTCGATGGGATCATCCTTTAGCCCCAGCCAGGAAATGACACATGAGGCAGAGGAATAGATCCGGCCCATCAGACGAACTTGCGAACTGCGCTCATCGACATCGGATTGATTGATGCAAATCGCGTCGATCCAGAGGGAACGTGGCTTTGAGTCATGTCTTAGATACGTCAGGGCGTCTTTCAGATTTTGGGTGATTTGTAGCGTGGTTTGATTCACTGCGATCGTTGCTTGATCTTCAGGGCTACCCCAAGCGTAGGAAAGGGTTTCGTAGTCGATATTATCCTCCAGAAGGTTGAGAGTTTCCAGCTTGCAGCTAATTATAGTGCCATGGCTTTTTGGTAGCAGTATGCAAATTCTGATGTCAGAATGCTTCTCATTAGAAGTAAGAGGATGGTAAAGACTCATTATTCCGATAATGAAAGCTGGGTCTTGAGGACGGAAGATGCGATGCAATCGTTGAGTTCTAAAACCTTGACGAGATTTACATTTCAGAATACTGTGGTAAGGCGGTTGCACTATTGACGCGTTGGGCTGTGAAATAGCCTAAGACACCGTTTTGTGGAGGCTGAGTATGGAAATTCATGCCCAAGGCAGACTAAGTAGGTTGACCTTGTGCAACCGCGAAGAGCCAGGGATGGAGATTCTGTAACAATACAAAGGGTTTATGAGTAAGAACGCTTTATAGCCTCTATAAGAATATTTAGATATTGAATTATTATATTGCAGTATCTTAAACTACATGGTGCATGGAAAAGGGATCCTCAGAGTCGCTAGACAAACTATGCCTTTGCTCATCTTTTCCTCGTATTACCACACGGTGTGTTCCTGAGTCATGTCCTGGCTGCGGTCGGCTTCTTTTTTGGTCGACATCGGTACGCACTACAATGGTTGACTCTGAGGGACGTAACTGATCCTTACTCTCAGATGAATGAAGCGTCCTGGGAAGATCATGCATTTCATGGCTCCGAGAGGTACCTGTTTGGCGAGCAGTGGCATTGGTCCTCGAGTTCTCGTGTCTTGCATATGAGGATTGGTTATGGCTCGAGCCGCGGTCATGGCCTGATAGCAGAGGCCGGAGAGTTGGAACGCAAGCGCAGATGATACCGCAGCACAACTCGCTAACTGACCAAGATGCTGATTCGACATTATGCCACGTGATATCCGTTCCAATGTTAAGGAACTTGATACGAACGAGTGAGATAAGACATGTGCTATTCCCTGTTAGCTATACGTACAAGATAAGTTCAGATATGTATAAAAGGCTTACAATATTCCAAGGCAAAAGACCGACATGAGAATCCACTTTTGTCGCCTACCGAGCTTCAGACTGCGAAGAACGGGTATCGGCAGGACCATGATCAGGATATCAGTCAAAATGTTACCCGCCGCGCCGACATAGAACGAAGATTTGTTGAGAATACAGGTGCCCTTGATCATGACATCCCAAAAGGATGCGATGGGCCAGCACATAAAGGTATTGAGAAAGATCTGGGAAAGACTCCAGCAAGTGACGAGGACGACGGATACGATGTATGTCTTCTTATACTGACGTACGGGTATCGCTCGGTAGTACTGGAGGAGAAAGACAGTCTTGATGACTGCTAGGGCGACGTTGTAGACGACGGTTGAAAAGTAAAACATCTGCCCTATTTTAGCTAGGTAGCTAATTGGGTATCAATAAAGCTTACCCTCAAGAAGTTACTAATTTGTTCGCCAGAAAGTGTAGATATATGAGAGCCAAGGCCATTTCTAACGTCTACAGCATGTTAGTAAACTGTTTACGAAAGAGTTTCTGTAATGGGGTGTCTTTACTTGTTGCAATAATACAAGCGTCAGCGACCGTCAACAACTGTTTGTAATTAGCAAGAACATCTCCCAGTATTGATTGAGACACCCACGCAAGCAAGGATCGCACATGCGTCATCGACGCCAAAGTTTCTCAGCATGATGGCCCGGGCGTAAACTCGCAGGGATACTACGATAAGAGAGATCGACGACAGGGTCGCCATAACAGCGATGGCGACCGCACCCCTGGACTCGGAGGCATAATCTGAAGCAGCCATGGTCATAGACGTCTTGTATGAAGGAGTGACAACAAGCACAAAATGAAGCATTCAGCAAACTGCAGAGCAGCGGCTTGGCAGACATTTAAGCCAGTGTAGGACACAACCGATGCGAGAAAGTGGCTAAAGGGGTAAGGAGTCGATAATCGATCTAGATTAGACCATGAAATTGTGGGCTGCTTACTTGACGCCATTTCGTCCCAAGTTATGAGCGATCGGAACATGCTGCCGTCAACGAGAGCGATCGGTTAGCCGAAAACAGCCATGTGGCTTTGGGTGAAGAGTGATAAAGTTCGTTAGCCAGGGAGCAAGTGGCTGTTGGGCTTACAAGCGGCGAATCAAGATGGAGAGTGGGTTCATCTCACAGTCTCAATTATGGGCCTGTTCCGAGTCACTGGACTTCGAGTCACTGAGTCAGTTATGAACGATCAGAGCGCACAGACGCTAGCACGGGGATGAAATCCGTGGATCCGTTCGAGCCCTGTGGAATTATGGTGAAACCCCAGACTTGGCTGTTTCTTAACCCAAAGGAGCTGTTATAAGCTACAGCACTTGGGCGCTGTGAGGAAAAGAACAGGGAGGGAGACAAGGTTCAGTAGTTCAGGAGAAGATCGTGCTTACTGAGCTACTTTATAATGCAAGGGACACCCAAAACTTGGGCATTGCTGCTTGTTTCAATGGCTCTAAAGACCAATTCCACCATCTCGTCGTGTAATACATGACGTGTTCTTGTGTGTGACCGTAATGGAGTTCTTCACGCGACGAAATAACCTGGGAACAATTTCATGTGATTTGAGACTAGCCCTGAAAGGCAGTGAAATTATTCCACCGAGCACTAGTAGATCAGAAGCTAATACTTAGACCTGATGGGATGCTGATGCTCAATACTTTTATATTTGTTTTCCCAAGCTGGGAAGCCTCTACAGAGGCCTAGGGTGGCTCTAAAACTCAGTACCCATATGCTGATGGCTTGATCCTAAGTGTATCATTTCCCCTTCCAGGCACTTTCCATGACCTCCAAAGGCGTTGTAATTTTCAAGTCCGGAAATTTGTCGTCCAACGGTGGAATGTCCCGAGGCACGAGATACCGGCTAATACCAGCTTGATAATGGATCATAGCGAAGAATGCCTCGTCGCCATCACCGTGACCAATCGAAGGATAATTTGGAAAGAATGAGATCTTGCCAGACTTCAACTTCTCCAGGCTATCAACAGCAACATCAAATTTAGTACCTAGTCGTAATTAGAAACCAGTGGCCGATAATAATGGAGATACTCTTACCTCTGGCCTTCTCCGCAGCCGACACCAACTCGTTAAATGACAAGGTATTGGCCCGAATGGCACTGATGGTATCCCACTTTTCAAGATCCATCAGCCGCGCGACAAATCTGGACATATCCTGAGATGTGAGGAAGCTGGCTTGAATATTTCCATCAGCTGGAATGACGGCCCATTTACTTTTCATGTTGATGATGTTGATCCATGGCTCGAGATTACACTTCCAGTGCGGCATGCCGTAGTAGTCAAGAAACCAGCCATTAGCGATGCGAGTGTAGGTGAGGTTGGTCTTTTCCAGCTCATCAATAGCCTCAAAGGTGTATCGTGTCAATGGCGACAGTTCGATATCCCTACGCTGATGGTCAGTCACGATCGACGAGTCTCAGGGCTACTTACTCTTTAATATGCAGCATATCAAAGCTACTAATGACGAAGCGCTCAGTAGTTGAAGACCGTTCAGCGGCTTGGATCAGATTCTTCTGCGCCTGGTTTGCCTCTGTTGATACGACGCTGATAGCGCAAATGAGAATATTGACTCCTGCAGCCTCTAGGGCTTTAGTGATAGCATCGGGGTCATTATAATCCACTTTGAGGTAGTTTACAGCGCCTTGAGGCGGTCGTTGCTATTGCTGGTCAATATCAAGCCACAAAGTCAATCGATCGCAAAAGACTTGCTTACCTTTCTAGACAGAGCATACACCTTGTGTTTCCCATACTCTACGAGTCCATCAACGATGGTGCTACCCACGCTTCCAGTTCCTCCGGCGACTGCAACGACTTTCATGGTAATCTGTCAATTGGTTCACTAAAGACCTGGGCAAAGTTATAATTTAGAGTAAAGATCTCGTAGGTAAGGGAGATCTGAATCAAGTTTCTCTTGCTCTCGGAAACCAGCTTATGTTTTGTATGACAGGCCTGTTTTTATAGAGGGTAAGCAGGCCTTGACGATTGACAAATACGGAAGTTTTGCCAACCATGGAGGTTGCAGCATGGCGGGGTGTATTACCCATTACGGTAGTAACTTCAACCTCGCCACCTCAGATCTAATGACTGCTGACCGCCATCAAGCGTAGCATCCCCATCCGTAACATAATATGCTCATAACAAATAACAATGCCTTGAATAATTTACTAGGGAGAAGGAATGGTTGGGCGGAAGGTGGTGACCAACCTGCAAACCTGAATGCTGGCATGGGGAGCGACAAAGACAAGGTGGAAGATATTCAATGGAAAAAAGTTCAATTTATGGCTTTTCGACTATCATAAGCCTAATGATTGTAACTCCATGCGCCGATTCGTCAGAAGCTGTTCATCACAACTGACTTCGCTCATAAACAACAGGCTCATCAACCTCAACCACCTCCTTCATGTTCTCCCATAGCTTCACCGATTCAAAAACAGCCTCGCTTGCTCCATTTCCTTCAACAAACCAACTCAAACCCGTGCAATCTCTCGTGTCTGCATAAACCATAGTCGATAAAGCGAATCGGTCGTTGGCAAAGACCTCGAGAACATCGCCATCGCAGAAGATTCTCAGGTGTAGCTTCTCCAACTCCTCTGAGCCGTTTCTGTCGGAGTAGAAGAGAGTGAAAGGCCCGGAAACGGCATCCTTTTCGATGTCGGCTTCGTGGTTGGATTTGCTTCGGTCGACGGTAATTTTCTCGCTTTGGGGGGAGAAGTGAATGGCTGTTCCTTCAGACAGGTCTTCGTTGTGACGAATCCAGAATCCAAGGCCTTGGTCGTTGGGTGATACCTTGACTGTGGCTTCCAACTCCCAGTTTTCGGTTTGTGTGTCGACAAGCTTTCCAAGATTGGCGTTGCTGTTGATATTGTTCCAGTAACCAGGCTTTCCCCTTCGAAGTCCTTGCAGATCTGGCAGCGGCCGAATTCCCAATGTCTGAACTGTGTTTGATCCTCGCCCATTCTCAGTAGCCTTGATGCAACCAACATCGGCCAGTGATGAACTTAGAGTCCTTGTTACATTTTCGACCGTGTATAAGAATAGCTCGCGAGGGATAGAGAAGTATCCAGTCCAACCCTTGGATTCGCGTCGGGCCAAGGTAAGCTCGTCCTCTTTCAACCATCCCCAGACGATCCTGTTCTTCGTAATAGGGTGCTCGTAAGAATTAGGTGCATATAAACATCCGTGGTCGAGAATCCCGCTGTACTCAGGCTTTATCCGGGGTCCGTGTTCGGTCTGCTCAAGAGACCCAGCCATCCAAAGTGACCACTGATCACTGCCCTCCTTGGCGCCAGGTTTAACCCCTCCTTCAGTTCCCATAAGCATGAAAGGCCGCTCCTCCGACTCGTTGTGAAGAGTCATGAAGTTAACGCACTCCCAGTTGACACCAAAGTCGCCGCCCCATCGTCCGGAGGGGCTGTATCCTGTGGGTAAATCGATCAAAGGGCCGAGGTATGTCCATTGTGTCAAGTCAGTCGGTGAGATGGCGTAGAGAAACACTGTAGGTCCGCCGTCGACAACACCTCCCGAAACAAAGCCATACAAGCTTGCCTCGCCTCTCATTTCATCCAGAGCAGGCCATTCTGCGAGATATGGGTCTCTGAACCCTGTGACGGTGAGGTCTTCGGGTTCGCCCTCCAAAATCGGGTTCTGCTCACTCTTCTGCCATGTCTTACCACCGTCTGTCGATGTTGCTACTGACAATCCAGCGCAGTTTCGAGTATACGGTAAAGTCCAGTGAATGGGGAGATTTGTGATGGATGAGTAGATAACAGTGAGTTGGCCTTCCTCTCCTTGCAGGCCAGTAGGGTGAAGACAGCCAGTGAAGATTCCCTTATCATCATAGGGCTCAGAGGGTTCTAGTACTGGGTTTTGTGTGTTCTGCTTCCAAGTAAGACCGTCTCTGCTTGTGTAATGACCCCAAGTGATGTCACCCCAATCACAGGATTTGGGGTTCCCTAGTGGCAAAGTCAGCATAAGAGTTGGCCGAGAGAGATTGAATGGGTGTACTGACATTGATAAGATAGGTGGTATGTGCCTGTTGAGGGGTCATATCCGGGTGCGCACGGATCATTGATCCAACCCCGAGGTGCTTTGAGGTGGTATGTCGGCGAAGGATGCCATCGAGGGCGGGGTGTAGTGTTCTTGACCGTCATTGTAGTTCTTTTTGGAGTGCCCAAGTACGTTTTCGCCTCCGTCGCCACTTTATAAGTCTCGGTTGCAGTTATTAAACGTCGAAGGAATGTCGAAAGATATAAAAATAAATGGAAGAAAAATAAGGCAATGATAAATGGTCGAGCCCGGGTTTTGCCTAATAAGTAGGTAATTCAGCCGACCTCTCTAGACCCCAGATTACGCCCCTACCGCTTCGGTTTGCCGATGTCGTCGGACCGACAAGTCTGCAGCTGCAGCTAATCAGCCGACGAGAAGGGATTTTTGTGTGGGGAACACTCGTAAATCGTCAATGGGCCAAGAGAAAAAGCGTGTCTATCGAAGGTTGACGCTAGAATATCCGTTGCAATGCAACGAATACAATCATGACGGACCGAGATCAGATCCGAGGTTTGATCCATTGCTATCTACTACTCATTTGGGAAGTACCCGATTATTTCCCCTTACAGAGCAACAGATTGTCATGTCAGCTGCTTCACTGCAGATGCGATGTGACTGCAGGGTGACAATGTCTTGGCTAATTATTTCGCCTGCAGCCGTGATTCGGCGCGACTGAAGCCACTATGAGCAAGATATGCAAATTGATTACATGCTGACGCCAATCTAAAACCCGTGTCCCGTTATATACCCATAGTTTACCCAATACAACCGCTAGAACCGTTATCTAGAATGCGCATCAATCTCGACAGCTCCCGTGCTATCTCCAAATTGATCTACTCGCGCTTTGGCAAACTTACGTGCGCTGACTCGATGCTCGAACAAAACATCCAACTCTCCATATGTCCTGCCTTTTGGTTCCGGAAGACGAAAATACGCCCAGACCATGATGAGAAAACAAAACGCCGCCCAGAAAAGACCTGTTTTTGCACCCCAGTTCCATGCATGTACACCGAGCATTCTTGGCATCAGCGTATTATTTACCAGCCCTGCCATGTTATTGAAATTGCGCGCCAATACGATCGTTTTCGCTTTCAATCGTGTTGATGGAATTTCTGCAACGATGGTGTAGCAAACTGGCCCGACTGCTAGATCGTAGATAAAGGTATAAAAGATGAGAAGACTGCCGATCGCCCACGAAGGGCCTGTCCTGCTTTGAGGTGCGAATCCAAGGCCACCGACTACTAAAAGGATTATGAAAAGCGATGTTGTGCCGGCGATGTACAGCGCGCGACGTCCATATCTTGCCATGAGGAACCATGAGAGAATGACGCCGATTGCGCCTACGGAATACTGTACAATGTTGAGAGTAAACGCGCTGTTTGACGAGAGTCCTGCGCGCTCATAAAATTGGACCGAATACCCCATGAGAACGCTGCCGCACATTGCTTGCGCGACGTATGTGATGGATGCAATCTCAGTCCTTCTCAAGTCAGCTCTCATGAAGCAGTGCCAATAGTTAGTGCCCGCAGACGTAGCTTTTTCGAGCTCATTTGTTTCGTGAATCATGGAGACTTGCGCATCAGCATCGAACTTGAGATCAGGCTGAGGCGTGACGAGTCCCAGTATAGCCTTCTTTGCGTCTTCGTGACGGCCCATGCGAACCAACCACCAAGGCGACTCTGGCGCAAATATCGTGCCGAGGATAATAAATGGTGGCCACATCCATTGCAACGCAAATGGAACGCGATATGACCACTCATTATCCAGATTGAGAAGTCCACGAAGGACCCCCGCTGATATCAACTGCCCGATAACCCAGCAGAGGTTCACATAGGCCGTGAGATAAGGTCTGAGGACCACGGGAGCGATATCAGATGCATATGCCAACGTCAAGGTCTGAAAGACACCCCATGGAATGCCCATCAGAATCTGTCCCGCAAGGATCATCTCGATATTCTTGGCGAAGAAGACGATAAATGTGAAAGCGACCATGATGATCTGCGCCAGTATCATAGTCTTCTTGTATCCAATAGCATCAGACACCCAGCCATTGAGATACAGCCCGAATATCTGCCCGCACATGCCGCCGACTTGGATGTACGTCTGCCAATCCGCAGAGATAACCATGCCGCCATCGGGATCTGGTTGGTTGCCATACTTGTTGCGGAACCTAAAAAAGCAAATTAGCGTTTTTGATTGCCGTGGAAACAGGGAATAACGTACGATTCATATCCGTAAAACGAGCCAATGAGAGCCATGTCGTAGCCTTCCATGATTATCGCCATGGAGAACAGCAGTGAGAAGCCAATGGCCTTGGGGTAGAGACGCACGGCGTCGCGAAAGGTAAGCTCGTGCTCTAGCGCCGTGGCGGCGCTGGCTTCTGCATTGTGGGCTTGCCTCTTCGGTTCATCGGCGGGAATATGGCTGACCTTGGACGACGGTTTAGAAGCCATTGTGATGGTGTTGGATGGTGACACGGTGTCCAGGGACGCGTTCTCGCCGCCTTGGCTCGTGTTTGAGGTTAAAGTTCGAGACACTAACGGTGTCTCTTGGATGAGTAGTTAAGCTAGGGTATGGTACAATTCTACGAGTAGCAGTGTCCAACGGGAAATCTCAGTCAGTTCTCGGGGTTTTGGAACTCCAAATCCGCGACGAGTGGGTCGAGATCAGCTCATGAGGTCTTTAGGCGCAGTTCGTCATCCCATAAACTCCAGATCTGGCTCGTTCGTCGGTCCGGGGAAGGCAGAATCTCGTGTCGCACGTCCCGAGATAGGCTTTTGAGGGGCGCTTGATGGGTCTGGGGATGGAGATGGCGATGCAGGCCAAGCAAAAGCTGGGGTTAAGGAGAAGAGAATCTGGGGCTAGGTGGCGAAACTAACGGGGTAGAGCTCGTCGGTCCGACGGGCTTTCCGCAGAGTCAAGGATGTCGTTCATGGACTTCTGTGATTTCCCAAGATTGTCGGTCCGAGATGCCAGGTTTAACTGCATTGGGAGTCTTGGCTTGGTAGTGAAGTCCGGAGTGTTGCACATGACCACTTCAGAAGAGTTGTGCTATTTGCAGTAAAAGTGCTATAAACCGTGGTAATAGAGCTTTGAATGATTGCGTTATGTCTTACTGAATGCTATATGCAAGCTTATCATCCTTTCAATCGTCCGGGTCACGTAATGACTTTAAAGTGAAATTGCTATAACTCCCAGACGTTTTGTAATTTACAAAGACATATAAGTAAAGAATGTAATCCATTGCGCAATTCACCTTTTTTCCACCTTTAAAGATATTAATACTCTTCCGCGAGCAACAGGATAATTTTAGTTCTAATAAGTAACAGAAGAGAATTGCAAGACCCTAACTAGTTAGAATCCTAGGCCTAGGGTAAGTCGAGCCGGTAACGTTATCTCACGAAATCGCCGTTTTGAGAAACACTTATCTCTGATAAGATAAGACTATGTTATCTTATCTCTTACTCGTTATCTTGTAACCTTTCCCAGACCTCAGAGCACATCTAGAGACATGCAAATAAGAGTGTATTATTATGTTTAAGTTAGTATTATCTTTCCTAGGCTTTCACTATGCAGTCATACCATATTGGTGCAAGACTCCTCAGGTCCATCGGAGAAGCAATCCAAGTTCAGTTAAGTTCATTCTTGCGATCAGCCTAAAGCTTGCTTTTGGAACACTTTTTAATGCCTGAGTTTGATATATCTATCTGGAAGGGATATTATAGGTATTGAGTATTGATTGCTATGTGAAGTGCCCGTAATATGTAGTGATTTTGCTAAGCAAATTAACATAAATTTCTCTTTCGAATAAGCCTCATCGTAGAGTAGTCTAAAATACAAACGAAGCAGATACAGAGCAGTCGAGAGGGTGATGTGGCTGAAAAATCGGAAAACGGCTTTTATTTTACTTTACAATCAAAGCCTCAATGACGTATAAACTGTTGAATAGCTACTATTGGCCATCGGAATTAGTCGGAGGACGGGTAACGTTGCTACCAACGGAGGTAGTCCTCTATAGTTCTTCCAGAATCAACGCGACGATCTTTAGTCACTACGCCGCGCAGAACCCAAGGACAAGATACTTCAGATGGAAAAAAAGCAAGACAAAAGGATCGGAGAACTTAGATCGTTCATTCCAGGTAGTGCTTTTCGAGTCGGCAACGTGCTGTGATTACGCTCCGTAATTATTTGATACGTTTTGGAATCCATACTCGCGTATTGCGGCAATGCAAGATATCAACAAGATGAATTATAGTTTCCGTAGACGTTAGTTAGACCATATATTATGCCAAGGCATAGCTGTCATCTATGCCGCGAATGGTTTGTCATCTCGGTGGCTTCCTAACTGGTCGTAAAATAATCCGTAACGTTACGAGAGATGAGATACAAAAGTTCAAACAGCCGTTATATCCTGGTCATGTAAATGCGTTATAGAAGCAAAAGAACAGTCAAGCAAAACTAATATTCCTTGGGTAGTATTCTTGCAAACTACAATATATAGACATAGTGAACCATGAAGAGCATTTTCCTAAAGAATAAGATCGCATCTAGATCTTGACACTAGCAGCGACGGTCTGGTAGCCATGTGGATGCTGGGCTTGAATCGGGTGCCCAAAAATGTTAGTCTGCTCAACGCCGACTCCTTCCAACAGATTAGAGAAAGCAGAATAGAGAAGATTCGCAAGGCGAGTATAGACCAGATATGATACATCAGTGAGAAAATGTACGGCGGCTGCATTGGGATAGCCACCTGGCTCAAGTTATGTTATTCTCGAACTGCTGGCCTTGATATCACCGCTCTCATCTGGGAATACCACACTTCCCATTATAGAAGTAGTCAGAAAAAGGCGAGAAACGAGAATATAAGTGAATGGTAAATCAAGTAGCACTACGAACGATGGTTGTATGTCGATCTCGACCCTGTGCCGGGTCCCTGCTGATCTGCAGCAGCCGTTGGAATTACCACGATGACACCATTGCCTCGGGTCTTTTCAATGCCAAGGGCTGCACGTGGATGTCGCAATCTACAAAGCCACACTTTAATTGCTTGCATACCGTTATCCTTTTCTTGATTCTATTTGGTGCGACGAAGTCTATCGGTACGTTCTGTGGCTGGTTTCGTATTAGTCTACGGAGCTTTGTGGGCGGCACGATCGCTGGACTCACTTTAATTACACTTGATTAACCTCCTATGGGTATGACTTACTTTTCAAGTTGGGATTTTGGGACTTTCCATGACGATCGATTTTAAACGTAACATACCAACTCGTTGTCCTGCTAAAACATGAGACGGCACCAGAGAGATGCCAGGCTTGTGATATTGCATGGAGACTGAGAGATTGTGAGTCTATCTAGAGGAAGTTCCTTGGTTGCGTAGGTACCGGAAGAAGCTAAGTGGAAAGATTCACCTTCAAAGGCCAAAGGAGCAGGATAGATCGAGGAGTATCCAGATCGAGACACTCAATCGAAAACATACAGAAATAAGGGTTGAAAAGTCAAAATGTCTCTGTAGCAATACACGAGGAAAAGCCGATTGGGTCATCAGATAATTTGATAATATGATAACATGCTTATATTTACTATGACATAATATAAGGCGTCATACACTAGGCTAAAGAATACATTAACCTTGATGTCAAGCCTCAGAAAGTCGTATAGGCTGTATTAAACCTTATGATCCAACTAAAAAGGGGGCCTCAATACAAAAGCACTAAACAATCAATAAACAAGCAATAAAAACAAATGTACCCGCAACAAGATTAAGTATAAAGTTCCCACCGATCTTCCTCAACAAACACTCAGCAATCCCTCCTTAGCACACTCTCCACTACGGATTTTACGGAACTTTCTGCACAACATGGCTACCGTCGCGGCAAGCTTTCTCCTCCTGTCTGCAGGCAAGGCTCTTGTATCAAGCGGAATATCCTGGGTCATCTCCGAGACAGGCAGCTGGGCAGCTGGCCGGTTTCTCGACCATCTGACGTCAGATCCTAATGCCAAAGTCACCAGAGCCGACATCTACGGAGTCGTGCGAGAGATGCAAATCATCCAGTCATCTATAGATGATCTCGCCGACACCCTCTCCAATGGAATCATATCGATACGACTTGATACGTTGAACCAGCCAATGGCTCAGATTCAGGCTCACTACAAGACTGTCGCAGATACCTTAGATACTGCTTATGACATCTCTGAGCGAAACCTCACCAAGTCAGAAAATGAGCGTCTGATAGGCAGCCTGCAGGAGCGGCTTGACGACAGACTCCAGGCATGCGCCGACAACATCCCTGGATGGCTCACCCAGATTCATAACTTCTTGAATGCCAATGGTGAGAGAGCCTTTATGCGACAGCTCTCCCAGCAAGCCTGGAACGAGTCCCCTGACCTGGTGGCCTACTATAGTAGATCAAAGATAGTCGTAAGTATAAATAGTCCAAAACGATGAACTACAACTAACATGTGAAAGGTACTTGACTATTGGATCAACGTCTCTAAGGGTATCGACCTTCTTCAAATTGCCCACGGAGCACAGGGTGTCAGATTCGATGAAGGTCAACGTGCCATTGATCGACATATCCGCCAAATACTTGATCAGGAACGTAACTTTATTCGATTCATCGGGAACGAAACCATCAGACTCGCTGAGACGATCTTGCTCGATCCTGCCAGCCCCCACCCGTTCTTTTGGGAGACTAATCAGGATACCTATGCCGCTGCCGAGGATGTTGGTGCTACCCAAACCCGCATCAGTGTGAACAGACGTACTCCTGTTGAATGGCGAATGGACCCTTGGCCCCCTGTTAACCTCGAGAACTTCGACCCCCTTAGAGGTTACCCCGTTGCTATCAACCAGGTCGGACAGCGTGGTATTGTTTGTCCCGGTGGACGACATGGTTTGGCTCTTGAACCCTTCGCACGACCTACTTGCACCTGGTCCATCAAGCCGCGAGAACCTGGCAATAACCGATACTCGTTCAAGTTCATCAGTGGTCTTGTTAGACAAGCTAATAATGGCTATTACATGATTACTCGGCCATCTGCTGGTGTCCCCGGAAGGATCATGTCCCTTCTCACTCGTTTGCATCGCGAGGATGGAAGCCATTTCTTCTTCGTCAAGCCCCAAGGGCTTTCTGCCACTTCCTAGGAAGCCAAATTATAATCAAGAGTGTTATTATAGATAAATACTATCGTGGCTTTACTGGTACTGCTTTGAAGCCTCCAGAAACTTTCTAGCTGAAACCTTGTTATAAAACAGATGATTGAGAGTTTCAGTCGTCATCCCCTTTACCTCAGGTAACCTAAAGTAAGTCCAAACAAGGAGCAGAATAGTGAGTCCTGCCGCAGGAAAAGCTGCCTTTCCTTGAAGATTCGCCTCCTGTGGATTGAGTAAGTAGGGCGCGACAATAACGTTAATGATGGACAGAAAGTAGTAGGTATTTCTACCCAGGGAGATTGTCTTAACTCGGAGGTTAGAGGCCCCGACATTAGCTGCGATACCATAGGGAATGGGGCCAATCGAGATGCCTGATTGTCAAATCATTAGTTCTGACCAGGTGAATCATAGATAATGGTAACTGGACTCACCATAACAGAAGAACCAAACAAGCAAGAGAGCTGATTGGGCCCAGCGGATATTGCTCTTGTCGGAGGTTGCAAGATCAAGGAAGCCCACCAGGCTCATAAGTGGTAGCATAGCGCAGAGTCCGCCTAGGTATAGTCTCCTCCAGCCGAATCGGGTCATCATGAACCACGAACACACTGTACCGACGAATGCAAGACCAGCGTTACCTAGCGGGATGATGAGCCAAAGCCGTGTGATGCATTATATCTAGACTCACCGAGGGACAGCTTGAACGCGTCGCCAGAGGACAGACCCGCAAGAGTGAAGAAGTAGGTGATGTAGTTCTGGATCGCAAAGCCCGGAAGGATCTGGCAACCCCAGCTGACCATCGCAATCTCAGTTCGGCGTCGATTCTCCCCTCTAAAGCAGTCAAGATATGACCCTTGAATGTTCATGTTGTGCTCTGTCTCAATCGTGCGGCTCATCATGGCAATGGTATTCTTGGGATCAATAACACTGTCAGGTGCACTACACAGACGTCGAAGACTCTTCTCAGCTTGTTCAATGCGACCCTTCCTGACCAACCACCAAGGTGACTCAGGGGCGAGATATATAGCGACAATCATGAATGGTGGCCATCCCCATTGGATGGCGAAGGGGATACGGTATGACCACTCTGTAGGATACTTAAGCATCGAGGTGAGGACGCCAAAGGAGATCATCTTGCCCATAACCCAGCAGAGGTTGACGTAGACTGTTAGGTAGCCGTTGAGTTGTAGAGGTGCAACTTCGGCCGCATACGAAGGAGTCGCCGCAGCAAAAAAGCCGCATGGAATAGAACTACAAGGTTGATGTTAGGTATAATTTCAAGAGCGACTGATGGGCTACTCACATCAAAAGAGTTCCGACAACAAGTAGTTCAACACTAGGAGCAAAGAAGAGAATAAACACACATCCTGCATAGAACACATGCGAAATAAGCATAACCCTCCTCAAACCCCAACGATCAGCGCAATATCCATTAGCAAACACGCCAATGATCAAGCCAACATTGAGAGTAATAGTAAGTGCCAACTGCCATTTCGCAGGGATCGAGTATTTGCCATTAGGCAGTTCAACACCGTACTTCTGCTGAAACTGGGGAAACGCGAAGAACGAGTTCATCAGCAGCATGCCGTAGGACTCCATGATGGTTGACATTGAGATTGCGACGCTCCAACCCACGGCTTTCCAGTAGTAGGAAAAAGCTTGTCGTGCTGTCAAGGTCGTATCGACGCGTTGGGCTTCGTCGGCCGCGGCATCACGTCCAGTGGTGGTCTTGCAAGCTTTGGGGAGCTGTTGCTCCTCTAGATGAGTCGCGGTGGTGTCTTTTTCCGCAGACATGGTGATGGGCGATGACGAAGAAAAGATACAGGAATGGGGATGGGAAGAGAAAAGAGAAGTCTGCAGACGTTCACTGTCGATGCTCTTCTCGAGATAAAGATCGATGTTATTGCAGATGCCGTCGATCTATATAGTTACCAGTCACCTGATGTTCAATCTGGGGGCCCGGCTACGACGTTGCAACCTTCCCCAGATTATCCTGATTCCAGAGTTCTCCTCTACCCCAGAAACGTTGTCTTCCGACGTCAGTGCTCGATTGGTTGCGGGCATCCTTGAATCGCGTGCTAGTTTATGGTGATCGGTAGTCGGCGAACCTGGCAATGCGATTGGGCTTTCGCTACTCGGCGAACGGGGCGAGCGTTTAGCCAAGTACACGACTCCGCACCCGAGACCACTAGGGTTATTGTCGTTCACAGGCCTGGAACTATTGGTTACGAGTAATAATATAGATATGAATCAGCTGAGAATGCAAGTGTCAGAGACTAAAAGTAGATATGAACGTCAGGACTTTCCGTAGGCTCGCGCCAATTGCTCGCTGCTGGAAAGGGATCACGACCAGTAACACCAAAACAGGCGGTCACAGAGTGTCAATATTAATATTGAAGACACCGGTCAATTGACAAACTCCACTATACTTCAGAAATCTTGGCACCTAAAACACATGCTCTATGACCTAGATAGTGCATGAACAGGCTCATCTCCAATCTCCGCCATCTTATCCTCCAGCATCTTTGTCATATTCTTCACAACGTCAGCATACTTGGGATCATGATAGCAGTTAAAAAGCTCTAAAGGATCCTCTTGACAATCAAAAAGCTCCCACTCCTTGTCCTGTCCACCTTCTCTAGTACCCTCCAGTCCAAAGTCCTCGGCATACCAGTATATCAACTTATACCGCTGATCACGAATACCGTAGTGCGCATAGGCCTCGTGGATGACGTCTCGATGCATCCAGTAGCGATGGTATGCAACTTGCTGCCAGTCGGAAGGTGTTTGGCCCCTGACAAGAGAGCGGAAGGATACACCTTGCATGTATGTAGGAATACGAGCGTTGGCAAAGTCAAGGAACGTGGGCGCGAAGTCGACATTGCAGATAATATCGCTGCATACCGACTTTGGCGCGATTTCGCGTGGGTAGCGAATCATAAAGGGCATTTGGAAACTCTCCTCGTACATGAAGCGTTTATCAAACCAGCCATGCTCTCCAAGGAAGAACCCTTGGTCTGAAGTATAGACAACAATGGTGTCTTCTGCTAGATCTTCCTGATCAAGCCAGTCAAGCATGCGACCAACGTTATCATCGATGCTCTGAATAGTTCGAAGATACCTCTGCATGTACCGTTGGAACTTCCACTCAGCCAGCTCTTGGGGCGTTTTGAAAGTAAAGATTTGGGCTGTTTCCTTGCAGATGAGTTTTAGGTTTGTAACATCCTCAGGAGCAGGGATCTTGCGGTCGTTCCACCACCAGACATCCATCATTTTCTCTCCGATCTGGCTTCTGGGACCTTCTTGTTGAACTACACCTAGGTCGGTATACGTCAAGTCCTCAGCGACTCTCATCTTGGCCACTTTCGCAGCATTGGCGCGGTTCTTGTAGTCATCGGTAAAAGTATCGGGCAGGCGAATGGGATCCTTATAGAGGTCCTTATGTTTGCTATCGTACTCCCATGACCGATGAGGAGCCTTATGATGGCACATGAGAAAGAATGGTCGTTCCTTGTCACGCTTGTCCATCCATTCAATGCACTTGTCTGTGATGATATCGGTTGCGTAGCCTGGAACTCGAGTAGTACCCTCAGGCTCGATGAACTGAGGATCCCAGTACTCTCCCTGCCCGGGCACAACGCTCCAGTAGTCGAAGCCCGTAGGTTCGTAGTCCTTGCCTTCGCCAAGATGCCACTTGCCCACCATTGCTGTCTGATAGGCAGCAGGGCTTGACTTGAGCTGTTTGGCGACATTGGGTAGTCTTTTGTTGATCTTGGAGTCAAGGGTCATGATCCCATTGACGTGATTGTGTGTGCCGCAGAGGATTGCTGCTCGCGAAGGCGTGCAGATGCTGTTGGTGACGTAACAGTGGTCGAAGCGCATGCCCTCGTTGGCAATGCGGTCGAGGTTTGGTGTTTTGTTGATTCCTGCGCCATAACATGATATGGATTTGGCAGCATGATCATCAGCCATAATGAAGATGATGTTGGGCGGTCGAGTAGACATGCTGGTAGCCTGGAATTGAGTTCAGTAGGTGAATCAACCTTGGAAGAAGCAGAATTACGAAGAAGGAGGTTTGTCTGGTCTCGAGATCTGGAAAGAAAGCAAAAGCAAGAAGAAAGAGAAAAAACATATGAGCTTGCTGTAACAAAAAATAGGATTCACCTCAAGATCAAGCCAACCGACAATACCAGGGATATCCACTTCTCATTCCCCTCGGGGGTTGTGGGGTCGGTAGTCGGCGAACGACCTCACAAGAAATCAGTATCGGATCTCGGCGAAAAACCTCCTTGGAAAGACCAATCATTGAACGTGTCGCACAGCCCAAGCGTAAAAGGCTCACCCGAGAAGGTAAAATGCGGATCCTCCAAGTTTGGGCTTGGTAGCATGGCTGCTTTCATCAAGACGTCTAGTGCCATGTGACCCTCATCCAGACCCGGCTCAACCACGGATGGCTGACTCGTTATCCCGTGTACATCTCCCGAGTCTGGTTGGGGAATATTCTGGGGTTGAGGGCGCTCACATGGTTCCCCAGCTTCTGCGCTGTCGTCGGCGAATCCAGCTCGCCGGAACACGCTATGTACGCCTAGACTCTTGTGTTTTTGTACAGTGACAGCGAAGCGGGGTTGCTGGCTATCGTTTTCCTCGCGTTCAGAAGAGTCGCGTCCATGCTCGGAATCACCAGCCGCGTACAACTGAATCATGGCTTCAAGATCCTTAAAGATAAACTGTACGAGTGATGAGTCCTTGTACAAACGTTGCAGCAGCGTCAAAATAGCAGACGCTTGGTGGCACGCGGCTTCCGTAGTGAAATTCGTTTCAGACGGAATCAAGTTAGACTTGCTCAGGAAGAGAATGAGCCGGCACGCATGATAGCCGCAGATAGCCATCCTGTAGTCAGCCACCAAAGGGCAGACCGTAAGTTTGGAGAAATCATTTAAGATCTCAATGTTGGCTTTTGCGTGATACAAGCAGTTTCTTGCAGCTATGGCGATATAAGATTGCGGCTGTGATGCGAGGACAACTTCAGGAGCCGCCTCCCTGTAGCCCGAAAGAAAGAGTCTGTATGCGTCGCAGTGAGCTTGATGCCAGGAAAGCTGCACTGTCAAAAATCGGACAACCCATTTTGAAGATGCAAAGCGTTGAAGTTCCTGGGCACTGTATGGCGGGATCTCCAGCTGTTGCAGCATTCTGCCAAATTCCTCCACAAGATCAGGCAGTTGTGGCATCGGCTGCGATGACAGACGGACTTGTCGCATGAGTCTTATTATGTCGCGCGTGATCAGCGTTATTCGAATGGACGTGGAGAGCAGTCCGTTCTCAGATATTCCATCCAGACTCAATGGATCGTTGCCATCACTCTCTGCTTGGAAATCTTCCTCGCTGCACGGCAACCGTACATAGATAGAGTCCGGCGAGCAAACCTCAGATTCTGGCAAACCAATTGAGAAAGACAAGTCCAGAAGCGCCATACACCACATTATACGCCGCCTGATTTCTTGCGCGAGAGGACCAAGGTCGATTCTCTCGTATTGAAGACGTAAGGCGCTGGCTGCACGACCAGCTATACCCATCAGCATGTAAGCGCGCTGAAATGAGCCACTCTCGATCTTGTAGTGGATGATAAGAAGCAGGGCTTGTGTTGTGAATATCCTAGGTTTCTCTATTTTTGACCAAATGATATCTTCTGCACTCTGAATCCATTGCGCCGTCAACGTTGGGTGATACTTGGCGTACTTGAGATGAAGGGAGGATATTGCAAGCAGAGCCAAGAGGAGGGTCTCATCGAGGCTTCCATCCAGACACCGCCGAGTTATGGAAACTTCGTTGAGAAACGCATAAGAGGGCAACGGATGTACATGGCGGAAGAAATCGATGATCAGTTGGAGTCGGTCTCGCATGGGCGGCAAAGTAATTGAGCGAGCACCTCCTCCGCCTTCTATCGGGCTCGGTTCGGTGACTGAGCCTCCCCAAGATGATGGTAGATCTGCGGAAGGTGGTAGAGGGGCGTCAGCTTCAGCTGGTAGCCCTGCCACCGCAGAAGGTGATTCGAAATGCGCATCGTCTGTGGATACATCATGTGAAGGAGACTGGCGAGACTGTAAGAGCCTAGGAGAGACGCCACAACTAGCCCCAGACTGATTCCCAATACTAGGCGATCGATGCGAAGGACGAGCAGGCCTTTTCCCATCCGGATACACACAATTTTGGTCTCGCGCCCGACATGCAGCACATGCAGGCAGGTCGCCGGAACATTTTACTTTCTGACTGCGACACTTGACACAGGCTCGAGACCCGCGGCGGCGTTCTGGATGAGATGGTAATCTGGAGGAGGTGAAGGAACAACTAAAGCTGAGACGCTCACAGTTGGAGCATGAATGCGGGCCTCCATCGCATCGGACCTATCGAGTCGGGTCAGATTTAGAGAGCGCGCTGATTAGATAATTGAGGGAATTGACCTTGCGGGCACGACATTGCATACAAGTACTGGCGGATTTTGGGGGAGGCATTTGGCTCAAATGTTGAAAGATGCAGTTTGTAAGGTGTAAGTTCAATTATACGGATCTGGAAGTGTACTATGATTTACGCTATGAAGTAAAAGAGGCTACCTAAAATTGAGTTATGCGGGTATTTTAAGCGTGATATCAAAACGATCCATAAGAGGAAATGTCGATCACGCTCTTGTCTTAGGAAAACTGGCGGCGATTAAAGTATTATATTGCAGTCTATCAGGTATTTATCATCACTTGGGAGGTAATCGTGTGATTCGTTAAATGAAATTTCTTTTAAGGCAGTAAACAAGAGCTTCAAATATAAAACGACACCACGACATGTAGTACAGTTTATCATAATGCTGCTTGGAGTGCTTTTCTTGGCCCTTGACTAAGGAAGCTTATTGGCCCGTAAGTACATCTTCCTTCTTTATAGTTAGCGGTGGATGAGACTCGGATTTTTCGCAATGGCACACTCAACTTCGGGGAGCCCGACCTCTTATGCAGGACTTCGTCATAACACGTCCATGAATTGGTAGCCTCATGTTACACTGAAATGCAGTTTCCAGGTATTTGAAATACCAAGAGCCTTGTGGTTGCCGCGTCTCTTACCTGGGGCGGTTTGGTTCCGCTTCCTCGTTGCACTGTGACATCGATGGCTTTGATGGAATGTCATCGCATGTTTGTTCAGCCCGCAATGCAACCATCAATTATTACCGCGTATCACCGCAGCCCTAGCCTAGGCTACCCCACCGGCCCTGAAATTCTTCGAAATACTGTGCGGCCCCCGTCACTATTTTCCACTATTATACGATAATTATTGACTTGGCCCTCATATGCACTCAAGGTCTTGTTCTTCAACTGGGCCCTTGTATTTTTTCTGCATACACACTACAAGCAGTTTTGAGATATTACAATACTATTTACGAATCTTGGCTACATATTTGCGGCCCCTTAACTTGTCAGGTCGATATCCTCAACTTTGAATCAATTACAAGGCAGCTTGGTGAGGGATCGTGAGCAGCAACAACAAAAGGACGATTTTGAGGTTGACGTCACAACGTCTATCTCTTATCAGGTTGAATGCATGTCAGATGTGAAAATTGCTAAGAACCAGGGTTATGGGTCAGCGGATATTTTTGGCTGTCACCGTTACCCCAACTGGTAAGCCACTGAATCTGCTGGACCTTGGCACGGCACTTGCGGCTCACCACACAAACGGCTCGAAGCGGAACACAGCGCTTCAATGCTACCTTGTATGAGCACGACCGATATAATAGAGCCGTATGTTGCATTTCGCTTCATCTTGGAGGGTTCTAATTCCGCACCATCCATGATGATGCGGCATAAGCAGCCATGGTATACAGAACGACCATCTGCAATGCTTCTCTTCCGAAAAGCGGTTACAACGGCATCAGCCCTTAGCACAACGCCATCCTTGATAGCGAACCCGGAGTATAAATATGTCTGCTTGATCCTTTCGAAGTAACAGAACAGCACATCATTCACAACAGTCTTCTTACCCAATACATTTGCTATACTCACTTCACTTCCTATCAAACCAGGAGTCTACTGCATCATCCACCATGCCTCAGATCAAAGTTGGTGACTACCTCTTTCGCCGCCTTCACGAGCTCGGCATTCGCTCAGTCTTTGGCGTCCCAGGAGACTACGAACTCGCCCTCCTGGATCTCGTCACCGACAACGACCTCGCCTGGAAAGGCAACCCCAACGAACTCATCTCTTCTTACGCAGCAGATGGCTACGCTCGTGTCCGCGGCGCGGGAGCTTTTGTCACCACCTTTGGTCCTGGTGAGCTCTCCGCCTATTGCGGTATGGCTGGCCACTACGCGGAATTTGTTCCTGTTGTGCATATCGTTGGCTACCCAACTGTCGATGCCGTTCGCAACAAGAGAATCATGCATCACAGTCTTGGCAACGGGAAGTTCGACATGTATGAGAACATGGCTAAGAATATCACCGCTGCAACTGTTGTGATCAACTATGCACCTACTGCTGCCCGAGAGATCGATGAAACGCTCACTACTATGATGCGTGAGAGCCGGCCCGTCTACATCGGTCTCAGCGTCGATATTGCTTATGAAATGATCGATGCCGAGGGGCTTAACGTCCCTATTCCTAATGAGCTACCCCCCAACGATCCATCTCTCGAGGAGACTGTCGTTGAAGAAATCAGAAAGCTGATGGAGAGATCGAATAACCCAGCTATTATTGTTGATGGAGGCAAGCCCTAACGTCCCAGTTGTGCAACAGATCACACTAACTCTCTTTAGGTGCTGTACGCAACGGTGTACTTGAAGAATCGCACGAGTTGATCAAGTTGACCAACCTCCCAACCTTTACTACCGCAATGGGCAAAGGAGGTCTTGATGAAGCCATTCCCCAGTTCGCAGGTGTCCACTCCGGCGCTGGCACCCTGCCTGCCGTGAAGGAGGCGCTTGAAGCTGTTGACACGGTCATTTGGATCGGGAATTATCCTTCTGATTTCAACACGGGCGAGTTTACCACTGTTGTAAACAAGGATGCCATTGTGATTGACCTCCAACGTTTCACGGTCTCTCTTGGCAAGACTCAGTATCCGGTCTCAATGAAGCATGTGAGTATAGCATATAGTCACTTTTGACAAAGCCAGCTAACTCCCTCAGGTTCTGCAACGCCTCGTCGGTTCTCTTCGTTCGAACCCAGTTTCCATCGCTTCACGACACGTCACTTGGGATCCATATCCGAAGTCCAACTTTGACGCCAGCGACGAGCTCAAGCAAGATTTTCTCTGGGGTGTAGGTCACATCCTTTTATGTTCTAGTGAAGGTTGGTACTGACAGACATAGGCACTGAGCTCCTTCTTCCGCCCCGGAGATGTGATCATTGGTGAGACTGGTACCTCAGCCTTCGGCCTGTGCGACACCAAACTCCCTAGCGGAGTGATGATGTTCAACCAGACCGTATATGGAAGCATTGGGTATGCTACTGGCGCCATTGTTGGAGTTGGTCAAGCTACCAAGGAAAGCGAAGGGAAGTGGAAGAGGCCTGTCCTCGTCACTGGCGAGGGCTCCATGCACCTCACTATTCAGGCACTGGCAGATATGCTGCGTTGGGACCTCAAGCCAATCATGTAAGTACCCTCTTCTCAGTTCTGACGACTGTCTTTAGCGTTGGCTCACATGTTCCAGATTCGTGCTCAACAATGGCGGATACACAGTCGAGCGTCTCATTCACGGCAAAGAGGCCTTCTATAACGAGGTTGCAGTTCTGGATTATTCCACGCTCGGCAAGACTTTCGGGCCGGCATTCGAATCTAAGTACCACGGGCCTATCAAGACTTGCGGGGAGCTATCGTCACTCCTTCAAGATCCTAACTTTGGCAATGTAGGCTGCCTTGAGGTAAGACTTCACCCTATTACACCTTGATATAGAGACGTTACTGATGAAATACAGTTGGTCGAACTCGTCTTACCTCCTCTCGATGCACCATCTGCTGTTATCAAGACTGGTGCCGCTATCGATGCATTCAACAAGGCCAAGACGGGGCAGGGACTCAGCGGTATCCAGGGTGCTTGATCTTAATCCTATCATGGCATGCGTGCTCAAGGTGGACAAGGTGGAAATGATATTGAATTTTAAGGCCCTGCTTAGATCACTCGTTTAGTACAGTCAATGTTCAACGCATACTTGAAAATCTTGACCAGTGACAGTAACAAGTTTGAAGTGACGTCACTAGCTCTGTAGGCGCGCCCTGCAATTGACCGCATCCACATTTTGTACTCCACCATCAAAATACATACAAAACTGTTGGAAGATGTCTGCTCTGTTGCATTGGAGTACTTCAGTAAACATTTTGTCTGGTTGCCAATAGATACAGAGTCTCTTTGAAGTGTACAATCATGTCGCTCATGGCCAACGACCCTGGCGAGCTCTCGCTCAGCAAGCTCCTCTCAACTCTGACCCATACAGTCCATCCAACCACCTACGTCTTCGCCACGCTCGCCGACACCTCAAATCTACCGCCCCTATCCGAAACTCAAATGATCTTCAAGGAGTCTGAAGGCATCACGGTGATCACTAGCAAGGACTACGCAGAGTTACATAAGATTGAATACTTCTTCCCTTGCAAAATGATCAGTCTCAATGTCACATCGAGCTTGGAAGCTGTCGGATTCATGGCGGTCATCGCGACAAGACTAGCGGCAAAGGGTATTGGTTGTAACCCGGTTAGTGGTTTCTATCACGATCATATCTTTGTGCCTCTTGGTCGGGAGGACGAGTCATCAGAAGTGTTGGTACAGATAGCGGCGGAGAAGAAGGAAGAGAGTGAGAAGGTATAATGAAAGGGACTATAGAGGAAAGGCGATGAGTCTTTGGGTATTCTTCGATGTACCAGGCCTCAAGGGGCAGGATAAAATTGGACCTTGATTTAAGGTGCCAAAATAAACTTAGCAAAGAGGCCCCCTAAAGCTTAGGCTAGATTTACCTAAAATTGTCATCCCTTAGGGTCAAGGCCCTGAGCTTTCTTGCCTCCCTAGCCAGGATAAGATCATAAGAGTCTATAAAGGTCTAGTAAGATACTACTTCACAGCATTCAGTGCCAAGTGACCGACTTATCACTTCAGAAGCCACTTGATGCCTTCAACAAGATCTACAGCTGCTTTCTTCCCTTGACTCAAATGTGCAAAAGCACCCCAAAAGATATGAGGCATTCCAGGATAAATATCCAGCTGAGTCTCAATCCCATTGTCCTCGCGCAACACTTGCTCGTAGATCAAAGCCTCGTCACGAAGGACATCCATTCCACAAACTTGGAAATACGTCCTAGGTAAGTCGTGGTGGCCCGTTGGCCAGATAAACGGAACAAAAAGAGGTGAAGAAATATCTCCAGCTGCAGAGTCGTGGAATATCTTGTCCAAGGCTGGAGTGAGGATGGGATCGTTCTTACACTCAGCTTGAGTCCGAGACATATAAAGGTCCTTGTACTTCTCAGGCAACGCATCTTTCATCTCGGGTGGCAGTATCATTGGGGCGAGAAGAAAGACACCAGTTATCGTAGGAGTCAGCTTCTCATCTTGGGCCAGATGGCTGGCTATCGCAGCCATGTTTCCTCCAGCTGATGAACCACCGATGACAAACCCTTTCGACAGTGAGACTCTCAGTTCAGACTCTGCATTCGCAGCAATCCATTTCAAGCCGTCCCAGACATCGTTTATACCAGCTGGAAATGGTTCTTCAGGTCCTTGCCGATATGAAGGTGCCAGACAAACGACCCCCAGCTTTTGTACAATATCACGACACGAGCGCTCGGCATCTTCTGGTGATCCGATAGTCCACCCACCACCATGGATATAAACAACCAACGGTAGGGGTGACTCAGAACTTTCCTTTGGTTGGTAGACATGAGCGCGCAACTTGTGGCCATCTCTTGCAGTGTAATAGATATCGCGCTCAGCAACACCGCTCTCTGGATCGGGCAGCTTATGCAAGCTTTTCATATACCATCTCAGACTTGCGATTGCCTTTGCAGGATCAGAAGTGTCAATCTGGGGAATTGTTATTGTCTTAAGGTACTGGACTAGATCAGTTTGAAGTCATCCATGTAGATGTTGGAGACTTACATCGTCCAGCTCGGGATCAATAGCTGCTAGTTGCAGTCGTTCCTCTCTTGAAAGTGCCATCTTAGCTGATGCGGGCGTGGTCAAGATATCAGAGATTATCTAAAGAGTGTATTTATGAATGAAAGGTGAATGGCCTCGTCAACAAGTTGACCAAAAGTGGTTGCTCCAGTCCGGAGTTAACGGTCTTATCGCATGTGGACGTGGATAACGGCACGATGTAATCCAATTTGGGCGTACTATTATACTAGGAGCTCTGACGTCGGTATTAAGATTCGGACATAATGATTACACCCTCTCCACAGATGTCTCTACGTGCCAACCTGCTTATTCTCCCCCAGATACCAACACCGACCTTCGAGGCTGTCTAAGCTTCCGCATTCGCAGCTCTCATAAGCACCGAACCCTTATCCAATCAGATTAACATTATCCGTGGCTTCAGGCCTCTTCTCCGAGAAAGCCTTTGACTCTTCTTTTCGCTGGCTATCACCCAGCGAAACACGTCTCCTAGCATCAATATACACCATGTACTCCTCATACGTATGCGGCAAGACCTTGAGATCTTTGGGCACAGAGAAGGTATAGTTGAACTGACCAGTTGGCTTTGCAACACCATGCTCAACATCACGAACCTTGCTGTCAACTCGAACATGCACTCGGGTCATGGGCTTCTCCGGATTCGGGAAGCCAGGCTCAGTGCCATCTTCCTCCAGCAGGGGAGGATCAGTGTATGCAACAGTAGCCGTAAGGTATAAAACACTGCCAACGGGAACTGGGTTTCGGAACGTGCAAGGATCAGCGCTGATGAAGGTCGGTCGGGCATGAGCAAAACTGGCCGCGCAACAGAAGGCAAGCTCAAAGGTCTGCTTCAAATGGAAACCACCAAAGATCATGGTCTGATGACGATTTCGGTACTGAGGTTGCATGATCGCAGCTGTTGACAGCTGGGTCTTGGACATAGCGACAACATTGGAAGGTTGGCGAAGATCATTGTTGGGATCGTGGTATGCAAGTTGCCGCAACCAAATCTGATGGATCAGAGCGGACTCTGCATCGTTGGGTTCGGTCTGAAGGAGCGACGCCTTGGAGTTTTCCTTCTTGGACAGCGACTTAGCCTCTCCAGCCTTGAAGATCTTCTCTTCCTCCGCATTGGTGGGTACCAGCTTGGGAATGTTGACAGGCTTTCTTGTGTTGGGATCCAGGGCGACCATAGTGAAGGTGCATGTCAGAAGGACATCTTCCGGTTTGCTGGGTTCGCCTTCTTCTCTGGCCTTGGCGACTTTGCAGGTGATTTCGACACTACTCCTGCCAGAGGCGTAAGTAACCTGACCGCTGTACTCGAGGTCGCAAATTTCGGTGAGTGGATGCGCTATTGTGATACGGTCCAGGGCGGCGGTCACTGTAGTGACTCCAGGACCGGTATGTTTGTAGACGATGATTCCAGAGAGGGCATCAAGATCCATGAATAATGTTCCAAGTCTATAAATCTGGTTAGTGCGATGCATATGGTTGGGTCAATTGGGGCGGTTACCTTATGTGACCCGAAGAGTTGACATAAGTGTCTGAGAGCCAAGGGTCCTTCTTGAGAGGAAGCACGACGCGATGATAGCTGTCGCTCATTTTCTTGGGGGTCAGATCGCGTTCCTTGGGATAGTCATCAGACTTATGAGCCGGCAGGCCCTTTTGCTGACGCTCGAACGCCTCTATCCACGGCATCGGTTGCCTCTTATCCTCAAGACCCTGAAATACGCCATCTGTTTTTCTTGGCGTTGATGTATGGAAGCTGTTGGCGTTGGAACGCGCCAATGCAGGGCCGACTGATCGTAGTACGTGCGGTCTTCGCAGCGAAGCGACAATGCTTCTTACTTCTCGACTTCTGGACATCATCGTTGAGTTGTGAAAATGAAGTTCAATTGTTGATGGTCGTGTGACGCAATGTTCAGGTTCGCTGGCGGATCTGATTTAGCGAACCGGAGAGACCCGATAAGTCGGCGAGACGCTAAGATAAGACCGTAGCGGACTTTGATAACCGAGCTTGTATGAGACTCGAGCGGATGAAACCGGCTTCGTGGAAATGAACCTGCGGTACAATGATTCCAGTCAAAATTCGGCAGAAGGCGATCGAATATTTTTTATCCCGGTTGTCAGTGAAATTCGATGTTCCTGCATAATTGTATGGGTCTGGTGGTGGAACCAGCATCCAATTGATCAGCCAACCAACCAACACATTCGCTTCTACATTTGGACATGGACATACCCTGGCTTGTTGTGATATGTGACATGCTGCAACGGCACTGCATGTCATGACCTCAAAGTACCAATGATGTGATGAAGCAGCCGGATGAGAAGACATTCATTCATCGTAAATTCGGTGGGAAATGGATGTGAGCTAAGATAAAAGTTAAGACCATCAATCTAACTATCGTACAAAAGGATTCCGCATGTCTGTCCAAGCATCGCTATTTCACAACTGTCATATCAGAACTCCAGCTTTGAGACACTGTCCCACTTCTCGTCAGACTCAGCAAGTGCCTTGGCCGCCATATGAGCATATTGGAGCGCATCCTTGCCCAAGATGATTCTCAATGGGGGATCCTCCACATTCGAAAGGTGAATAATAGCCCTAGCTATCTCAGACGCCTCCGTCCACGTTGAATGTCCCTTGACCAGCTGGATCATCTGACCGACAGTCTTCTCATAAGGCTCGCTGACCTTGGCCGTCTCAGTGGCGATATTGGCCCAGTCAGTCTTGATGCCACCAGGCTCGGTAACGGTGACCTTGATACCGAAGGGAGCCACTTCCTGTGCTAGAACAGTTGAAAATCCTCCAACAGCCCATTTGGCGCTCTGGTAAGCTGCTGCTCCGGGTGTTCCGACGCGGCCTCCGACACTCGAGACCTGAATAATATGGCCGGACTTTTGGTTGCGCATGATAGGCACGATGGCTTTTGTAACATTGACGACTCCGAAAAGGTTGACGTCAACCTGCTCGCGGAAACCTTTAATGTCTGCATCTTCGATGGATGCCATGTCTGCGTAGCCGGCGTTATTGACAACCACGTCGATGCGACCGAACTTGTCAACAGCTTCTTCGGCTGCCTTGTTGGCTTGGTCGAAGTCTGTTACATCAAGAGCGGTTGCGAGGATTTTATCGGATCCATACTTGGCGACTATGTCGTCGAGTTGTGATGGGTTGCGAGCAGTTGCGACGACGACATCGCCTGACTCGAGGATCTTTTCGACCAAGGCGCGGCCAACTCCTCGAGAAGAACCAGTGATAAACCAGACTCGGGGCATGTTGAAAGCAAAGTGTTATGCAAGTGGTAAAAGGTAGATTGCGGTTTTGTAGCTATCAGAAAGGATTGAGGAGATGGTCAGTGGTTCAAAAGTCCTGGTCAGGAAGGAAGAAGACGGTTTAAATAAAATTCATCTTCTGCACAGTTCTAAATTTTATTCTTCTCTACAGTTCAAACGGCGGAGTTTGATACGAAAGACATGGCACGCCCTTCTACTCAGCCCCATTCAGCATTAATGCTGTCCAGTAGAGAAAGAGGATTTAAAAGAAGCATTGACGAAATCGGGAAGTGGTCAACTTTGTTGTATGCACGTTGTGATCCACTCCGGCAATTGCAGCCTATCTCCGGGTGTTACTGAAGACGGGACCGCTGCGAGGTGACGGACATAACTTTGGTGGGAGATAAGCGGCGTTTACTATTTTCCTGCGTTTCACTGCATAAAAAACGTCACAGGCCTGGCTTATCCACTGGCTTATTTTTCTTCCAGTGGCTTTTGCTGTTTTGGCTTACTGGCTTACGGTTGACGACCCACCACCGCAGGGTAATCTGGATTAAAAGGCAAAGACTGAACGTCAAGCTCTCTATCTAGCCAGGAGATCAAATATTCGGACGAAAAAGTGAATATATTGGCTTAATAGTAGAAGGCAATTGCTTTCTCTTTCCCCTCTTTCCCCCAAACTGCCTCGATTGTTCACGATGCAATTGCTTGGATATTTGCTGCTTGTGATTGTTTACAACATAAAACAGATTAACCTGTCTGCGGACATCAGATGACAACAGAAAATTATTATCAGCTATGGTCACTGTACCATTTTTGGAGGAAACAAATATGAAATGCTCGAGCTCGAAGAGTGACTTATTATAAGTAAATGTTGCTGAAATTATTATGAGTGAGGCGCCGATATTGTAATTCTGCCTTGAGATCAGCCTCAACCCCGCTTCACATTTGAACTGCCTCACGACAAGGCGACCGTCTTAGCTACGATTGAGTGCTTGAGCAACAGACATCAGTCATTCCTGTTTCATCAAAAATACAGTTTATTCACCCTTTCAGCGACCCCTGTCGTCGAATTACAGAGCGAGACGGTGACACCTAGCAATCTTTGCAATGTCTGTTTCGACATGTTGCAAACAGGTTTGGAAGCAGTTGAGGATAGTCTTCAGACAGATTGCAAGCACCACAGCACTTTCTCTAGCTTCAAACAAGCCGTAGACGATGGATGCTATATATGTGCGAAACTTTGGGACTCCGTGGCAGATGCCCCCATCAAAGGCTGGTCCGAAGAACCTGGTACCTGGGTACCCTTTGGCTGCAGCCTGGGGCGACGACCTTGGGCACCGCGTTGGTACGGAGCTGTCTATTGGCACATCAGATACTTAGAGTTCGAGATGCGGCCGCAGGTTAGCTTCAAGTACAAAGGGAATGTGTTTTGCTTCATTCCGTGTGAGGGTTTGTTGACTCTCCTTCCTATCAAGCTTGGTAAAATTACTAAGGTGTTCAGATGAGGAGTCTTTGATGCAGCAGGAATGGGCTGTGGACTTTCAAACAAGTAACTCATCAGAAAAAGTCCACCAACTGGCTTCTGAGTGGCACAAAGCATGTAGTGACTCGCACGGATTGTGCCAACGATTACGGTCCTCGCCGAAGTTTGCCCCATCACGACTCATCGACATTAACTCTGACGATACCTGGAGGCTTCGCCTTTACCCACAAGATATCACAGATCCTCCGGAGTATATGACTCTGAGTTACCGATGGGCTAAAACCCCTTCGATTAGTCTTTTGAGCTCGAATTTCGAAGTCCTCCAGAAAGGTGCACCAACATCTCAACTCCCCAAAACATTCAGAGAAGCCATCACTGTTGCGCGTCGATTTTCTATCAGATATCTCTGGATTGACTCGCTGTGCATCATACAGGATTCGCCGGAGGATTGGGCCCGAGAATCGCTCCAGATGCACTTGGTCTATGCCAATTCCGCCTGCACCATCTCCGCCTCCGCTTCCGAAGGACCTGATGAAGGATTATTTCGGTTACGCACTGCTCAGGAAACACTTGTTGGGCACGTCAAAGTTCCGTTCGCCGATGACAAACCGAGAGGATTTGACGTTTGGGACCAACATCACATGCAGCGACTAACACAAGGTCCACTTACCGATCGCGGCTGGGTATTCCAGGAGCGTATTCTGTCACCAAGAGTACTCCATTTCACCAAGACTCAGGTGGTATGGGAATGCTTTGAGATGAACAAGAGCGAGATGTTTCCCCGGTGGTCACCTCAACCCGTCGACGCATTATACACACCTGGTCTGAAAGCTATTGATGCTTTCTTTGACGATGGCCATCGTAGGACTGCCTGGGCCAAGGAAGAAGACAAGAGAATGACCGTGGATGTCTATCAGCAGTGGATAAACCTGGTCAAGGCATACTCCAAGTGCAATCTGACCTATCCTGATGACCGGCTGATGGCTATGGCTGGTATAGCTGAGATGTTCAGGAAGAATTCTGGTGATGAATATCTCGCAGGTCTTTGGAGATCAAGGATCGTTGAAGGACTCAATAGGGTTGTTTTAGAACCTGGTTCCGGACCGCGAAATCCCGAGCGTGTTCCATCATGGTCATGGGCTGCCGTTGACACATGTGTTTTGCCTCAGAGGACAAATCTACCACGAGATGAAGACCTTATTGAAGTCATTGACGTCAGAACTCAACTCGCTCAAACTTCCTTTCGGTCGCAGCAACTGAAAGGGTCCATTGAACTACGAGGATGTATCTCCGGAGGCACTGTCGGTGAAAGCAGTAGGGGAATAGGCGCAGAACACACTAAACTGAAGCTTCTGGAAATGTCGTCAACAATCTACGCCTACCCAGACACTCTTGAGACGACGTTTCAGGCCGGGGAATCACTTTCGTTTCTTCCCTTGAGGCCGGCGTTGCGGCGCCAGGTGAAAGATCCAGATGAGAATCCTGTTGGTGAAGCCTATGTGATAATTGAGGGCCTTATCATCCAAGCGGTTTATGGAGCTGGAAGTATTTATAAGCGTGTCGGTCACTTTGTCTTTGTTTCTGTGGACAATGCCAGCTTCTTCGGCCTTGTTGCGACTTTACCTAAATCCAGAGGAGGTGTTGCGCTGATAAGTGCGGACGATTCCCGAAAGTCCACTATAACGCTAGTATAAGAAGTCGCATGATAGTTCTCAGAACATATGGTGAGCACGGTTAGCCATCACTATCGTGAATAATACCCTACACTTTGTGCATGAACCGAGGGAGCATCAATCTGGGGAAATAGCGCGGACTTGGGTACAAGCGCACTAAGAAAGTTCCCCGGCAGCCCGGGACTAAGTGGTTATGGTGATCAGCCACGGAAAACAGTCGATCTACAGGAGAATACATCGGCCCTTTCATCGATCGTCAGTTTCCATGTTACCATCCATGAAACAATCCTTTCGCCCGTTCAAGAACATGATGCATATTGAGCACTACATGATCATTACAAACGTGCATTTCTTGCTTCTGGATATCATGACCCGATACTCACGCAACTGCCGTATCACATTACCACGGTCTCGCTCCGAGCGCGATTGGACGGAGCCGACTCGGTCCTATTCACGGCCTTGGCTTCATTTGACGGGCTGGGGTATCGTGTGGAGGCGGAGCTAGTGTTTTCGGAAAGCCTGGGGATTGGTGATTGAGGAGGAGGAAACTTGAAGAGCCAGTCATTTGCGTGTCCGAAACAAGTGTTGAATGCAGGGGTCCCTGGGCAGTATCCCACTTCACGGGCCCGAGACTGCTCACGGGATCAGAAAAACTGCCGGAGAACTTGCTCAACAGCAGCTTCACAGTCGACAGTCTAGCAATTTTCATGAAGTTGAAGGACTTTGTAGATGAAAGACGGGGTCAATTTACATCAAAATCTCATCGTTGGACACTCTTATAGTCTGATTCTGGCATATCCTTGAGCTCAGCGACCCAGTATATGTTATTTTTAGACAGCTCAAGTGCCGACAGCACCAGATATTCATCTTTAACCAATAACAATCGCACATCATTGCTATCCGACTCATAAACGAAGTTTCCCCAGCTTCTACCGACACTAGAGCCTCTAACCGGACCTCAACCGAGTTAACCGCAGTTCATCCAGGCCTTGAATCATATCAGGACAAGTGCCTGACTCGTGCAAGTGACGCTTTGAACAAGCAATATCCGGCAAACTTCGCAAAGATGGGAAGATCATTTAGACAACTGCGGGGTTACCGAGTTCCTTCCCTGTCATGTACCCTGATCAGTATCTCAGCTAAGTGGAACGAGGTGGTATCGAATTGTCTATCCCTTGTTCATATCATCCTATAATCTGGAGATCTGGGGGCGTTGCGAAAAAACCTGGAGACCCCGCGACGTTTTGTGTTGACCCGCGCGGGAATAGTTCCGTGCTGTTGGGTGCCCCGTGCAGTATCATGCCGTGGTAGTTTATAATGAGCGTTGATCGCCCCCCGTTTTACGGTTTGGCTCTTCAGATTGCGGCTATCAACAACTCCACTAATTAACTATCCACCCAGTCAATTGAGAACCATGGCTGTGGACTCCAAGATCCAGCCTCCGTCTGGGGGCATTGAGGCTGTACTACCGAACCAGACAATACCGTGGTACAAGCAAGCCCACTTGCTTAAACTTAACACTTTGATCCTGGGCTTAGTTTGCTTCCGTGAGTTGCAAAGGAATGATCATCATGGCTCTTGAGAACTGACTTGAACAAGAATCTGCCATCGGATATGACGGAAGTCTTCTCAACGGTCTTCAATCTCTTCCTCAATGGAGCGACTTCATGGACCATCCTTCTGGCGAATGGTCCGGCTTCATCAACGCCATCTACTTCATCGGATTCTTTGTAGCTTGCCCGCCTAGCTCATGGCTCGCAAACAAATACGGCCGTCGTCTACCAGCCTTTCTGGGCTTCATTCCGCTGGCAATTGGTACTGGTCTTCAGACAGGTGCTAAGACCGAGGCAGAGTGGATCGCAGGCCGTTTCATCCTCGGTATTCCGACTGCTATGTTCGCGACCTCAATCCCTCTTCTTATTACTGAGATCGCGTACCCCAGCCACCGAAGTGTCATTACTGCTTTGACCAATACTAACTATTTCATCGGTGGTATCATTGCAGCTTGGACGTGCTATGGCTCAAGGAACTACAACGACTGGGCCTGGAGGACTCCGACCATCCTCCAGATCGCCTTGCCTGTTGTTGCACTTCCTGCTCTGATCATGGTGCCCGAGAGTCCTCGATGGCTAGTATCCGTAGGAAGGGAAGACGCAGCGCGGGAGACACTGGGCAACCTGCACGCGGTAAGTCAAATCAACATGATCGGCGCATATCGAATAGTTAGCTAAGTACTTCTTTACAGGGCGGTGATGCGAACCATCCGCTTGTCGACTTCGAACTTCACGAAATTACGACCGCCATCGAGTCCGAAAAACAAGCCGAGAAGTCAAGCTCCTGGGCGTCGCTAGTATCCACTCCTGCCCACCGTCGCCGACTCTTCATCACTGCATCACTGGCGATTTACAGTCAGTGGGTCGGTAACGGAGTCGTCAGCTATTATCTCTCCACAGTCCTTGCAACCGTCGGCATCACCAGCGTCACTGATCAGACTCTGATCATGGGATGTCTCCAGATCTGGAGTTGGTTGGCTGCAGTTGCAGGCGCTTCGTGCGTTGAGAGACTGGGACGACGAGTTCTTCTCATGATCTCTTGCGCAGTCATGCTTGTCAGCTTTATCTTGATCACTGCTATGTCGGGGAGCTTTGCGCAAACTGGATCACGATCAGTTGGAGTCACAATGATTCCGTTTGTGTTCTTATTCAATGCTGGTTATGCCATTGCTATGTGAGTCAAATTTGTTTCACCCATCTATCCTCTGAATCACATCACTAACGCGGACATTGGTAGAACTCCTCTTCAAGTTGCCTACCCTCTGGAGCTTTGGCCCTTCCAGCTACGTGGCCGTGGAATCTCCGCAGCCTGGATGATTATGATCCTGGCCCTCATTTTCAACGTCTTTGTCAACCCAATTGCCTTATCGGCCATTACCTGGAAGTACTACATCGTTTATGTGGCTCTTCTCGTCTCCTACGGCTTCGTGATTTTCTTCTTCTATCCCGAGACGCGCGGACGTACACTGGAGGAGATTTCAGTCATCTTTGGCGATGCACCAGAAGGACTTTATTCAGATGAGCTGGAAACGAAGCAAGTGATTGAGAAGGCTGATGTGAAGCACCTCGACTAGAGTTTGATGATAGAGAAATTGTCTAGTGTACTTAGCGTAGCCCACGTTGATGTTATGAACCAGGAGCCATATGGTTTCGTCTCCATTCCACAGATGTGTCTCTGCGATCAGATAAGCTGTGGCTGTCTTTTTCGTTTGGGTCGTAGTAATACCAGTGCTCTTCGCCCTTCTCATCGACATGGCTCAAATATCCAATTTCTATTATTTTGCCTGAGAGAGGGTCCTGTGACGATGCAGGCAGAGCCGCATCGCCGCCCTGCCGTGTCCTTTTGCATTCTTTACATTGCTTGAGTGCCATGTCGTTTATTTCACCGCATATTTCACCGCGGATTTCATCGCAACCCTTTCGCCGCTTCTTGCACTGCCAATGGACATGATGGCTGCTTACTTCTTTCGTAACTCGTCCGAATGTCTCCATGGATGTGAGTAATCGCGGAATTTGGCTGTTGATGGTGGTTGATGAGGAGAGCTTGCTACTAGGACTTATGCTGGGAATTAGAATAAACATGGCCGTCGGTCTGTGGACTGATATAGAATCCCCGAGAAACTTAAGGCTTCCCACATGGCTAAGCATCACGAAAGTCAGAGGCCATTTAATTACGGTAAGCATTGATGTTGTTTTTCAGCAAGTAGTTCGGGGTGAATCAAGGATCCGGGGATACGCGTCACACAGGCTACTTTATCCTCATCAGTGGGGCTTGTAACGTTGACCACCGTGATGTAACACAAGGGTGTGTTAATCGATTCATGTTGCCGACATGGGATACATGCCTGGAATGTGAGCTGAGAGAAGTGACGCAACTGAAAACATTCAGAGTCACATTGAGGTTGCTCTTCGAAGTGAATAACCGGAAATGAAGGGCAGGTATAAACACGGTTTTTGCTTCCTCGAAACTTACCCTTTGAAAACTTCACTCTACAACACAGAGCGTTTATCGAGAACTCACTCAAGTCAATTCATACAAAGAAAAACACAAATAGCTTATAAAGCAGAAGATTGCACAATGGCCACCACGACAACGACTGTCCGCAAGGACCACAAGAAGTGGAAGTGCAACAAAAACATCTCGGGAAAACTTTGCGGCACTGTCACCCCAATGAGCAATATTTACTGCGAAAAAATGTGACAAGAGGCGACAGGTCGATGATGAAGCACTAGCCTCTGATGAATCTTCGATTGGAAGGTTGTATCACCTGGCTCTCGACCTGACAGAGCACTGGGAGTACAGCCCCAGTCCTGAGCCGCTGTAGGCACAACTATGAACTCAAGGCGATGGAGAACGGCGTAACCATCCGAAAAGATTGCTAGGGAACGGGCCTTGGAAGCTACAGAGCTTTCTGGTAACCTCTTTTAATATACTATCATCAATTCACATCCTTTGAAGCAGAGATATGGCTAGTGATCACTAGCATAAATTATTCGCTGGTATGTAGCACTATAACGAGTATCATGATGTCGCACGTTGGGAATATTAAACAAGCAATAGGACAGTCGAATCTTGGCTAATTAAATTCTAGCTATTTTAAGTCGCTTTCAATTCTAATATTTCCAACTACTTGCCTATAGCTCTTCCGAGTCTAAGCTAGTATCTCCTCCACTCAGTGCACAGTGCTTTGTCTCCCGGACCAAGGCCGATGCGTTAAGCGGTTCTAAGCTACCATTGCTCAGGTAGTCATTCACCGTAATGCCCTCGCCAAGGAAGAATTGTACGCCATACCCTGGCTGACCAAACCATGGCCTAATAGGCCCCGTTTGAACAGTGAATGATTTGGTCACGTTGTACAAGTGGTAATTGCTGGGGAATTCTTGGTTCTTCCCCGTGATGAGGTTGGCAGGGTGGAGAGCCCGCTGTGAGAAGGGGGCTGTAGCAGGAGAGAGGAAACGTCCTTTCGTAACATATTAGTCTTTGATTTTGGAACAGGGCTCGTCGTATGTCTTACCTGTTGGTTCTCCAAACCTGTCAACCAGCGTTCCTTTTACAAGATTCAAGTTTGCCCTTATGGGCCGCTCGTCATCATCCAACTCAAAGCCGTTCTTTGACGGATACATCCAGCCAACTGGCTTCTTGCCATCGGCACGTATTGTGTCATTCCACCACTTCTCAAGAAATTCGTTGGGAGTCAAGCCTCCAAAGCGGTCATAGCTAGCGACATATGTACTGAGAGGAAGATTCTTGGGGAGGTCTGTGGGCCCAAGACGTTCATCGCCGCAAATGTAGAGATGTCGCTGGGTGTCGTTTCTGTGAACTAGCTCTCCGTTGCAATTACATTCATTGCCTGTGGTGTGCTCTTGAGGGATGTATAAAGCGAGACCAGTGGCTACGAGCGATGAGATAAGAAAGGGATTCAGGATCATGGTGACGGTTGAGAGTATCAGAATGAGTTCCAAAGTCTTAGCCAGTTCAAAGCCAGGGGCCAGACTCTGTATTTTATATTACTTCTCCAGGTTCCTGGGCTGGCGCCTTTCCATTCTAATCCACCGTTCCAACGATCTATATCAGTCCAACCCTCAATTTTCTCCTTACTCGAACTATCGATACAGCCCGTGTGTTAGCCTTGAGATTCGACCATTTTGGGAAGTGACCCGGTCAATAGACTCACAAGCTGAGACCTCAGCATTCAATAGCGTTTCGGGGTTCAGCTGTGGCTTTCGTTTAGCATTCTCTCTTCAGATTACCTGTTCCAAAATTAATCGCCCATGGATCAATTGGTCCGGCCTGTCAGCGGACTTGCCCCGTTTCAGTTATGATTTGGTGAAAGGTACGGGCCGCTCCCCGGGAAATCGATAGCTTCAAATTACCCTGGTCAGAACCAGGCCCAGTGGCTGGCTGATATGCCAAAGTGGCTGGCGCTGGGAGCACGGCCCCGGCGACACCGTTTTCATTGAGCTTTTCTACATTTCTGTCTTTTCAGGTAGCCATCAATGCTAATGTTGGGCGGCCGCGGGAATGTGATGAACTGTTCTTGGTTTGTGTGTCTTTGCCTCCAGCTCCGGGTTTGTCTCTCTGCATGTTCTCTTTGATCCCTCTGAGTAAATACCATGCGTCCTTCCAATCGGACTCGGCTCGCATGGGAAGAGCCGGCTAGAATTTGAGGCCCGACCGGTCGAGCCCCATCCAGACGCGGTTCGTGTGATTAATCGAGCGGCCCAGTCTTGCGGGCTGTTACGCTATTTTATTGGCTACTGCACCACTGGAAGCCACTGCTAGAGCCCCTGTACGTACGTACCCCGCCGACTTCCAGCACGGCGCGAGCACCCGTGAGTTGAGGTTGACAAGATCACCCTGCTGTGCTAGAGGGAAGAGATGTTGTCACAGAGTCCACTGTAGCTTTCAGTCTGCGATCATCCATTTGAAATAATGTAGAGGGGGAACATTGACTAATATTTATTCTCATGTTCAAAGTGACAATCTTATCGCGCCTTGCTCATTCAATCCAATGCCCGTTACGCCCTTGCATGATGCTCTGGCATCTCGTAAACCGCCGAATCGTGGTGGCTCAGTTCAGCTGGTCGTCCTTGGCCAGCCATCTCTGATGGCTCGACATGCTCAGTTTCTCTGGGAAAGTCCTCCTTGAACACCGATAAGCGTGGCTCTAGAGGGCTTCCTCCCACTTCCACTATACCCGAGACCTTCTCTTGGTGAGCGCGTTCTCTGCGTCGCTTCATCCACAGCCAAGCCAGAACACCGATCAGCAGCGCGCCTACTCCAACACCGACTCCAACACCAATTCCAGCCTTTGCCCCCGAGCTCAGGCTTTTGGAACCCTCAGGCTCAGGCTCATCTTCTTGTGCTGGTCTGCCCTTGGGCTTCTTGTTATCTGTCCCATTTGTCGGAAGCTTTTCCGGTAACGCTTCAGCATCTACCCAGTCACCATCGTAGTCTTTGAAGGCTTGCGCGATTGTCTCGTTGGACCAGTAGTATAGCCAAGCTTTGCCTTCGCTCTGTTGAGAGACTACGGCTAGACCGGAGCTCGCGTTATCGGCAACAGGCCATGCGCGCTCTGTTTGGTTTGAGCCAAGCTGCCAACCATTCTTCGTCGTTTTGACTTCATGTATCTTCTTATCGTCGCCGATATAGAAGACACTTCGTGTTCGCGATCGGTCCACAGCCGCGCCGATGGCTTCGAGGGAAGAGTTCCAAGCAGGAAGAGAGAAGTTAGCTTCGTCTTTGAAGCTCCAATACATATCCGAGGGCAATGTATTGTTGGTGTAGGGTCCGAGGAACGTATTCGGGAAGGCGTCTATTACTTGTCAGCCATTGCTTCGTGCAGTAGTACCAGCGCGATGGGCATACCTAACGTCCACAGTCCAGACTTATCCAGGCGCGACAACTCGACATTCTCAGAGTCCTTCGGGAAAGGCACGGTAATGTTCTTCAAGTCATATATCGTAGACCCTAACGCCATGCCCCCGGCAGTGTCCTGTGAGATGGCCCCCCCATCATTCCATCCGTCATCATCAGTATACCACAACATCTTGACTTTCCTGTCTTCGTCATGGTAGAACAGACGATATCCATCTTTCTCTCCGAGGTTGACGATCGAGAGGCCTGTCTCGTTGTGGATGGAGTCGATCCCAGCTGCTGCCGAGATCTGGAACTCGCGGTCGCGCACAAGCTTTCCTGTTGTCATGTTACAGATATATTTCCCCTGCACGATCGTATTATCTTCCGTCTGCCAGAAAACCTGCGACTGGACATACTGTAAGCTTTATACCATGGTCAGCTTGGAGAGGTACCACGTACAGTGATAAAGTTCAAGTCCCCCCAGCCTACGGCTGTAAGCGCAGTGCCATTGCGAGGTGTTTCTCTTGTATCGAGGATATTCGGCTTCTCGAGTGGGAAGATTGGGATATCCTGGCTATTGCAGGTACTGTAGAGGAGTTTTCCCGTAGTAGGGTCTTGCGCGCCAACTTGGATGGTGAGGTCGGTGAAGAAAGCATACAGAGCGGAACCGTAGCTGGTGTGAACCAGCGCCAGTAACACCAACCACGATAGCATGGTCAGTTGCATGTTGAACAATAGTATTGTTTCAGAAAAAGTATCCTGAACGAAACATCTACGCAGCGAGGCAATACAAGGGAGAAATGGCAGTATTAAAATGGATGGAAGCAGCTGTACAGCATTAGCTGAGCCCTGGAGCCTCATTTTGCCTCTCAAGAGCTCAAATGCATGCAGGGTGATATGGACGCTGTAATTTGAGCAAGCCACAGCACCAGACGGGACACTTGCATGAAGCAGCTTGATGCCGGTGAGTGATCATTCCTCTGGCTTGCGTGCGGCTGAGGCACTATTGCAAAGTTCCAAGATGCTGACGGTAGCTCCCGACGTCTTCAAACATAGGCAGGCTCAAGAACGGCTCTTAGCCCCCAATCCCGTCAAATTGGAGTCTCGCCATGCACCCGTTGGGTTTGTTTCCTGTGTCTTGAAGATTGCTTAAGTTGCCACTTATGCAGACGTTGTGGATGCTACCGATGCCTCGTAGTAGGTCGGTGCATTGTAAGATATCATGGGGTTTAGATGGGAAGGTCTCGTCGGCCATAGACAGCCTATTGTAAATGGAGATGGCTACGAAACTTATGCATCTCATTCTACCAAAGAAGCAACTGGCTTGAGACATGACCCAATTCCAACACTTGGTAAGATGACGGTCTGTTGCACAGCGAAAGGTTTGGGAAGCATTGAAGATGCCTGTCGCCCCCATGATTAGCAAGTATCGGAAGAGGTCTTTGGGGCTAAATATGCATGCACGTTGAGGCCGAAGCTGTCGGCTGGGCTAGCTCAGCTCCTGGACCCCATCCATGCATCACTATGTTCGGATGATTCGAGCCTTTTTCTTCACTTGCAACCCAACATTCAGGTCTGTTGGACAGATAGAAAGGGAGTAGCCAATGCGTCCCGAGTGCAATGATGAAGCGCCAGTTTCAAGGCTCCCTATTTCATTGCATTTGTCGCCCGGCGACGCATCCTGAAGAGGAGCAGAATGTGTCTGAGCTATCATCAATAAAATGCTCATCTCAGAGCCTGATTGCCAAGACTGATCACATTTGATAAAGCAAGCCTGAAAATGCATGTCTCGAGTCTCACCAACAGCATTCTACTGCGATCAGTCTGATTCATTCTGATTGGTACTAATCTCAGCCGCAAATATGCAGTCAGCATTGTTTATTGCCAATCGTAAGACCCCGCTATGATATCTCCCTGCCACCTAAAGAATTGTGCAACGATGTTCTCTCTCCCGAATTAACTCTTGCTGCAGGGCTTCATATTCTCCATCACTGTACTCAGAGTCGGAATATTCAGAGTCCGACTTTCCCATGATCGATGAGTCATCACTATACCCTGAATCGCTGAAGTCATCAACAACAGACTCTTCGTAGGAGCTGCCGCTGTAAATGGTCAGTCACAGGTCGTGGAATATACTGGGGTTACTGACCTGACCAGCCCTGCCATGACCCTCCAGTCGGATGGAAGGTTTTCTTTAACACTGACAGCTTGCGCAGACCTACGTAAATCTCCCCAGAATCTGTCCATACTTGGCCTTGTGAAGTAGCTCCATGATGCGAAATCCTGTAACACAAGTCAGTGACTGTACAAGCACCTGGACGAAGAGCTGAGTCCGGAGCTTACCAGATTTGTGCACATGTGGATGAAAGCGACAACAAAGGATATCCATCTCTTCGTCTTGACGGGGCCTCTCAAACCCGGACCTCCTCGAAATTCGATGCTACCGGAGCCTCTCCCGAAGACGTTGTCAAAATTCCAGAGGACATACCTCTCATGCTTCGCCTCTGGGCCAGACTGCATGAGGTCTCTGATGTCTTCTTTGTCAACATCATCTTCAAGGGTATCCCATAGTTCTCTGAGTGCTGCTTCTTCGTGATAGCTCGACATGAGGTCATGCAATGGTCCAGAACGCAGTGTGTTAGGTCTGCAGTACTTTTTGATCTGTCGATGGTATGGAAGCAGGCGAATAACCAGTGGTTCATAGTACACGATGCCAAAAGCAATATTGCGAAGCTGGTTCAGGTCAAATTCCATGTCTGGTGATGGTGACACATGAACATGGCTTCCGCAGTCGGTAGATGACTCTGGCATGTGGAATACACGGTCCCAAGAGTTCCAGAAGGTGTCCACCTCGTTCTCCCATGTGTAGTCAGTGGAGAGTATAGGCGAGACAGCCTCAAGCGGGACTATGAGCAGGTCCAAATATTAGTTGAGAATCACAACAAAGATTTGAGACACTCACTACACGGATGCTCAGGATCTCCCAACGATCCATCCTTTGTAATCCACCACTTATCGTAGTGTTCTGGACGTTTTCGGTATCGCTGGTTGAGCTTGTCTGCTTCTGCTTCGGCGCCATCATATCTCAATGATGTTGCCAGCTCTTCGTAGTAGAAAGCACGCAGTAGAGGGTGGCGTACTCGCTTGGGCTTGGCAATGAGCTCCAATTCGACCCCAAAGTTGTATGAACCAAACGACGACATGGTGGCTCACGTGGAGCAAGTAGAAGATGATTGAGTTGCCCATCACGAGCAATTGGGGAAGCCATGTTCATAATCAAGATATCAGTCGCAACATCAGAAATTGGATGAGGCAATCAAAATGTATCAGGCTCTACATTGGCAAGTCAGATTACCGGCTATTGTGTATCTATTCAAGTACACATCAGGCTCGCACTGTCTAAGAGGGTTGCATCAACCATCCATCATCCCAGTTTGTTTGAGCCTTGTATTACCACACTTTTATGATTGCAAACGCCCGCATAAAGAGGGACTAATCTGATAAAAAGCGTCGTTTTATTTATGTAGCAGCTGAGCACCCTCTCGCTCCGAATTTGGAACTTTATGCAGTCTTGGACGTGGCTTTGACTGCTGGACGCGCAGATAAGAATTACGAACATCAAGACGCGAGTATTGCAACCATCATTCGAGATTGCATGACAGTGAGTGTGACCAAAGAAATTAATCAGCTTATTTAGAAAGTCACCATAAAGTGCCTCGCTCGTCGCAGCCTAACGCATGTAAACTATTGACCATCAATTGTCAGATTCCAACGGAAATCCTTCCGCCGAACTCGCATAGAATCCCGGAGCCTCACTCTGTCAATCATTGGGTATCAGCCCCAAGAACAACTCGACCAGGGTTGTGTTGCATACATGCACAATCAAGCCATGCCGGACCTACCGACACAGCTCTACTTCGCCTATGGCAGTAATCTCTGGCTGCAGCAAATGGCCAGCCGCTGCCCCGAAAGTTACTACGTTGGCAGGGCGATTCTGATGGATCACCGATGGCAGATCAACAGTCGAGGTTTCGCGAATGTGATTCCTTGCAGCGGCTACAACGTGCACGGATTGGTCTATCAAGTTAGCGTCGAGGATGAAGCCCGCCTAGACAGGAACGAAGGCGTCCATTCCGGCGCTTATACCAAGTCATATCATAGCGTCGTGCTACATGAAGCGGCTGAAGACCTCCAACTTCCAACGCGATACCTTGTCCAAGATGGTGGGCTAGATAAGGCTGTCAACGCAGTGCGGTCAGGATCGCGATCCTATGAGCCTGAGCAGCAAGGCAGAATCAGAAGAAACGTGTTGGTTTATCTCAGCAGTCGTTACTCTCAGTGGGGTACCGCACGGGATGAATACATTGACCGCATGAACTGTGGCATAAGGGATGCTGTCACTTTGGGTATCCCCAGTGACTTCTTTGAGAACACGGTTCGACCGTCCGTTCCACTGAGGTCAGCCTCAAGAAGGTCCCAAAGGGAAGACCAGAGAAGAAGACAGACGCGTCAAAGTGGCCATCGCAGAGGCCTTTCAGATCCTGAAGAGCCTCGGCGTAGAGGGCGACGGAGCTCATCTCCACAGCGCAGAACATGGGGCAATGCGTTTCAGCGCCAAGGCTCAACTTTGGGACGAAGTGTAAGCACTTCCCAGAGGGTTTCAAGACCATTTTCACAATCAACCTCTTGGACGAGGGGGTGGCCATGAAGCTGTCTGGTGTCAGGCTCACCGTATTCACTTCAGCCCGCCAGAAGTTGTAATTTGGGACGCATACATATCCAAATAATACATTGTTTCAAGCTCCCTGCTCTTGTAATTGTAAATATTGACAAGTTGTTCAGTCGCAGGCAAGCCAGGTCTTAGGCTGAGTCATGGTTGATGCAACTGTCTTGTGAAGATGCAATGACCCCATTTAGGTTTCTTAATTGGGTATGAGGATACATGCTTCATGATTAGCCTCATCAAAAGCAAACATGCAAGATTTAGAAATTGTGATTTGAGTGTATGAGTCACCGTGACTCCGGTCTCCTGAGCCTCATGTGTCTCAAACACCTTCCAACACCGGTCACTGGTGGCTGCTAAAGGTACGATCATGACTGGTCCCCAGCTTGAAAGCTGAAAGTACTCGACCAAATTGGGTGCGTCAAACCGCGTATCAGTACAACTATACGAGCAGTTGTCCGAAAGCATGGTAGCTCAAAACGGTGTAGCCTGCATTATAAGGCTACCCTTTGTTGAATCCCTCAAGTGTCTTACTGACGCGACCTCTTGGATTGACCATGTGGAAAAAGAGGAGTTCCGTTCAGTCAAATTGAAGTCTTACTGCTTCAAGAAGCGACGTTACGAGACTCAGCTGTCTATAAACTATTTTACCCAAAGTTTAAGTCACGATATCGCGAGTTAGCAAGACTCATGGACTCAAAGTAACAAATTGATTGACAGCCACTTCAAAATAAACTCAAAACATCAATAATTGCAACCGTGTCTCATCTCTGTGATTCGTTCAAGACCTTCCAGTCTTCTGGCAATGAGTCTCTCAAGGAAAGCTGACTGGCGGATTTCTTGATCATATTGTACAGGCCCTCCGGTGTCCATGACTCTAGAGTGGAAACATTGGGGTTTGCGATGTTATTCTTTGAACAAGTCAGTAGTCAGGAGCAAAAAGAATAATTGATGGAACGTACCATGCTGAGTAGAGCTTGGATCAAGGCAATGGTGAAAGCAATCCACCGTTTAGTTCTGATCTCCCCCCTCAGGCACCTCCCGCCTCTAAACTCAATGGTTCCAGAGCTCCCGGGGACGATGTTGTCGAAATTCCACAGAACGTACCTATCGTCCTGCATGATATTCTTCAAGGCCGTGGTGCTCTTGGCACTCTTAATCAACTCCGCTACAGCGTTATAGTTGCCGTTGCAGCGCGTCAGCTGTGTCGAGTTCAGAGTATTCTGCTTGCAGTATCGGTTGTTGGCTCGCTCTCGCATGAGAAGCTTTAGAATGAGGCCCTCATAGTAGACGACCCCGAATGCGATCTTCTTGAATTGCGGAAGAGAGAAGGTTTGATTGAGACCTTTGGACACATGGATATGACTTCCACAAAGAAGTGAACGATCGGGCATGTGAAAGACAACACGCATTGCGGTCCAGAAGACATCGATTTCATTTTCCCAGTTTGCCCTCAGACTGAGGACTGGGGAGACAGCCTCCATTGGTACTGGACTCCGTTAATATGGACTCAGATGAGAACGGAAAAGCCTTCTTACTCTTGTCGATATGAGACCCAAGGGACCCGTCCTTGGTGATCCACCATTTGTCGTAGTGTTCCGGTCTTTTGGTATAGCCCTGTTGCAGATCGTCTGCCTTGGCCTTTAGACCTCTCTTTCGCAAAGACGCAGCCAGTTTGCTATAGTACAAAGCATGCTTGGTGCTAAGTGGTGTCCGAACCTTGTGAGGTCCGACAATGACTTCAATCTCGATACCGAAATGATAATCAGCCATGGCTAGATGAGATGAGAAGGATGAATTTGGAGACTATCAACAGATGCTATGCGCTAGCTGCCATCGTCGTCCGCTTCATCGCTAGATATTTGACATCTCACCTTCCTCCAGCAAGACTCAGCCGCCGCCTTCCCCCTGGTTCGATGCCTTGACCGTAGGCATGCTTTCTAATGCTTACAATGTTTACATCCATCATGATTGATGGTGGGCTGGCCTGGCGGTCCAGATTCCCCTTTTCCATCATGATGCATCGTGAATAGAAATGGCAGAAAGTGAATTTTCACATGAGAGTCAGATAGACTGACAAGGTAACACAAAGCGGGTTTTCATCAACCTTGATTGGAGGCTACCATTAGGCGGATTATGCAGTCATCATCACCAAATCGTATCATCAATCAGCCGCTGGACCGGGTGAGCGTAAAGTGCAAGTAACCTTGGTAGGTCTTAGAGGAACTTTGAAATGAGTTTTGTGTTGTTAGAGCCGCATGGGTATCGATAAATGATGGAAACGGTGTGGGTGGTGACGATTTAGGCCAGATGCATATTGTTCAGTCCTGTACCCTGATGTTCACAGTCAGAATTATACAGTGGTCGGAGTGCAGCCTGATTGAGGCTCTGTTTCCCTTATCAGGCTGTGAATTCATGCGACCGGTCTGCCCCGCCATCCCAATTCCAAGACTCTCCCTCTTCTCTCGTATTCCAGCCTTTCGTCTCCAAACAACTTTTCCTTTCACTATCTAAAACTGAGAGTCATGTATGCCTTCAATCCGTCGGGTCCAACTTACGAGCAGTCTGCCACAGTTGACGCGCCCGGGTCAAGGATGATCAGAGCAGCCAGCACTCTGTACTTTGCCTACGGGAGCAACTTGCATCTCGCGCAAATGGCCCATCGCTGTCCCGGAAGCGTTTTCAAAGGAAAGGCCACTCTTGAGTCCTATCGCTGGCAGATTAATGAGCGCGGAGTCGCCAACGTCGTTGAATCTGGAAGCGAGCACTCAGTCGAGGGTCTTCTCTACATGATCGGCCCCAAAGATGAAAGGACTCTGGATCGCTCGGAAGGCGTTTCAAAGGGTTTCTACCAGAAGTATCTGATGAGAGTTACCTTTGAACCTCATCAGCAATACGCGAACTTCAAGACTGGTCGATTAACCCATCTACTTGAGCAGCGACGGAACTCGATGAGCGGCGATAGGACTCATTTCCCCAGCAATGCCAATCGCAAAGTGAAATTCAATGCACCATCTCACCTTGATCCTGTATCCTACATGCACGGCGAGGAGCGTTCAGGAGCCCATGCACGCACTGAGCAAGTCAAAGCATTGCTGTATGTTAGCGAGGACTACGTTACCGATGGCGCCATCAGAGAGGAGTACATCGCAAGGATGCAAAACGCGGTCAACGACGCAGTATCACTCGGCGTTTCGAAATCATTTGTGAACAAATACATCGTCCCGTTTCTCGACTCTGCGCAAATTTGGCACTTGTCCGAGAGAAAGCCTACAGAAACACGTCATGACCAGCCCAGTAAGCTGCTGGAGCTGGAATTTGAGCCAGAAACTCAGGCTATCGTCAATAAAGAGCCAAAAGAAGAGCAGCTTGACGACAAACCTCCAGCGGAGAAAAGCGTGTCGGACGTCTCAGGTTCGGCAACTGATGAAAAGTCCAGTGACGTGGATATGAACGAAGGAACGAACAAGGAAGGTAAGATCAACCATCATCACATATTTGACGTATTCGTTGCCGTTGTATTCACCGCATGTCTGGGATATCTGACTTTCTGGTAGCGTTCCCGAGTGAGCCTGTAGTCAAGGAAGATAAACTGTCTGGGCATATCGATCTGTCAAAGCTCAAAGCAGAGAACCGCAACAAGGATGGTGACTCTAGTGGCATGTTTCCTACTGGCTTGTTGGAAGCTGTTGACAAGGTCAACCATGCCGCCGTTGAGGGTAGTGGGAAGAATATTTATGTTGTTATTATGAAGCAGAAGGGCACAGATGCTAATTATGGCTTTAGCGTCGCCACAGCGTCTAAGGGGATTCAAGTGGCTAATGAGCTTGCTATGAAACATTTCAAAGAGTTATGTACTAGGCATACTAAGCCAGTGGTGGAGAAAGAAGAGCCAGATGTCGTGGTTGTCAAGGAGGGCTCTCCAGGCGATCTGACTTGGGAGCTAGAGGATGACGCATATCTTCATCTCAATATTGCAAGACCCGGAGAGGAGCATTGGTTGAGGGTATGGGTGGAGTCAAAAGAGTTGATGAAATACCGTTAGACATCATGAAGATGGAACATTAGTGTCAACACTCAAACCTCAAGTCAATAATTTATTAGTAGTAAGTAAGCTGAGATCTGGTTCTTGGTAGCAGTACTCCTTGCCTCCCACTTGTGTATGTAGACTCCGAGCATTAATAGCTTGTGTCATACCACTTGAAGTCAGCTCCCCAAAGATCCTGCTTCGTTAGAGCCTTATCCGATGGAGTGAAGTATTTTCTCTGCGAAGTATCAGCACCAGCACCGGTATTTCCGAACTCTTGGAAGATACTAATAGAGTTAGCCATTGATCGCCTTAGAAATCTTGAAATTTTACGGTGTTGCTCCTTCGGCCATGGGCGAGTAGCCCTCTGGTCTCACGACGTTTGTCAAGGTGCTATACTGGTACATCACTCGTGCGTTGACTCTCCAAGGGCGACCCAGGTATACTTTGTTGGTCAGATCTTGGGTGCCGGTAGAGGTAATCTGCATTTTATCAGGCCATTGCCATAAGTGTAAGGAAATGAGACACCTACTGTGCTGTGATCGATGATGTAACGTGAGGTGTCGGTTGGTTCGGTTCGTGATGATGCAGTGATGTAGCCAGGTCCATTAGATGCAATAGTGGCTGAGAAAGGTTAGAAACGGTCAGTGGGGGAGATTTATATCCTCACATTCGCCTATCCAGGCATGCCCATTGCCGAAAATGTAATCAACCGCGCCTGGAGTTATTGCTCAGAATGTCGCGTTCAATAACTGGGAACGGATACTGACCCTCGATATAACAATTGGAGTAGTACATCCACCCAGCCTTGACATACAGAGTATCCTGGTACGACTTGAAAGAGCAGCCGTAAAATCCAGTTTTGTTGCCATTTGCCGTCAAGGCAACGGCCTATCCTATGCTTAACGTTTCTCCTACTCTCACGACATGGTAAGCTTACCTGCCCAGCTGTATACCCGTTGACAAAGTCAATGTTGTATGCGGCGAAGTCATTGGACCTAAGATTCACGGTTGAGCTTGCGTCCAAAGAGCCCGCATCTTGTGAGCCAAGGGTATTCTGTACAACAACGGTGTTCTTCTTATAGCTTCCAGTACTAGGTTACTGGTCAGTGTATTCGATCTATCCGAATGAATATTGCCTTACTCGGTGGTTGACCCATAGAGGGTCAAGGGTGCTTTGACCTTGATCTCGACTCGCTCATTGTAAGTTCCCGAATTAAGGAAGATACACGCAGGCTTAGTAGATGATTCTATAGAGTTGACGGCAGCTTGTAGACTGGTAAACTCTGATGCGCCAGCACCACTAGGCTTTACCACGATACAGTTTGCCGGGGCAACAGTGCGACTGTTGGCCGCTCGGGTTAGAAGACTGGCTGCTTCACCAGACGATGGGCATTGACCGAAGAAAAGGGCCAATTGGACTAAGTGGAGAAGGCTTTTTGGGAATGACATGCTCATGGTGAGAATAGAGAATGTCTAACTGCACGGTTTCAGCGTATGATGATAGCCTGGGTAGAGATAAAACCAGGCAAGTCTCTTGTTTTCAGATCGATTCGATTACCACTTGGCCTTGCTAAGGTTATCCAGAACCTTATCTCATTCATGGAAAATTTCATTTCGATATCAGGCTGAAACAGGACGTCCAAGTGACAACAAACAGACACTCGGCAATTTTCTGCCGTTGACTAGCTATGCAAGAGGATTGGCATCATGTGAAAGCCATTTCAGGTTCTTGCTTCTCCGTAATTTATCGAATAAGGAATGTCAAATACAGAGACCGTTGTAAATTGGACAAGTAAGAGATCGAAACAGGAAATTTGGGTTTTAATCCGGGGTCAAAGTTTGGGGGCAGTTCAGGGTTGACTTTGGGGTATTAGGCTAAAAGCTAGCGTTTACTAAATCAAGAAACATGATGATATTAGCTGTTGACAACCAGACTTCGATCAACCCCAGAAAACATTGCAATAGATACAAGAAGTAGGGTAGGATGCGGGGTCTTGGCGCGTATTCGTTCTCAAGTCGGAGATTTACTCGGGTTCAGACCAAAGTGACAGGGATCAGCCTATTTACCCATTGAAACTAGACGAATCTACAACCCTTCCAAATTTCCAGAGACGCTAGAGTCCATTTTGGTTCAACGGGTCGTATTCTCAAACTGCTAGATGGATTGATTGGTGGATAATTTGTTGAGACGGTTCTACAGTTAAGTTTGAGCTGGTGATACGATCTCAGATCGTCAGGAGGTAGGCAACTTCAGAGGTTTAGCTAGACTCATGACTTGGGGAGGCTGAAGTCTTCGAGCATTGTCTCCTAATTCACCATCAGGGTGTCTTGATATAAAAAGTGTATTTAAATTACCCATTTCACACAAAACGAAACAGTTACAGATTATAGTTCGCACCGTCTGACAACTACAACAATGCTTTTTCAACCAGCCTTCCTTGCTCCTCTTCTTTCACTGCTTACCCCAGGAGTCGCAAGCACTCCAACCTCACACGATCATTCTCTCACGCATCACAAGCGAGCGACTTGTACTCCCAAATCAGCCGGCTCCGCTTCAATAGACGATGTCCCCGCCATCGTCGCCTCGCTGAAGCAATGCGGCAACGGTGGAGTCATCGTGTTCCCCAAGGATACTACCTACATGATCAGAAGCAAACTCAGTTTCGCCGGGTGTACAAACTGCGAGGTCCAGCTCGACGGCCGACTCAAACTCTCAGACGATTACACATTTTGGAACAACTCCCGTACTCAGATCGACATTCGCGGAATTAATGGGCTGAAGTTCCACAGTCCTGCTGGTACTGGACAGATTGATGGTAATGGTCAAGCTGCGTGGGATCGGTTTGGATCCGTCGGCGATCTGAAGAGGCCTGTCATGTTTGCCGTGGAGGGGTCTACTGATGTTGAAGTCAAGGGCTTTCTTATGAAGAACGCGCAAAACGTATTTGTTGATATCGGATCTAACAGTGAGAGGGTCAAGTTCCTCAACATGGATTTGACTGCCATCAGCAAGTCCAGTTATCCACCAAAGAACACTGATGGATTTGATATCGGGGCGTCCAAGTGTACGACCCTCTCAAACATCTTCATCCAGAACGAGGATGATTGTGTTGCATTCAAAGCAGGCTGTGATCAAGTCACTGTCATCGACATCACCTGCCAAGGATCTCACGGCCTATCAGTCGGTTCTCTCGGCAAGACAAATACCGACACAGTCACTAATGTCTACGTGAGAAATGCCACCATGAAAAGCGCTACGAAAGCGGCTGGCATCAAGATCTACCCCGGCGGTCCTGATCACGGAACAGCAGCTGTCCGCAACGTTACCTGGGATGGTGTTATTGTTGATAACTGTGGTGCTGCATTCGAATATGATGCTTGCTACAACGAAGATGAGTCTTACTGCGAACAGTATCCCAGTACGGCGCAGGTGACTGAGATCTATGTCAAGAATTTCTCGGGAAAGACTAGTACCAAGTATGCGCCTACTACCGGTCATGTATACTGTCCTGTTAAAGGGAAGAATTGCGATGTTGAGTTCACGAACTGGACTGTCAAGTCTGGAACTGGTGCTGGGCAGTTTTTGTGTGAGAACATCAGCTCTGATGTTTTGGGGATTACCTGCAAGGCTCCTTGAGACATATAGGTCGATGAACCTGCATCCTTCAGAGAGCAAGATAATTTCTGATCAACATTTAGGCTATCAATTTGTTTGCAGACTTGCTAAGCTTTATTAAATCTACTTAAATCCTTCTAATCTTTAGAATAAAGGTCCCATGGAGCTTTTCTTAAAGGTTATCTCCTTTTCTTAGAGGTTATCTCCGTTGTCTCCAAGCAGTTTAGTGCACTGGTACAGCCAACCAGAGCGCAAGGATTAACCAAAACCCCACCATCTCGTGAAGCGCGAGCAGGTCTCAGAACCCGCCTTTGACCATTTCATGATCTCTCTGACACACCTCAACCCCAGTACTGCGAAACTCGACTCAATCAGCTCGCCAAAAATGACCAATCAAAGCCTGGCAGGTCATATCACCAAGTTCCGAGTATCCCAAACCCCACGGATCAAGCGGAACAGACCCGCTGTATCTTGTTCAACTTGTCGTGCGCGCAAGCAGAAATGCGACAGACAACAACCATGTGGCCCATGTCAGAAGCGTGGTGTCCAGGACTCATGTCATCTAGACTCAACTGCGCGACCGCCGCCTGCTTCGCTGGCCAATCGTGGTGACAGTCGAGTCCAGAATGAGCTCAGGCAGATGCAGAGCCTTCTTCAGAGTCTGCTCAGCCAGCCTAACCAGGACCAAGCGGCCACATCCTGCGATAAACTAGCCGCGGGTGTGGATCGCATTAGGCATGCTATCAGTGGTAACGATTCCAGGGATGTGACGCCTCCGCAAGTGGACCAACCTCCAGACATCGTGTTTGGATCTCTCGCCAAAGCTGCCCAAGAAGATGTTCTGGCGGCTTTGCCATCCCGCCAGGATTCTGACAATATCGTCTCAACATACCTCAATGCAAGGCATCTTGCTGTACCATTTATTCATAACCACCAATTCCGCAGGCAGTACGAAGCCTTTTGGAACGACCCCAAATCTACAAACCTCTTGTGGGCAAGCATCCTATTCTCAGTCCTCGCTGTTGGTACCATCATGCCTGATGATAGGAGAAACCATCATCGGTCTTCGATATTGATTTCCATGTCATCCCGGTGTCTTATATCTGGACAGTACAGCACAGCCACTGAATTTTCAGTTGAAGCCTTAGCTATGCATCTCCACGCACGGTGTTTCCATCAAGGCGACAAAAACATCAATCTCTCCCAGCTCCTTGCGTTGACTGTTCGTATCGCACAACAGCAGGGCTATCATGTGGATGGAGATGACTTATTACAGGCTTTGACGCCTTTCCAAGTTGAGATGAGACGACGCGTTTGGTATTACCTCCAATACTATGACGTCTTACTCTCTCTGGAACATGGACTACCACCAGCGATACATGAAGATACGTACTCTATCAGCCATCCGACAAACGTGATAGATGATGAGTTTGATGAGGAATCGAAGGTTATCTTCTCTAGTCCAACGACAGAGGCACATGCTGCGCTCCCCTGCGTATACATGTCCCAACTGTTACCAATCTTGAGACGCATCATCTGCCACGCCCTTGGTTTCAAGACCTGTAACTATAAGGACGCTCTTTCTCTCAAATTACAGCTTGAGACATGGTACGGATCGCTTCCGCCCTGTCTCCGCGTGTATTCCGTCAAGGATGCTTGTTCGACAACCACCACTTTTACCGTTTTGCAACGTGTGTTGTTTCAGCTCATCTACAACACAGGAATTGCACTGATATATCGTCCGTTCCTCAATATCATGAGCCTTGAGAATAGATATTGCGAAACCGCCCTCGAGGTGTCTCGCAAGAATGCACTGAGATCTATCGAAGTATACATAGAGGTTGATCAAGAGATGCAGAGAGGTGGAATACTGCATAATGACCCGCAAGTCAAGGTTAACTTACCTGTCAATGACTTCTTTATAACCATGATCATGGCACCGCTTGAGTTCTTCGGCTGCCCCGACTTGCCGTAAGTTTGCCTTGAGAAGAACACCAATTGCCGTAACTGACGTCTTACAGGCAAAGCCAAAAAGGTTATATCGTCCACACACTCGAAAGGGCAGCACAACTGTGGCCCAGAAGATCATGTGTCTCTTCGTATGCCCTTGAAAGCTCACGACTGCTTCAGGTTATTCTGGCAGATATCTATTCGTCGACCTCGATTGAGCGGCCCCTATACCCAGACTTCTCTGATTCAAACCAGGAAGGTGCCCTACTGAAATGCTTTGGCACTTATGACTCGCGAAACGGTGATGTCCACGACTTCGGCAACTTCACATGGAATATCGCTACAACGTCAGACTGGGTTTGTAGACATATCCACTTGCAGACTTGCGCCACTGACGAAACCTAGGGCTCAGTGAACTTGTTGACTGGCTGTGAAGAATTTGACAAATCGATCACAGAAGAGTCAATCATCGGCGTTTAGGTCTGTGCTACTCACTTGTTCTGCGTGAATGGCGAGATATAGTGGGGTGTCGGAGTTGTCGGTTCTAACAGTTACCGTTTTGGGTAATTGACATGTCCGACTTTAGATCCGACGCTACGCCAAGACGCCCAACAGCTGATATTCACAAAGACAATGCTGTCATTGAGATTTCTTACGGTTTCACAAGCCTCGAAAAGGAAGCTGATTAATATCTGGGATGGGTATAAGAGCAGTTCTTGCCCCCCTCAACAACTGTTCTGCATCCAGCCGGGAACTCATTCCACCACATTCCGACTCAAGCATCTATCACCAACACATCGTTAAAATGGGCGACCAAGCTGTTCCCGAGTTCTCAACCTCCCTTGTCCTCCCCGCCTTCAACGAACCTCTCAGGCTCGAGAAGACTCCACTTCCCAAAACTGTCCCGCCCGGATCTGTCATTGTCCGTGTCCTCAGCACCCCCGTACGCCCTCATCAACGCGAAGGTTTCAAAGGAAACAGTCCTCTTTCCTTCAAGCCCCCATATAACCCCGGAGACGGTGGTGTTGGTCGCATCGTATCCGTTGGGCCTGATGCTGTCGCTCTCAAACCTGGTCAGCTTGTCTACATGAACAACTTCATCACAGCAAGAGACGACCCCACCACCCGAGTTCTGCTCGGGATTCATGATGGCGGTGGTCCAGAAGCTGATTTGAAGCTTTTCGACCTCTGGAAGGGCTTCTGGAGAGATTTCGCTATTGTGGCCATGGAGAATGTCGTCCCTATGAATGAAAAGCTTCTCATCAATGAGATGGGTTACTCGTATGGAGACCTGAACTACATCCAACGCCTTTCGGTAGCATACGGCGGTATCAGAGCCGCTAATCTTCAAGCTGGCGAGACTGTTATTGTCGCTCCAGCTACAGGGCACTTTTCGGGTGCTGTGGTTGAGTTGGCTGCCCAGATCGGCTGTCGCGTAATTGCCCTTTCACGATCAGCCTCTAAGCTGAAGCCTCTCACCTCTCGCTACCCTCGTGTCACCGCCGTTGAGCTTACTGGTGATGAGAAGAAAGATACCGAGGCCATCGGCGCACTTGTGCCTGGAGGCGCTGATGCTTACATCGACGTTGCTCCCCCTGCAGCCACAGCTTCACATCAGCACCTTAAGATTTCCATCAACTCGCTTGCGTCCTTCGGTCGTGTTGTGTTTCTGGGTATGATGTTTGATATCAAGATCAACTATGCTAGCCTCATGCTTCGCAACATCACGATCAAGGCGCAATTCATGTACACGCGGCAGGAGTTGGTATCTTTGGTCAAGATGATTGAAACGGGAGTTGTCAAACTGGGCAAGGAAGCTGGACATGAGATTGTAGAGAAGGGGTTCTCTATGGAAGAGTGGGAGAATGCGGTCACTGTTGCAGAAACGGCTATGGCTTGGGGTCAACAGGTCTTGCTCTATCCCTAGACAAAGACTATTCCTGGTTCGATAAGTAGCTTCCAATACCACATGTATATCCTTTCGTTACTCTATATCCTTTCTTATGCGTGTATCTGTCTTGTTCTGAGTCAATCCATGCCCCCCATCACTCCTTTTTGGTCGCTCCACTGTCGCGAGTATGTATCGAAAACCCCCTCGCGTTCTTCCCCTCTAACCCCGGCTTCAGAGTCAAGGAGGGTATCTCATAGTCACCTCCATTTTGCGGCCTATAAGCAATGGGTTCGATGGTATCTAAATGCCTCAGTTTCTCACGAAGCGCCTCCGCCTCCTTCTCAAAGGCAGCTTCATCGAGTCTATCAGTCTGGTAAACGACGTGAGATGGAAGAACCTGAAACCCGGGATAATATAGCACTCCGTGGTTGATAGGGAATAGTAAGTCGTCAATGTGTCCAGCAATTCCGCGTGTCGAGAAGTGTTCTTTCTGCCCCCCAGCAGTGACGACAAGCATCGCTCGCTTTCCCGCAAACACTCCTTCGCCATATCTATCGCCATAATGCTTATCGCTATGCTCTCCAACTCCATATGCGAAACCCATGGAGAACACTCTTTCGACCCAGCCCTTGAGAATGGCGGGCATGGTATACCACCAGAGCGGAAAGTGGAGTATTACAACGTCGGCCCATAGCAACTTTTCTTGTTCGGTCTTGACGTCCTCGGTAAGGTTTCCTGTTGTGTATGATTCCCTTGATGCGTATGCAACCTTGAGACGGGCATCGGATAGTAGATCAGGAAAGTCTGCGTGATCGATCTCGGCTTTCCATCTCATTGAGTACAGGTCCGAGGTCCTGACTTGATGGCCTTGAGCTTTGAGCTCGTTAGCAGAAACTTGGAAGAGGGAACCATTGAAGGATCGGGGCTCAGGATGAGCAAGGACGACGAGGACCTTCATGCTGATGAAAAGATGTAATGATTCGTTTTTAGCATTCCATACTGTCTTGGTCCTTCGGTATTTATATACAGACGACTTGCTCCACTATAGTCGACAGATGTTCTGCCAAGAAAGCTATCATGACATGATCGGATAAAAACGAGTCCGATCGAGTTAAGTCTAGCCTATCATGGCTCAGACGGGCCAACATGACACCCGAAAGTCTGTAGGTGATCAGCTAGTGGTCGATCATGGTCATGGGTAGTGGACTGAAAACCCACGTTCTTTTTCTGATATTTGTCCGTTCTTCGTCCGAGACCCGGGATAACGTTACAATATCAATTGGTCCGCTCCCTGACCCCGCGAAACAAAAATCCGCAACGAATCAAAGTACAGCCTGGAACTATCGCCCAACTGATGATTAATATAATGTTTTCGTTCATTTTCGCATCGGCGTTCATTCATTGTCCGACTGTACAAATAGGTCGTAGTTACAAGTATTTCTAAGCCTACCCTTGCCGCCTAAGGGGTGAATAAGCTAAGACAGAACAGACAGGTAGCAGGACGGTTGAGTTTTAGCTCTCAGGCACAATCAGTATTGTATAACACATCATGGTTCCATACAAGATTTTTTAGTAGTTCTAAAGCCATGCTCTGTTGTCGACTCATTTCTCAAAGTCCAAACGCCTTTTCATGCACATCCTCTTAAAAGCCAAATGGCAATGAGTCCATACTCTCGATATTTTCTTCTGCTTCTTCCTTCAGACATCTTTCGCAAGTACATTTGAATTGAAACTGCTCTTGTGTATGATTTTGCCTACTTGCGAGGTCTTTATGCGTTGTGAGGTCGAAGTATGTGATCATGCATTCTTCACCCTTTGTGATGTCACGAGCTGCTGTATAGACCATCCGCGCTTGGCCGTCGGGTTTGTGAGTGACCTATGAAATCTGTCAGTGTCACATTCACGCGGCGTTTCATCATGTCCATTCGCTTACATTCGGTAGGCAGGAATGGTTGAACTGGGCAGCGCGGGGATACAAGGCCATTCCGTACGATTCACCTCTTGGTGCAGCATTGTCGCTCACCGGCGGAGAGCCAGTAGCCCTCGGATAAAGGCCAAAAGTATTGGTCTCTTCCTTGCATAATAGCAAAAGCATTTGTTCGGCACTTAGCAGGGGCGGTAGAACAGTGGCATCAAGATACTCATGGACCAGTCGTTTCCAATGTGTAATCTGCACCTCGGGCCACGAGTCAAGGTACGCACAACACATGTCCACGGCTTTCCAGCCACGTAGGAAATGGGTCTCCCATGGACGCCGCTGTTGTGTAAGGGCGTTACCGCTGTGCAACTCGGCATTCCACGTGGCAAGCAGACGAACAACATGCCAGACCGTAGCGAGATTGTACTCTCCCTCTTTCTGGCGAAGTGCTTCTGCGTGTTTCTTCAACCAAGAGCACTCGAAATCATGTCGGCTCTTATCCGTCGCTCGGCATGCAACATTACACCATACAACATCCTTGAAACAAGCATGCTCACAGCGGACAGCGCGACCATTCTGCAGGACGCGGCGAGAGCAGGACAAATTGCTGCAGATAAGCGGTTCGTTGTACGTCACAGAAGGGACGATAGCATATGGTGTGTCTACGAGAAGAACGGTTCCTTCTCGAATAGGACCCGTGGCTCGAAGTAGTCTACCCTTGCAGGGGTCTTGATCAGGGAACAGATTCGGATGTACGTAGAATTCCAAATCATGAGTGACGACATTGGAAGGTTTTAGTGTACTTCTTGGTGCCTTGGGGGGCAGTCGGGGTTTTTGGAACTCCATTGTTGCCGAATAAAGAGCTGGGTGAAAGTTAAGGGTCCAGAGATTAACGGATAAGAAAGATGGGAATTAAAATGAATGGGAAAAGAAATTTGCAGGCAAAGTCGCTACTGAGCGTTTGTGTTCTGGACCCTCGGAATGATCGAATACGGTTAGATGAGGAGGCCACTAAGACACCATCGCCACAGAGATAAGGGTATCATTTCGGCGTAACCTTTTGCGGCTTAAAGCCAATTGCTGTATCACTGTATCAGAAAGGCGGTATGTATTTTGAGGTTCGACATTGTGTCACTGTAAAAAGGTACATTGTGATAAGCTCGAACCTTGACGTGGACGAGGGGATGAGCCTTTTTCACCATCAACGCCACATGATCATGAATTGTCATCGTTCTAGATGGCGAACAAAAAGTGAGGAACTTCAATCAATGACTTAAGCTCCCCTAATTAACCACATTTCTTTGTGACTTTTTACGCCAACATTCGGCGATCTTGTCGCCCCGTTAAATCGGCATTGCAATAACCGTTCATCGCCCTTGCATCCCAGATCTGAGTGGACAGGGGCCACATGGAAGCTAGGGATAGTCCCTCCAGTGAGATTGGCTCCCGTCACACGTGTCACTAATAATAGCACAGCACCTCATCTTGGTTCGACAGACAACATTGTTCTTCAAGGTCAAGCTACAATTCTAAACTACAGTTCCGATCGGACAAACACGCCGTGGTCAATCTCCTGAGCTACAGGCTTGTAGGTCCATTGGCTCACATAGACATCGCCTCCCTTGGGACAATCCACTCCAGATCCTTTGCCATTACAGGTAGCATAAGGTCCAAGCAAGCTGCCAACAAATGAGCCCGTACCTCCACTCACAAGACTTGCCGACGCTGTCGCGATGTTGAGTGTCTTGCCTCGGTGGCTTGAAGCTCCAAGGTTGTAGTGCGTCGCGTTGGCTGCCTCGATATGTAGGCTGATTACGCCCTTCTCCCAGCCATCAGGAACAGGTACTACCTTCGGTGCAGGAACATTCTGAGCTCCTGTGGCTCGGAATCGCAAGGCAAGTTTGGACTTCTTGTTGCTACCTTGCGTCGTAGGAAGACGAACAATGCCAAGGTCAATATGATCGAACTGTGTGCGGAAAATGGTGATTCCAGCTTCCTGGTCGTCGGACTTGGGCTTGAAGTCGATATCAACACTGTACTTGAACAGAGTGTGAGTTTGGCGACGTCCGATGAAGGCTAGGCCTCGCTGTCCTGAGAGCTCAATCTCATCTCCTGGTAACACACTGCCGGTAACATTATTACGACTAGGCACGATGTGCAGACCTTTGGAAGACAAAGAGAAGGCACCCTCTCTGGGAACTCTATGGTGCACAAAGTGAGGAGGAATCTTCTTAATCTTCTTCAGGTTGTAGTTGTCCGGGTCAGCGTTGAAGGGTCCATCGCCGGGAACGTTTCGCGTCGGCTTTGGAAGGAGGCTTCCAGGCATGCGGCCTCGCACAGGTTGCAACTTGGGCCACTCGCCCTTGTTCCATGTGCCATTGAACAAAACAGCCTCACGGCCCATAGGTGAAACTCCGGGTGCTGTGATGCGAGTCGCAAGACAGAGACCCCACCAGTTACCCTTGGTATCTTGGAACAGGTCACCGTGACCAACAGTCTGGAAGTACTCAGATGTTCCGCGGTTGGTCAAGATTGGGTTGTTCTTGTAGGCTTCATAGGGGCCGGTGATCTTGCGGGCCCGAGCGATGGTGATAGCGTGGTCTTCGGCAGTTCCACCCTCGGCGATCATGAGATAGTAATAACCGTCACGCTTATAAATATGGGGTCCCTCTGGCCATACGCCTCCCGTGCCGTTCCAGATGTTAAGCTCCGGGCTAAGCTTTCCAGTTTCCAGATCGATCTCCTGCAGAGTGATGCCATGGGTAGCACAATAAACCTTTCCATCGTCGTCCCAGAACAGGTCGGGGTCAATGTGGGTTGGCTTGAAGGTAACAGGGTCACTCCAGCTACTCTCATCCCAGGGATTGGTGGTCTTGAAGATGACGCCAATAATATCTCCAACGCCTAAATATTCGCAGATGACGTAGTATGTTCCCTTGTGGTATCGAATGGTTGGTGCGTACATGCCCTGCTGCTGTCCCGCCGTCTTCCAGCTAATGCCAGGCAACTGTTTCTCACGGTTCCAGACATGGCTGATGAGACGCCAGTTGACTAGATCTTTTGAGGCATAGACGGGAAGACCAGGGAATGAGATGAAAGTTGAAGTGACACAGAGAAAGAGGCCGTCTTTCTGGATGCATGACGGATCTGAGTGCCATCCTGGAAGGACAGGGTTGGTGTATGTGGAAACGTCTGTCTTCGTTTCGGGAAGAGCACTCCCCATCGCAAGGAGCGGGCTCAATAACCAAGAGAAGCGCATTTTTAACCCACTCAAGTGATATCGTCCTGGTTACACCAGACATGACTTCAATCGCGAGAGCTTCTCCTCATTATATATGCGCACTCGACTCCGTGGATCATAGGATAGATTCAGTGAAATGCGGGGGAGAAAACGGCTGAATTAAGATCCCCGGAAACAAATTTGTCGTGTTTGATGATGCCGATTCGAGCGCTAGATGTCGACCCTTGTTGGTAGAGCATGACGATCTTGTCGAAGAGGGCATTGAACCTGCAGAATGAGGGGTCTTGATGCAACTCAACCTTGCTGATTCTGTAAAATAGGCTGATTCAACGACCCAGAAAATAAACTCCATCGTCATGGAGAAAACGATGTAAGCCATTTAGGCTAATCAGGTGCCTCAGTGTCGAAGGTATTTATTTCCAGACTTCATGGAAAGTCGCGTCAACCTGTTGTGAAGGATGAAGCTATACCAATAAGAACATCCAGCATAAAAAAACTTGACATAAAAAGCCATATCTAATTCTCAATGATCTGTCAAAGTGCATCGGCGAGACACAGATAATTTGGATTTGGCAAGCGTCAATCTGTTTGCCTAGGTTTTGCTCGCAGTGATGTTTCATACCAGCGATGGGGATTGAAGCTTGCCCTCAAAAGCGCACTGTTACGCACATCATCCTCTGCCCATCATCCAAGGCGACAGGAGGTCTACGGGCTGCACAAAAACACTCAATTAGCGACAGATGTTGCGAATGCGATTGACCAGTCAGATCTTGCAATTCAATTGCGGCGATCAACATGATGCGACTGGTGTAGGGTAACATCAATGGTACGATGCCCCCTGTAACTTAGTGACCCTGGCGGGGAAGCTTCGCGAAACTTCACATCGGCAAGCAACAGCAAGCAACGTGGAATTGCGTGTCGCGTCAAACAACAAATGCCTGAGGCCCCTCAATTCGATGCGATTCCACGGTCTCACAGTCTGTGAATACCCTCGCTTGTATCCCCAAGACTAGAATAGTCTTATCGTCCGATAACAAGATGCTCTGACGATGAGATCTAGTTGACGTCACCTGCGACGGAAGAAAGTCACCGAAACATCGTGATCCTGACCGCAATTTCTCAAGCAATTGGAAATAAATAATACTCTTTCGGATTTAATTACTTATTTATTTACTCAATTCGTGCTCTGCACTTTTTTTTTTTGTTTACTTTGTGCTTGGGTAGTGGCTTTCTTTTTGATCGGACGCGCAAATGTCTCTCGCTCAGCATGTGACCCAGACTGAGGGCTTCGATTACGAAGGTCCAGCGAATCCCAACTATGAAGGCCTGAGTCATCCGAGTGTCTCACCTGGTTTTGGGACGGGAAATATCCTTGTTCCTGGGGATGAGTGCGATCAAAGTGGTGATCGATCAGAATGGCGACGACTGAGTTTTGCACCTGTTGAGGTTGCTAAGAAATTGCCCAACATTGCTGCTTACAAGGTCTCCAACCTCAAGCGCTACGGTAAGCAATACAGTCCGGATCAATTGAGACGCATAGCTAACTTTGCGCAGTTCAGGTAGCGACTGGTATAATCGCCTGTTGGTTCGCAGCAGGCATCGTGTTCGGTTTCGCTGCCCTCAAGCCAATTCTCATCAAAGAGGGCATCTACTCCGATCTCTGCCCCGTGGTGGACTACAGGATCCCATGCGCTGAGCAAGACATGCGATTGAACTTATTGTTCATCTCGGCCTCAATCTCTGCGAATGTTTCTTCTCTTTTAGCCGGCTCTGTCCTTGATCGCTTCGGCCGCCGAGTATGCTGGCTGGTCTCCAGTGTTCTGCTAACCCTCGGTTCGTTGATGATGGCCATCTCATTCTCGCATCCCGGCTTCCATGGATACCTCATCGGCAACATCCTTCTCGCTTTCGGTGGTACATTTATCTTTATCTCTAGTTACCAACTTTCGAACGCGTTTCCGAAATATTCTGGACTCATTGTCGCGCTCGTCACCGGCGCCTTTGATGCCTCGGCTGCAGTGTTTCTGTTCTATCGCATGGCTTATGAAGCATCCGGTGGATCATTTTCGCTCGACAGGTTCTTCTACGGCTACATCTCCGTCCCAGTAGCCATTGTACTGGCTGAATTCCTGTGGATGCCAGCGCATTCGTACCATACCCTTCCGCAACTCGAAAAGAAGATTGAACACGCCCAAGACCGCACTCGCGATGTTCATCACTCGGACGAAGAGATCGACAACGCAAATGAACTTACCCGCGTTCGAAGTGCAAGAGCTGAGCAGAGAAAGGCCAAGCTTGTGAAGATCGAGGAACTCGCCGGCGATAGTCAAGAACGAGGCGAGCGCGTCAAAGAAGAGGAGGGCCGACAGGAAGCCAGCGGTGTCTGGGGTGTTCTCCACGGAATGCCAGCTCACAAGCAGATGATGACGCCTTGGTTCATCCTCATTCTTGTCTTGACGATCCTCCAGATGATTCGCATGAACTACTTCATCGCTGGTGTCAGATCGCAGTACCGATACATGTTGGGCTCCGACAAGGCCGCTGAGCGCATCAATGAGTTCTTCGATGCTGCTCTCCCCATCGGGGGCGTTGCTGCGACGCCTTTCATTGGAATCTTGCTCAACAACCTGAGTGTTCCCGCTACCTTTTTCGTTTTGACGGTGTTTATCATCGTGATCGGCGTCCTGAACTGTATTCCGAACATGATAGCTGGATACTTCACGGTCGTTGCGTTTGTCTTCTTCCGTCCTCTATATTATTCCGCAGTCTCGTCAGTGCCTTTTTAATGACCTCATCGACTCTAATTACTGACCTGTATCTTAGTGACTACGCCACCAAAGTCTTTGGTTTCGCTACGTTCGGGCGCATTTACGGAACGGTCACTTGCATCTCCGGAATCACGCAGCTCATTCAGTCAGGACTCGATGCGCTCACGCATGGTCCACTTCACGATGACCCAACGCCCGTCAACGCGACTTTGGGCGCCGCTGGAGCCCTGGTAGGTCTTGTCTTGACCGTCTTCATTACTGTCAAGGGAAGAGTTTTTGTCGAGAAGAAGGTTGAGATGGAGGCCGACGGTGAAAGAGAACGACTCTTGTCAGATGCTCAGAATGGGTATGGAACGAGTCACTGAGCTGAAGAATGACTGGAGACTCCACAAGATGTTTCATGAGCGAATTTGGAAGTCACTTCGCAAGGCTGCGTTACATTTCTGCTATGTCGGAACCTTTTAATAGTCATCTGTCATCGATTATGTGAACTTGAGGAAATGTGAATGGGATCAAAATTTATTGGATGGGCATATTACGTTGAGTTCTCACCGGTCGAATTTATAAAGATAAAAAAGATAAAATATGCAGGAGTTTGCTGGCTATAGATATTGACGTTAATTCATTCATCATTATTCCTGATTCTGGAGGATATGTCTGTCAATCGTGAGACTTTGTATAAACATGATAACCAGGGAACTGATAATACGAAGATATTTTTTAAATCCATGTCCCTAGTGCCCAATTAAAGGCAATAATATAATTACGGCTTGGTTCAGTTCACGGGCTAATGTGTCGCCCCGAAGCTTTCTCGAGTCATGCAAAGGTCTGGCCTCGCCATTTCTCCTGTAACTGCATGCAACGGATTTAATTAATATATACGACTTCAATTCCAAGCGAATTTCTATCAAAAGAAAGCCCCGGTTTGAACATTATGTAATAGAGTTCTACGTATTTGAGTCTTAAAATTACATAGAAAAAGGGAGCCAGGTCATGCCAATGAGCTTGGAAAGGATCGAAAAGAAGCCCCGTTCATTAACCAGTAATAACTAGAAGGCAATGTATCGCTTGGCAAGCAAGCATATTTTCTCCAGATGCGATCCATAACGCCCCCTAGTTTGAGTCGGGTCCAAGCTGAGACATCGTCCGTCGTTGCTCCCTTGCACCTACACATACCGACTAGCGACTCTGAACTCCTGAGCGACCAAATGTTTCCATTCCTCACATCACAAGCCGGAGATAATTCTCCCTTCACGGTGGATACTTGAGAAAGGTAACTAAATATGATGTCCGACCTCTTTCACTCTCTGTCGGTAAGCTGCTTGTCTTGGTACCCAGCAAAATGTCACGACGACTCGTTTCACTGCTGCTTTCAGGTCTAATCACACAATCTGGTGCTCAATTTGTTGTCAAAGAACCGGATACAGTCTGTGTAACATACTTCTCAACGTACCTCATCCCTGTCTCGTCGAATGTTACGGGTTCTGTGCCGACAGATGGCGCGAACAGCACATCGCAGACTTTGGATGCTGCCTTGACAGCTTCCACCACATTCGAGTCCGGAATTGATCCATCCATCGACCTGACTGAGACTCTCCAGACTTCTCAGTCTCTTTCTGACGACTCAAGTCAGTTAATCGTGACTTCGGTCACGACGGATACGAATACTGCGAACTCCGATCCTACGACAGCGCCCGGGCCTGACGACCGGCTCGTTGTCTTCCGCATCGTTCCAGATACTGATAACTCAAGACGGAGGCGTCTCAAGAGAGCCCTTGGGGGCTTTGTAGGCTCTACCTCGGAAGCATGCCAAGATGCTTCTGCATTCAGCCTCTCCAATGGACGCCTTCTTGATGGGGGGAGACCTATTTATTACAACGGTGAAGACTTCAAGGAATTGCGCGGTGAACAGGCGACAGTGCCCCGTGGAGCTGTCGCTACAACATTTGCTGGTGATGGTGGATTTCTCCGGTTTCGCAGCCCTGACCTACCCAATGGTGAAGCAGGCTTCTGTCAGAGCCCAGGAACTGGTCTGGTATACATAACCTTTGCATCCTCTCCCGTAGGCTGCGTATCAGTCAGATTATCTGTTGTTGGAGGTTTGTTTCTATATGTTCTTAATATCACCAGAAGCTAATTTTTGACGATAGTCGATGGATGCGAAGATGGACAAGCGTCTGCAAGCGCTGCTCCTACGTTAACCGATCTCCAGACCATGCAACCTACAGTGGACTCTGCGGTCACATCCGTTCCCTTCAGTGCAGCGATTCCTGTGGTTTCTACTGATCCTTCCGACACCACGTCGCTCGTGGACTTGACGTCGCTTGCTCCTCCGTCTCTAGCACCTACACAGACACGACCTGCGCAAACACATTCTTTTCGCTTTTCTAATACTTCGACGGTCGCCTTCCCTACAGTACCAATTGAGACATCCGAAGACTTTTCTTTCACAAACATTCCTGGTGTTACATTCACACCGTCAGATGAAGCAACGACAGGTATTGCTTTGCCCACTGACGTATTGTCTTCTGAATCACAGCCTCCCACGGATGACGCGACTACCACCTTCCTAGCGGCGACAACATCGACAATGCCCGAGATAGATACTCCCACCTCGGAATCTAGTGTCAGCACTTCCGGCACTAGTATTACCGTCAACATAGAAACGACTATCGACAGGGAAACTACCATCGACACGGAGACTACCATCAGCATTGAGATTACGAGTACTACAGCAACTTTGGAACCTACGAGCACGTCAGATATCACAACAGAAGTCTCTACAACAACCTCAGAAGCCGAGACTACTACCACCACTAGTCCACCGTCTCGTGCGTGCGAGTCCTATCTCATCAACCCAACAGTATTATTCAGCGGTGACCAAGACAACGAAGATGGAGTCGAGGAGCTTACTCTTCCGTTCCCAGTTGGACTATACACCGAGTCCAGTGAAACCATCTACGTCGGTGTCAACGGGCTGATCAGCTTGTTTGACAACTCCATCGCACAATCTTCCAACAACCCATTTCCGGATAATGGTCTGCCATCAGTGGCAATTGCGGCTTACTGGGATAACTTGCGAATCAAAGGGAACGCTGGCTACGAAATCACCTACAGAGTTTACGATGATGCTGACTATCGCGCCGTCAATATCGACTGGTGTGTTGTGGATGCGGATGATGTCGTCACTCACTTCATGGTCATTCTCAGGGCTTACGATCTTTCGAACCCCGAGTCAGTTTTCATGCGTTACTTCCAGTCCAATGGAGGGAAGTCAGCTACTATTGCTGTACAGGATCTTGCCGATGCCAAGTCTCAGCAATTCTCCTACAATATGGAAAATGCAGTGCCAGATGGATGCACTGTTCTCTTCTTCACTATAGGTGGTGATGAAAGAGTTGTTTATGTGCCACCGTAAGGGGCATAGGACACCATCCACTACACTTCATACATTTATGTACTTAGTTCCGATGTAGGCCACTCTTGTTAGCCCTTTCTTTGCACCCAGTGGGAATACGTCACCCTCGGTAAAATATTGACAGGCAGATCGTATGAACTGTTCAAATTCGTGAAACAACATAAGAGACTATATATGGCTATATTTTATAGATCAACATCACCTGAGCTCGATCTCCATCCCAAACTATACATAACATCTGAGAACGTAACCATCACCCTCCAAAGACACGCATCGAAGACATCTTGAGCCTTGTCAAGGAATTCAGCCAAGCCTTTTCGGGCGTTCTGAGCAAGCTCGCCCATCTTAGTGACGGCCGACGATGAAGTCTCGTAGATGCGCTCCATCCCATGATGCAGGCACTGTGGTCTCTTCACATGAGAGCTACTGGGGTTATCACCCTTGGGAACATACTTTTCCTCCGGGCCCGACAAGTCGGAACCAAGACAGTACACAGAGTAAGCATCATCTGGTCCGCCACACTGCTCGCGTGTGTCGAAAATGGAAGTAAACCAACATCTGTCGTCAGCAACTCGCGTCGATTCCTCTGGGACTTTGTTGGAACAGAAGCATCTGGATCCATGGCGAAGTGCTACAGAATATCCCTTAATGGTGCACTGGCGATTGCAAGAATCTCCGTTGGAGCTTCGATAAGGTCCTCTGATATTGACACGTGGAGGATACGAAGAGGTGAAATCAGGAAGCTTGAAGCAGCCATAAGTCTTTAGCTTAGACAGTCCCATCTCTTCTGCTGGGCGATTCGGGAGCTTAGCAGGTCGCTCGACTTCCTCAATCTTGGTCTCATCGTCCGCCACGTCAGTGCTAATTCCTGTGTTCACAACACTCCAAGTTCTCCTTCCGCCACAAGCGTCACGAGACCAACCGGGACACCAGCTCGCACACTGACTATCTTGAACCCGTGCGCTCTTCGCAGGATATGTATCAGAGCACAGGCACCAGCCACGTTGGACAGCTGCGACAGGCTTATCCTCGCGCTGACAATAGCGAGCACATTGTTCAAGGGTGTTCCAGCCCTCAAGCTTCTTGCGTGTCAAGGTAGCAGATTGCATGTTGTAGCAGCCATGCGATGTGACATAGCCTAAGCTTGGCTCCTCATAAGGCCTTTGTGTATGGCCCTTGTTGCTGGATTCGTGTTGAATGCGGTATCTCCCACCGGAGTAGCCAGTCCTGTAGGCCGAAAAAGTGTCTCTAGTAACACCGTAGCCTCCACAAGAGAACTTAGAATCGCCGGAGCACGGGATCTGACACTCGCGAAGGTCTGTTGTGGAGCTAGAGCGAGGATAGCCTTGGGCACAGTGACACTGCGAACCTTTGATGAATGCAACACCGTTTCCTGCAGCTTTGCACGAGTCGATGCAGGATGAGGGGAGCCTTGAGACCGCACCTGCATCTAGAGGTATGCGACTTGCGGTCCTGGGGACATCGTAGAAGCATCGTTCAATCTGTCTGATAGGCTTAGGCTCGATGACAGGTCTCCTCTCAGGGCCGAGATTGTAAACACTGATCGCTATATTGTCGCTACCGCAGTTGAAAAGATTTGTTCCGGGACACTGGATATTACACATAGAATCAGGAAGTTCGTCTCTCTTGTTGGGATACTCGTTGCTGCAGCGGCAGATCTGATCAGCGGCGAACACATACATCATACCATTTCGCTGACAGAAGCGGTGGCATAGTGTAGGACTATTGTGCGGAAACAGTCGGGCAATGCTTATGGGTACTTTGCTGTAGCAAGCATGTCCTGGATGTCCATTCGGCTCGATGTGCTTCGTAGATGTTTTCTCATAATTTAGTAACTTGGTAGCGATAGAAGGTTCGGTGTCAACATCAACACCAAGACCAGTGTCATACACGGTGGTGTAAGGGCCATGACGAGTGAAGCTGTACTCAGAATGGCGCTGACACCTATCATCGCCATCGCTCAAACATGGCATGTAGCACTTATCAGGATCAGCAGTGGCATCTGTTGCAGGATACATGCCACCGCAGGAGCAAGCCTTGTCGCTGATAAGAGCAAGAGGGTATCCATCTTGAGCACAGATCTTGGCGCATTCACGACGGGAGTCATCGTCTCGAATCAACAGCTTCCTCCTCAATGATGGACGCGTAGAGATATAATAGCATCCCTGCGCCGTGATCTTGCCAACCTTCCCTCGGTTTGTCGCGAGCTGCTTGGATTCGGTTATCTGAATGAATGGTCCCTGTCTGTGATGCGATGACAGTTGATTTGTTTCGTCATTGGCTATGGAAGGGATGGAGAAGACGGCGTATAGTTCATCGTCCTCCTCGAAGGCATAATTGTTTCTCGGCTGCTTGACGCAGTCACCGTCCAAGATACCGATGCACTGCGCGTTGCAGCGGTTGTTATCGACCTGGTGATAACTCGGGGCGATCTTACTGCAGAAACAGTTGACGGAACCGAACGCAATGTATTGCTGACCGCGTCGGGCACATGTGTCGAGACACTTCTGGCGCTCAACCTCGGTCCTCGAAAATCCACCGACAAAAAAATTCGTCGGCCTAGACCAATAGCAGCCCTTATGTTTGAGAGCCTTCAGGTCGGAACCCTGGGCAGCTGCCAGAGCCACCCAGAAAAGAAGAGCGGCATGTAACAAACTGAACGTCGCCATGGCAAAAAGAGTGAATGGCGTCAAAGAACAAGAGGGAACCGTTGGGGCCGGGAATGAGGTAGTGTTTATATTTCCGTCATCAGCGGCCGGTCTAATTTTACACGAGGACAATCTAGGCTTTCGTTGGTTGCCCATCGGTTAATTATGGAACGATTTAGGCATCATACAAGGATCTGTGCCTCAATGCTGGCTAGGATCACAGAAATCAGCCAACGAGTGTTGGGCTTGGGGAGCTAAAGTGACAGGGCTGCGGATCCTAGCTGAAGCCATGTTCTTGGCGTCGGCTACCAAGGCAGCCTGAAAGAAGAAATCGCCGACTCATGACACTTCTGTAGGGTAGGGCGGTCTTTTGACAAACGTCACGAATAAGTTGAAAGGCTCACTATCATCGTGGTCACCGTAGCCTTGGGCTTCGATTTAAGATGACCTTGGGTAACAGCGCGCCCTGAATTTGCACATCTAGCAATGCTGTTCTACCAACGCTTCGAGTATAATGGTTAACGTCGAATACCACGTTCCCGACTTCGTTCTCTTGGAAAGGTCATTGACGTGTTTTGGACCAAAGATAGACGTGATTCTATGCGAAGGAGACATTAAATTTGACGAGGATGATCACGGGCTCCAGTATCAACATGACGAGACTGAGCTCGAAAATGTGTATTCACTAAACTGATCTATATACCATTTACTTGAGGTACCACCATGAAGTTCAGGGATTGGTTTCCAACTGGTACCTAATCTAGATTTTCTGTAACTTCAAACTCCCAAAGCTTGCCAATTTGTCAAATCTTCACCACTGGTCTGAGTCGTTTGGGTTTATAAAAATAATTCCTTTCCCTTTAATTATGCATATAAATAGCTGTGCCACGTCAGATGTTCGCCAGCAAACTTCTCTTCTCGTACGATAACACCAACCTATATCAGGTTCTCTCTGCCGGAATAAGCTCTCAGCCACAAGTCTCAACTGCAAATAACAGTTCTAGCCCACAACTTAGACATCAATACCATAATGACTGACTAACGGCTACAGCATAAAGCTGATATCATAAGAACCTAAATGATGACTCCTTGGCCGGCCTATACCAGTATCAGTAAACTAAGCTGACATATCGGGTCCTCTCTGAGGTGAGTATGAAGGGAGAGGGCAGGCATTTGGATACTTACGGGCTTCCTTTCGGCCATTCTGTTTGCCATCGGCTCTATTGGTTACGGCCATGTTGACCGCCGTGCTTGTGACACGCACAACAGAGAATTTCTCTGAGCCTGTTGGCGTTATGTACATCGCAGAGAGATGTTCAGTATAAAGAGATGATGAATGTGGTGGGGATGTTGCAGGAGAAGAGCAGAAAGGTGGATGAGGGCAGTCTCGGCAGCAGTGGTCTAAATATCCCGTGAGCACGGGTCAACGGGACAGTAAAAATTCCAGCTTCAGGTATGATGCACTGTCGAGGTTCGATATTAGAAGTCATTTCTTCCAGCCTCGGCGAGGGAGACAAGCGAAGCCATCTCAATTGCTAACCAGAAAGTCCTTAGGTAAGTTTATGGTAGTTTAATAAAACTTAGGATGATTTAGTGTAGCTTAGGATATCTTAGGATCTAAAATTTATGATAATTCATGATTAACTTAGGATCTTATGCTGTAGTTTGCTTTAACCAGACTAAAGATAAATATGAAGGACGAGATTTAAAACTCATGATAGCGACATATAATACAAGACAGCTGAACTAAGCTTGTTACATGGTTATAAAAAGTGACGAAGACCTTGAAGACTTTATAGTTGAATGTCTTTGGCCTGAAACGAAATCTGTTCTATATTATATGGTAGGGGAACCAGTGAAGCTATTGTGGTTTCTGGTAAGATAGCCCGTGCCTAGGTATTAATTTTATAAGATACTATAAAGCTCTTCTCTGCTCTGCTTTTCTCCTCCTATAATATTACTACTACTATCTTCTGCTAGTAAGTACCCCTTTTTCTAGAGTATTCTGATGCGATGATCCTTTACTAACTAGTTAGAATAGCGTATGTATTTACTTATGCCAGGTCTCCCTTTGCGCTAGACCTTGGCCGATGACGTGTAATTCTTCGTGACAGGTGTTTCTTTGTTACCAAGCCGTAAGTTTATTTTGCGGTTTTGAAGGCATAGATAGCGTGCTAGCATCTTTACTTGCCTTCTGTAGATTGTGTCTAGCAGGATTTTGTGAGTTCTCCCACTCCGAGCGGCATCCAACTCAAAGAAGTCACTCTGACTTTTCGATTCCTCACGTAACTAACACTTCAAACAGTCAATTAACTCTCACATGTACGTTCGAATCCAACTTCAAACTCGACAACATCCCAGCTCTTCAATATTTGCTTTCGAATGCCCGTGACACGATTCAGTTCAATATGGCTCCCGATGCTGCGGCTTCGGCTTCGGCCCCCTTCTCCTTCCCTTCCATCCCCTGGCGTGGGTTTCCCAAGCCCAAACGACTTGTAAGTCACCCGTATTGTCGCTTGGAGACATCTATTCCTGACATTCAGTAGCCCAAACACAAGGTCCGTACTAATCTCTGTCACATCTATGCACTAATGACCTCTGACAACTAAACGCCTTTCAGCACTACCAGAATGAGCTCTCCTTAAATCTCGCCATGCAAATCGACGGAAACCTTTGCTGACGACTCCTGTTGTTCAATACCTCAAAGCTCTCGAGATAAGAACCTCAAACGAAATTGGCTTCTATTTGCTAACTAATGTTGACGCCGATACAGAATGACGAATACCGCTGGGGCGCGACGCCGTGCAAATGAGGATCTTCAGGGTGCTTGTTGCTAGGTGACATGCCATGAGCTTACACTGCAGTCCATGTCGCTATAATAATCAGGTCATTGAATGGGATTTGCTTGGAAAGAATGTCCGCTTTGAAGGTATGAAAGCTCTTTCGACTGTTGATCCTCGGTTAACCATGTGTGCCAGGTAACAGCGCCGGCTTATCTTGCAAATGCCATGTCTATCACTACTCTCAGCTATGTCATGGTCGGTTTACGCTTATTCCTTCGATAGGTCTTCGATGAACGCTAACAGCAGTCTTGTGTCAATTCGAGCAAACAAAGCTTGAAATGGCACTCGAGAGCATGAATAAAACTGCTACCGCGGGTCTCGCGTGACGATCTGCGAGGTAAGGGCGCGATGCCATATGTCGAAACAGATATAAAAGGCCTGGATTCAGTGTAGAAGCAGGCTTAATGGTGAGACTTGGGCAAAGACACACGCGATGATGCCAGGTTGGCAAAGGCTGTATGGGCGACTCAAACTCGGGGTGTTGGTCTCAATGGTTCCTGGACGGCCTCGACTCCTTGATTTACCCCAGCAACCGTGAACCAGACTCTCTTCTGAGATAAAGCTTCAATCGAAGGTCCCAACAACAAATCAGCTATGTAATGAGCAATAAGACTACCAGCAACATGATAATCGACGGAAATCTCGCCTAAACTGCGCCTTGTTGATTGCCCATGAGTGATCTGTTCTGAACATTAACGTCTATGTGGGGGTCCAACCGCCGCTCGCTAAGTTCTTAGATATGTTCATGGCTCATTGAAATGGAGATCCACCGATACAAAACTGACTTCAATTGCATCCTTGGTATCCTTGCCGTGAAACACTAGATGGTATGGATTCCGATAGCAAGTACACGTGTCAGGGGGCACCTTCATGGAGTGAGTAAGCAAAATCCTCATAGACTGAACTGCAGGGCTAAACAGGAGCAGCGTCCTCAACCACAGGGGCAACAGCCTCGCCCATAGGACGTGCGTGGGGACAATCTTCATCGATACAGAGTTGCCCTTGTGTCAGACTTGTTTCTCTCGAAATTTAGTAATTCTACACAGATAAAGTTTAGGTAAGTTTATGATAATTTATGATATCTTAGGTAAGTTTAGCAAAGTTTAGGATCCACCCTTGTGATAATTTAGGATAACTTTAGGGGACACTTTAGTAAGTTCTCTTTTCACCAATAGTCCAGTGCCTTAAGCACGTTGTTCACAGTATCTGCCACTCGTGCCTCCGTTATACCCAGTCGGAATCACCACAGCTCCTTGTGTCTTCTCCGATAACAATTGCGATACCCTCCTGTGTTTCTACCAAACCTTCCCTGAGGACCTCGTTCGCGTTCAGGATATCTTCAATCAATGCTCTTGTGAGTCACTGCAGATCATGCGTCGTGAATCATGTTTTCAACTTAACTGTCGATTTGTTGATGACGCAGATGGCAGATTCGGCTGATCTAACTTGAGGCTGAGAGGTGACCTGGATCTTGACAGTGCAGCGCCTGCTCGCCTCTGGTTCATGCCCTGCCCTGCCTTGTGTAACAACGAGTTGGCCCGTGCCAACAAAATGTTTTGATCGGTGCTTCCGAAGGCATCCTTGGTCACCTTTCCTCTTTTTCACCCACAACATTTCGCCGCGGCAGTCACTCTTCTGGTACCTGGGTAGAATATCTAGCGATGAACAAAGCCAACACGTTCAAAGACCCCGAATTTTCTTCTTGTACTTCACACAACAAGCACAGCGCTCAACATCGCCGCCGCCAAACCATCGCCTCCGGTAAGTACATCTCTTTCCTCGGGACATATCGAAGGGAACTGTTGAAATTAGCGTACGTAACTGATTATTCTCGTCCCCGTCCCCCGTGGTTCAGACCTTGGCCGCTAACGCGTAGTGGTTCGCGATAGGAATTCCCGACACCAACGCCCGTAGGTTTATTTAGTGTTGACTTGAACAAGATTTGTGGCTCGCTAACATACGTGAATTTGGTAGACGAATACAAACAAAAAATCTGAAAGTTCCCTCCCTTGACCGACTTGCAACTCTAAGGCGTCACTCAACTCATTAAAGTGCTTGGCAGTGCTTCGACTGCCTTCAGAAGTTAGCACTCTGCCTACTTCCCCCCGACCATTCCCCCCAGACTCGTGTCTTCTCCCAAAACGGTCAGAATTTTCATCAGAGGTTTTCACAACTCAACTTCTTTTACGAGTCAAATTCATTCTCACTGTTACTTCTCGGTTTGTGCTTCCCCATAGGATCCCAGCACATGCTCTCTTCTGATGTCTTTATTAAAACTTCAAATTCACAATGAACACAAGCAGTTCTCAAGTTCGGAAGGCGGGGCTCCAGAAGGATTTGGACCGGGTGACACCACTCCTCTCCCAAGATCGTTGTCAAAGTCGCTACAAGGAAGCATTCGACGACAGGTTTCAGTCAGGCCTTCAGCAAAGTCCAGTCGTTTCTTCCTGCATATGAGGTCGAATCAGGGACCCTCTACGGCATACGGATCCAGCTTAAGATCTGGGGGTTGAATCATGGCCCTAGCTTCGACCGTGCTGTGATTATGTCGGTACCAATGAGCTCTCTGTCCCTGTCGCCTACAGACCATGATGGCAGGATTTTGCGGAAAGCGCTCAACAATATCTACGCGATGACGTGCTCTAGTGAGTAACGACAATGTGACCAGTAAAATGTTCAATCTAACTAATCACATACAGTCATGAATGTGTCGATCCCAGCAGACGTGCCGCAAACCGTCACTCAGCAGCAGCTCAACAGGTCGTGTCGAAATCGCAATCAGTTTGCAAGTTGAAGTGGATATGATGGACGAAACGGTCAAACTCATGGCTTCGGATGCCAGCGCGGTATGTAAGTGACCTTCCCAGACTGAGTATTTCAACACTGACCACTCGTAGCCCAAACTCCAGCTCAGTATTCGTGGCCCGTCTCATCACCAGACTACCTCATGCCGAGCGCAACACACTAGAAGAACGGCTGAGTGACCTCGGGTGACTTGCAGTCAAGTTGATATATGAGACTTCAGTCAGGTGCCTCAATTGGTAGTTATGCGCAAAAATCTAAGAGTGCCAGAGACTCAAATTCGCTATGGAGAGTCTCATCTAAACTACGCTTTTTCCACTACAACTGTCTCGTCCGTGTCACTGTTTGCTTGTCCCTCAGCTATACCCAGCTGCCGGATTACTAACCAAGCTGGAAAGATTGCAACCGCCCAAATACCAAAGTTCAAATACGTGCTTCCCACAGTTGCCATGATCGGAAGAGCATTAAGACCATAGCTCAGCGCCTGCCATGCCGACTCCGTACCTCTCAACAATGCAGACAACCGCACTGTCTCTTGTGAATTGCTCGAGATCTGACCGATGATGAAGAAGGCAAAGTTGTAGTTGAGCTGGAACCCAGTGACAAGAAATATGAAGACCCCGAATGCGGAACCAAAGCCAGGGTCACTCCAGTCGTAAATGGGTCCATCGCGCTTGAACTTGGTGACGTTGATGGTGAGCCAGATCCACCATCCTCCTTGGAGAGTCATGATGACAGCGTAAGCATATCGGGCGCGTTTCTTGAGAGCGATTTGGTTCTGATCAAGCCAGACACCCAGAAGATTTCCCGCGATGACCGCCACGATGCCGGAGACGAACGAACCGAGAGCTCGAGCTCGCACGCTGAACCAGAGAGCGATGTAGGTGAAGAAGACCGACTCAGAGTAGACTCCTTGGCCGATCCAGAAGACCAGAAGCAGAAATTCCTTCTTGAGGAATGTTCGGGTGGTGGCCTTGAATTCTTTCCAAGGATGGTCGAGGATGTTCATGTCGACCTTCTTCCCGTCTGCGCGCTGAACTTGGGAGGGTTTATTGAGAAGGAATGCGACAAACGGTCCCAGGGCTTGAAGAGCGATGAAAATGAGATAGACCTTGTACGAGACCTTACCCGCCTCACTCCGATCCGCGTTGAGACCAAGGTTAATCGCGCCACCCATAATTTGTCCCAATCTCGTGAACGAAAGCCAATACGCCACCAAGCGTCCTCGATTTCTGGGTTCCGGATATCCGATCGCGATCGCTGCTTCGGCCGCCCAGAAGATACCCGCCGAAACACCACAGCACGCGGCGCCAAAGATGACAAGCCACTCAACGCCATAACGGTTGTTCAGGTAGAGACCCGCGCTGTAGGGAGCAAATCCGATGGTTCCGATGACGAGAGCGCCTTTGATCCCAACGTATTTAACGATGCCGCTGGTGAACCAGCATGAGATGATCATGAGGCAGAAGGTGAGGGCGTTGCCGGTGTTGACGAGGTAGGGCTTTTGAGCGCCGCCTGCACCGAGGGAGTTCATTGCACCCCAGAGACCGGGGGCAGCGAAACTGCAGAGGCCGAGAATAGTCGCATTGTAAATTGGCGAGCGATTCCGTTTCGCTGGTAAACATTAGCATAAGCATCGAGCTGGAGATGGTGAACTCACGCTTAATCGGAGCCTCGTTGAGCGCCTCAGCATTTGCGGCATCGGCTGTGTGCTTTTCCTCTGATTCCGACATTGCGGTGAAGGTTTCAAGTGCCGGGCAAGTCAAGAGATTTGCCGAATTTTGTGCGACTTGAAGGCAGCTGAAGAGAGAGGATAAGTGATGTTGAAGAGCGGCGAAGCGTCAAGATAAAGTAGTCGGAATAAAAGAATGACACCACACAACCCCAGCAATGATGACAGGGACCAAGATAAACTATGCAAATCAACCCCTCGATCGGTAATGGTGGTTGTTTCGATCAAGTTAGATCGCCGAACATTGATAAGGGAGCATGCGGTTGCGTGATATCCGTCTCCGGCTTCGTCATCGGCCCTTGGCTGTACCACGAATCAGAAACCGCCAAAACCCGCCTGCGTTTTATGTTTCACAGAGCTCCGTAGAGTACATTTCGGATCATCAGAATGTATCTATAATGATATTCATCCAGCAATCGCAACGTTGCCTTGACCTCCATTGAGGTAGATATTGATGATACGCAAACCCAACATTTACCTAAGAATACCATAAACTGCGGTCCAATCTTTTTAAAGTGAAGTAAATATATTATTTGCTCTAAAAGCTAAAGTTAAATGGGAGTTTTCGGTGTGTTGGCTTGATCTGTCTCGTTGAGGCGTCATAAGCTTTAGGCATCAATCAATCCATTCTGTTAGCATCGTAGTACAGTCCATCTTGGTTTTATGTTAGTATTTCTATGCGTAATAGAATATGGACGTCTGTACATACCTAAGCTCGGTGGGCTCGATTTTAACCATAATTTGAACGCCTTTGCCCATCCAAAAGTCATGTCGCCGGCGTCAGCGTGCCCAAGAATCATTTTAAGTTAAGAGACCTAATGTGTGGTTCTTATAGTATATTATGTGCCTTGCATATATTGAAGAGCGAGGTTGCGACTGACCTGGCGATCGAGTTTGCGATTGACTTGGAAAGTGATTCTGTCGAGTTTGGGACATCTGCGAAACATGGTCTTTTGAAACCCAAGCTTTCGACTCGGTCAAGTAGCCATGGCTTATACTCCTCCCTATACAAACTGGAAGGCGTAGATCCATGTACGTCAATGCTTTCCCGCGCATGCTCCAACCCGACACAGAGAGGGCAAATAAAGAATCCTCTCAAGAACATTGGGACGGGTCCACCTGCCAACTGCGAATACCATCGGTTCGAAGTGTCACTCGATATAAAGTCGGACCCAAACACGTGCTTTCCAGAGCAGCAGGTGCAATAGCCATCCTCAAGGTTCTTGATAACATCGGGAACCGTAAGCTCAAGGTGGAGAAACTTGGTCTTTGAAGCGAGCAAAGCTGTGGCAAAGGCGCAGAGCGAACCCGAGCAGGGGAATGGAAATCTGAAAGGGTTGGGGCAGGTTGAATCCAAGCCGGGATGGTACAATCTGTCGGGGTGTGCCAAGTAGAATCGATACATCTCGATTTCTTCGATTTCCTTGATGTTACCGAAAGGCGACCAGCGTTTATACCGCTCGTAGACAAGTTCGTCGCCTCCCGCGCTTGTCTGTAGCAGCTTGGGTTGTACGAGGGAATACTGGTGGTTCTCTGGGCAGCGATTCGAGAAGTCGATAATCATATACCAGACCTCAAGTGGTAGTGCTTTTCCTCCTTGGGAGGTGACGAGTGCTGGCGAGGAAGAGACGATACTTTCGATATAGGCTGGTCCTAACAGCGTCCTGTCGAAAAGCATGAGCGGCCGCCACTTCAGTAAATCGCCGACCTCCTCTGGTACTACCGGCCTCATTTTGATCTTCTTATGAGAGTTCGCTTGAGTAGAGGAGTGGGTATATAGGACTGTGTTGAAAGGGGTAAGTAACATAGAGTGTCACAGCAAGCGAGGGTCCTGTTATATACGTTTACTCCTAAAATTTGACTCTGTGTTCCAAACTTTCACATGAAACTTGTGTGCAGACATACTTTCAGAGCCAAGGCAACCACAAACTTATCGCCAACTGGATACTTTTCATTGGAGTTCGAGCAGCGATCTGGGTTTGAACAATCCGCCACCAAGGCTCCCAGGACCCGCTACCTCCCACAGCCAATCTAATCAGTCGGGTAGTCAGCGACAGCCAGGTTGCCCCAAGCTCGTGACTACAAATAACATTCAGCAAGAAGCTCTGGCGTAGTGGGTGGAATCCAGAATCTCCAGGGCCCAGTTCAACATCTCCAATATGCGCTTTACTTTCATTATTGCCTGGTTTGACTGGCTATAAGTAAGTGGCCTTGTAAAAGGTGCCTGACTTGATGTCTATTCACATGTTGACGCGTGACTGGGCTTTCGCGATGACGGCGTACATTAAACCCCAGAACTATAGTCTCACAAGTAGTGCCTCTGAAAAGTAGCCAAGTTACCCTAGGCATCAAAATCACCAAGGGAGATAAAAATGCCAAGAAAAGAATGTTCATTTGTAAATTGAATGAGCTTGAAGCAACGATCTCAAGACAAGGGGGGTTTGATGACGCCTAAGAATGCCGTTACTGGGAATTAGAAGATGGAAAGCATCCAATTGGAGGTTAATAAACGAATATGTATTAAGATTCCATCAGAAACGGATCTAGCAGCATTTTAATACCGATACCCTGATGATGGACAAGAAGCCAATCCTTTAGGGTATGGCGTAACTATCAGCAGGATAAAACAGTCAAGACAAGTATTTCGTACGAAGTCACCTTACCCTACTACCCATCCAGTTACCCTCCATTACGACCCGTCTAAACAAGCTTAAACTCATCTCCCCCATCCCGAAAAATACCTGATCTCTGGGGTGCAGTGCGGGTAACACTCGCCGTCGAACCGGAATGTATTGTTTGAGGCCAACGACGGTTTCTGGGGTACAGTTCACGACCTCGGAACAATTCACGCAAACTCATTATTCATATTAGTCAACGAGGTGAATAACCCCACAGATAAGCGATTGATGGCGGAGATGAGGGTGTCGTGGAGTAAAATTTAATGCAGAATTTTATGAGGCTGACTCGTTGTATAAAAGAGCTTTTCACCCCAGATTTTTTCGGTGGAGATTGCTGCAGGCCAAGACGGCAGTTAGCTCGAGCAAGACAGACAGCTTCTCTCGCATTATCTCTGAATGTAGTGAACGTGTTTTTCACTCATCAGAAACAGAGTTTGGGGCCCCGGAGTAATCTCGTTGTCCGGGACGGTCGAGATTTGATCTCGACGCGCAGAGAGTTATTGTTAGGATATCATAACGTGATGATATCCACAAGCGCCTTTTGGGCGACGGAGCCTCACGGGATTTCTCACCAATGACACGTTTCATGCACGTAAAAATAACATCAGGGGTCTCATGTCATACAGACCCACAACCGGCAGATTCTTTCCACCACCTTACGACTTTGGGTCAAGCGTCTTCCTTTTGGAAGCTTTTTCTGGGTTTTTCGTACGCCACTCCGAGCGCGGCTCGCAAGACTCCCTTCGGGCCTTTTCTCTCGAAAGCTGCATTTCTCACCAGGAACAGATGGAGTTTCTGAGCTTAGATGGTACAAGGGACCGTTAACCCCGGAGTCGGCATGACATGAATGAATTACGAGTTTAAATGGAATAAAAACCTGGAGAAAGGTACTGTTATCTAACCGTGACAGCAACCGCGACATGGTGCCGGGTCCGATCTTTCGGAGGTGGATCCCCCGGATACACCGAGCATGCGCCATGGCTCGCCTTGCGCCGTTTTTCCCGTCTCAAAGCTCTTCTAGCCGGTTGTTTTCGTTCCTATTAAATACATCTGTCCTGTCTCACTTCCCCCAAAGACCCTGCTTGATCTCTTGTCATCCCTCCCCATCGTTCGTGGTTACATATTCCGTACATCTTCTCGACTCTTCTACACTGACCGTTCCTTGGTCATATGAGTAGCCACTCTTCTACCCATTCTCCCACCGAACATACTCCTCTACTCACTCACGACACAATGGCTACCACCTCACCCAAGACCAAGTCCTCAAAACCCGCCAACATGATGGATGATCCTGAGACGGCGGATGACATCCAAGTCTCCCAGCAGAAGCAGCTCGCTACCCAAGGAAATGCTCACTTCCACCGTCTGGGATGGAAGCGTCTCGCTGTCGTCACAATCGTCGAGGCTATTGCCCTCGGCGCCCTCAGTCTTCCTTCAGCCTATCACACGCTGGGTATGTTCCCCGGTGTCTTCCTCACAATCACTCTCGGCCTCGTCTCCATCTTCACCAGCTATATCGTCGGCCAGGTCAAGCTGAAATTCCCCCACGTGGCGCACTATGCTGATGCCGGACGCCTTCTTCTCGGTCGCTTTGGCTACGAGATTTTCGGTGCTGCCCTCGTTCTCGAGCTTGTTATGGTTGTTGGTTCGCATGCCTTGACCGGTAGCATTGCGCTCATCGACATCAACGGTGGACACGTCTGCTCCATCGTCTTCTCTGCTATTTCGGCTATCATTCTTCTCATCCTCGCCATCCCCCCATCTTTCACCGAAGTCGCCATTCTTGGATACATCGATTTCGTGTCTATCCTTGCTGCTATTGGGATCACCGTCATTGCTACCGGTATTCAGGCTAGCGATTCAGCTGGTGGACTCTCTGGCGTTGAGTGGTCTGCCTGGCCCAAGGAGGACCTTAGCTTCGCCGAGGCATTCGTCGCTGTCAGCAACATCATTTTCGCCTTTAGTTTCGCGATTGGTCAATTCTCCTTCATGGACGAGATGCACACACCAACCGATTACATGAAGTCTATCTACGCATCCTGCTTCATCCAAATTGCGATCTACACACTGACTGGAGCCCTTTGCTACGCTTTCATCGGACCCTCGGTGCAATCACCCGCGTTGCTCTCCGCCGGACCACTTATTTCCAAGATCGCTTTTGGAGTCGCGCTCCCCGTCATCTTTATCTCCGGTTCGATCAATTCTACCGTTGCCCTTCGATATCTTCATGGCCGTATGTTCAAGGACTCGATTCTGCGATATGTCAACACCCCCATGGGTTGGGTCAGCTGGATCACCCTTGTGACAATCTTCACCATCATCGCTTGGGTCATCGCCGAGGCTATCCCCATTTTCTCTGACTTGCTCTCTCTGGCCTCGGCTCTCTTCGTCTCTGGTTTCTCCTTCTGGATTCCTGGTGTCATGTGGTTCGTCTTGCTCTGCGAGGGCAAGTGGTTTTCCAAGAAGAACATGTTGATGAGCTTGGGAAGCATCCTGGCCTTTATCATCGGAATTGTTACACTTGGTGCTGGCACATATGCCACCATTAAGGATATCGTAAGTTGTCTTTATCATGAGATATCTGCTCAACAGACTAACATATCACCAGATCGACATTACTTCCGATGGCTCTGCTCATGCTCCTTTCACTTGCCGATCAAGCTAAACTGATTCGGCATGACGATAGATGTTCAAAAGCGAAATGCATTTAGATATATGATGTATATTAATACAATCTCGATACTTGATTATATAATATTCCAAGAAATCCTATATCTGCAGTGCATCCATTACGCATTGTCGTGATCAATCGTCTCGTGACCAAAGTAAGAACATTGTCGCGCAGCCCACCCAACATCAATACAATTTGGTTCCCGACGCAAGAGATAAAATACTAACCAGCCTTCTGGAAAAGGCCCAAAGTTCTGAAACATGTTACAAACCTAGACCATGAAGGACATAGATCAAAGGAACCACAACATCATTACGTTCTTCGCAACCTCGTGTCATATACATCATTAACGAGCTGAAGGATATAGCCACTCTTGAAAGCTTGACCTGCGGCGAACAGGTGATCCTGTTGACCCTTCACTTCCAACACTGGCCCGACGATCGTTACTATTTCGTCGGACCCAAGTGTTGGTCCAGTCGGATCCGGTCGCAGGAGTCGTAGTAGTCATTACTCTCTGCTTATAGGCTATTGATTCAACTTGTCAGTTCTGGTCAAAGCAAAGACTATCCAGAGGCGAGCACGTACACGAGGAATCGTTCCTGTTGGGGTCCTCTAGAACAGCCTGGAGCTTGGCCTTGGCCTTCTCCGCAAGGGTTTGAGGTGCCATATTGACTTATTTTTAGTTCAGTTTATTATCCTGAAAGATTTAGAGTGTTTAAAATATTGAAAAGGTAGGAAATACAAATGAAATAAAGGAGAAACGGTCTCTCAACCACAAAAGAGGGGAAACGGCTTCTTATGTTGCAGCAAGCACACGACCTCGTGACCATCCGTCATCTTGAGGACATAATACAGATTGTTTGTCAGCTCTTCATTAGACCACATTGCGAATTGCCTATTCCGGTATAAGATAAACTATCACCAACTGCTTTGCTGTGCCATCAACGTCAGAAACGCGGGGTAGCTCAACACCAACCAATTATCCAGCGACTGATGTTGCGTTGGTTCAAACGTTGTCACCCTCCTTTGTAAGACGAATCGGACGATTGGTTGCTAAAATGATTTGTAATAAGGGGTGTTTGGATTCGGCTCGGCAGTGTCGAGTACGGGGTGATTATCTGGATGGTTCTGCTTAGGCAGGGGGAGGCAAGAAAACTTGAGACCTTTATCCTAAGGGATGGAAAGATTTAGGTAATCTATCAAGTTTAGGGGACTTTCTACTGAAAATATTTGAACATCCTCTTCTAAAGTCTTATGTTTTCTTGCCCCCTGATTAGGCTGAACCCAGTATCGCGTGTTGAGCTTGGCAAAATGAGCTGCTGGATTATGTTAACTCTCAGAAGAAGCCATTTAGAAACAGGTTGCATCCTACTCAACTTAGTAAACTTCGTTATTCCGAAGTCGACGTCGATCAAGTAGAGACTTAATTCTGCTTCCATAAATCTCCACTCTGTAGGCGTCGCACATAAGGTCCTGCATAAAGCTTCGCGCATTGTCTCCTTCTTTGGCCGAGACGGGAAAATTAGGCTTGCAAACGACAATCTCCTGTCCCTTTAATCCCATACTTTTCTCACAGTACTGCCGACGGGAAGCTTCATGCTCGCATATATATGGGCTTCCCGCCATATTTACCGCAAGCAAAAAGAAAAAGACCTGTCCCTTCTTAGCGTCTGTTGCATCATGTAGTGATGTTGGGAAATCTTTCTCCATTTCTCCCGAACGCCGCAGCAGCGTATTGATCATATACACTGTAAGGCAACTTTTTGATAAACCACGGGACGATTTCAGGGCCAAAGTTAAAACAGTCCATCAGGCGATGGTATAGAGCGTTCATTCGGAAGACGATATCCTGTCGGTTTGAAAACAGCGGATGTGGAAGCTTCCTCTTCTTCCAGAGCGTAAGGTTCTCATCGGAAAGCCAATCTTTGGAAAGCAACGAGTACATATGAGCCTCAATGAAAGCGCCGTCATGTGTGCCGCCAAAGATTTGTTCCAGGAATTCCGATGTTAACAGCAGTGTACTTGTCCGCCGCTCCTTTCTCATGACAGGTGAAGCTAGACATAGACTGTCGAAGTTTTCATAGCAATCAAGATAGGTTATAATCATTTCTCGTATTTCGGAAACGAGGTGTTGGAAAGGGTCCCCGACGCCCTGGGACACGGGTGCGCTCTGCGACATATTGGATCTCTGATCTTGCGAGCTTGAAAATGAAGAGTTGGAAGGAAAGAATTTTCACACAGGGAGACATTTCTATACTTGTGTTGTCAAGAACTTTATGTCGTGGCAAATATTTGTATGCCAATTACAAGTCTATGCTACCTGAAGTTTAACCCTATGGCTTGCCATTATTTGCTCACTCATCAAAGTTAAAGTGATTTTGTCGGGTGCAGGACAGACACTGTCTTATAATCAAGCCTTCAGATGCATAGCTCTAGCTCGTGAGTCGTCAAGGAGGTAATACCTGATGAGATCCTGATTGAGCGACTGGTGGAGCAGATACATCAGACGAATCTTGGTAACTAAGGCTATCATCAAACAAACACCCACTCTTCTTCTCCCTCCTCATCTGTTGCCTGATCCGATCCGTGATCAAGCATCTCGCCGGCTACATGTGCTTTCGTTGATTGCTCCCACTTTCGGGACTGCCCCTCCCTCCATTTTCTGAACTCTTCCTCTTTCGCTGCAGCCTTGATCCCCTCTTGCACGAACATTTCAATTCCCACGGCAAGATCCGATGCAAATTCTGAGCCAGGGTTATTTTTTTCGATGAAATACCTGTGGCGAACGTACGATATTCTCGGATTAGTAGGACCACACAGAGCCAAAACATCCATCACATCGACAAGAATAAGAAACATTATTACATGATCGTATTCTCTTTTACTCAAGGGATATGCCGTTGGAAATCTTTCCCCATGCTTTCCATACGCCTTGACGATGTGGTGGGTGAGGCGTTCATCTGCGTGCCTCTCGACGAATGTACGGACAATTTCAGGACCCAGGCTCAAGTACTCTCCCAAACTTCCATGAAGTGCTTCTATCTCGTAAACAATCTCAGGTTTTGTCGAGAATAAGGGTTCTGCAAGTCCTCCTTCGCAATAACCCCACGTGTCTTCTTCCGATAAGTGGCCGTCAGAAAGACAGCAGCGTAATTGAGCCATTTGAAAACGCCAGCAAGGCTGCCAAAGAGAATTCGAGCGATCACTCAACTGATCAAATTTGTGAAAGATAGAATCGAAGCAAATGGTCAACTTGTTTGTATGCCGCTCGTGATTCATAACCACCGAAGCTTTACAAAGATTGTCGTACCATTCGTAGCAATCCATGTTTGTTATGATCTTTTCTCGGACATTGGAAGGGAGGCGAAAAAAGGGGTCTTTGGCGGAAATATCCTTCATGGTGGTGGTTGAATTTTTGTGGTTTTGTGGTTTGTGGCTTTGTGTAAGAATTTCTTCTGCTTCTAGTAATGAGGGATTAGAGCGGCTTCTTATACCCCAGCTACTACTAATAAGGTTACTGATTAAGTTATTATAAAAGTATATTATTCTATTCTTTATCAGGAGACTTATCTTTATTAAGGCTATATATATATTGCCTTCTAAAAGCTAAAGTTAAAGGGGAATTTTCAGTATATTGGCTTGATATGCCTCGTTGAGGCGTCATAAGCTTTAGGCATCAATCAATGGTGGTGGTTGAAGGTGCCATCTGGGGCTGAGAAGCAGGGCTAAAATGTGAAGAATCAAGACGTGGATTCTCAATGACAGGAGAACTATTATATAACTTACTTTCGTACATGACCATGTTCTCAAAGTTTGGTCAGATGGTTTCATGAGGCAGACCTTAGCAAACCTCGAAAACCTTATAGTGACGATTTCCATTGGTTTCCGGAGCCCAGACTACTATTAGATCATTAAAGTCAAACTTTGCAGATGAACTTTGATAACAGTCAGCCGACTGTATGATCCCAAGGGCCAGAGAAACACGGCACATTAAGATAGCATTTTCCCTTGAGATGAACCTTTGAGAAGTACTTTGAATATAAGTTCTGTGTGCTGATTTGCGCTCCCGGCCACATACCTTGAAAACAAAACACGTTTGCCATAACTAATTTTATAACACAAGCGAAACACATGAAAACGACCCGCAGCCCCAACTTCCAAGGCAACAGTAGTTGTTCCAGATCAGATTAAGGTCAGTGGATCAACAGCGTCGAGAGTTTCAAATAAGATATATCGAGATCATAGAGCACGTCCAGTCCTCCTCGTCAAATTACCCATTTGGATCAGATCGTCTCTTTCTCATTTCACCGACTGCCCCTGGACTATGCTTCATACGGGAAGGTTGAACCTCGAAGATCTGTTTTCTTTTCATAGACTGTTGCTTCAAATCATACTTTTAAGAAAGCGATGGTCTCGAAATCCACAAATAAGAATTTGTTGGGCGTACTTGCGTTAAACAATGAAACTAGCATTGGATAAACACCATTTCTTCTGCTTCCCTCTGCTGCTCCTCCTCCTCTTCCTGCTCCCAAAAGTCATCAACATCTTCTGCTATTTCAGATCGCTCAGGATAGCCACAGAACCTTTCAAAATCTCCTGCCAATCCCGGAATCATGAACAGCCAGTGATCAACGAGCATAAAAGAACGCTCTTCTTTTATAGATCGTTGTTTCGGAGGCTCTCCCGGGCTTGACACGAAGGCTGATGGACATTGTTCGATCAGATCGATGGCAAGCAGAAAATAGACGATCCGGCGTCCGATTCCCTCGCACTTGATCGGAGGCATCACAATTGGAAGTTGTTCCCCATTTTCTCCGAAGGATCTGGCAAGGAAATCTCTGAGCCTGCCAAGGTAGAGGTCAGGGTATTTATCCCTGTATAGAGGCACCAATGCAGGACCCAAGGCAAAGCAGTTGAGCATTGCTTGGTACTTGTCATACATCTCGAAGATTAAATATTGATGTGGCGTGAAAAGCGGATCCCGGTAGAATGTATCTGGCAACAGATAAGGATGCTCATCCTCTAAAATGGGTTCCTCAATCTTTGGATATTTCACAAGCAACAAGACTTGTGAAAACAGGCGGTAGCCCAGATCCTTTTGGAGGGTGTCCCAGGCTTTTAGTAATTTGCTGGTCTGGGATTGGCGCCAGAAAACGGGGGATGCTTGACGAAGGCACCAGAAAACTTCGTTGGATTCTAAATTCGATATGATCATTTCCCGAATCTCCAAAGGGAGGCGTCCGAAGGGATCCATTTTGAGGGTTTGAGATTGGTGTTAGGTATGAATAGTCTATCGAACGCCGTAATGTATTTTTAAGAGTCGAGATTGTTCGTCGAGATTTGGGGCTCAAAGGATGGGGGGCGGCGTTCCTTTATACCCCAGCTGATTGCTGCCTACAGTACCTACCTTAGGTACAGAGCATAGCATAAGGTTAAACTTTACTCTGTGATTTGTAGAGTCCACTGTTACCACGCAGTTCAGCCCGGCAATTCTTGCATAACTGACTCCAAGTTTAACCTGTGACTGGAGCCTAATCTCGATATTTGACTTTGTGACGACCAGCTAAGTTCTGTCTGCTGATTCAAGCTCTCAGCCACAAGCCTCAACTGCAAATGACACATCTAGCAAACATTTGAGACATGATACCATAATAACAACCAATTTCTACGTGACGACCAGCTTCGCACCAAAGTGAGCAAATAAATGAGGTTTCGGAGACCTTGAAAAGGTCAAGTTTGTTTGGTTAAGTGAACGCCAATTTAATTAGCCTTGGATAAATCAAGCTAAGACACGCACGGCCAGCCGTCCAAAGGCTTGAAGTCAATTGGGAGTTTTCAGTGTGTTGGCTCGATATGTCTCGTTGAGACATCATAAGCTTTAAGTATCAAGTAATACTCATGGTCAGGTTGATCCGACCCGAGGACTTTCCGACAGACTCAGTGCCACTCAATTTGAGAAAAGAGCTGGCCTAAGCGATCTTCCAGAAGAGTCAAAGTGAAAGATACTTGGTAATAGTACCCGGAATAGGTTTATGAAGATACTCAATCGGCCGGACCCTCTTCTCGTGCCTGTTGGCTTCCTCTCGTGTGTCGTCGTTCGTCTTAAAAACAACCTTGACCTTTTCACAACAATATCGGGGTTGCGATGAACGGCAAGTCCCTGGTATTGGAGATTGACAAGCAATCTTTAAAAAGCTGATCAAATGCGCCAGTGTGCTTTCGAGACCTCCCGTGAGGACGAACACATAAGTAGACGTTTGTTCTGGTTACCCCCTCGCTTCGATCCTCTCTCTATATCCAACCTTCACAGTCGTAAAATCATCTGCCATATTCGTCTTTCCACCAATAAAGACGGTTATGTGAGCTCCGAATCTGTTTCCTTTCTTATATGATACTGTTTTGAGCCTTCCATACAGAAGTGAAAGGCCCAAGGAAGGTTGTAAGAACACACCTAATGTATCGGAATGTCGCACACAGCATCAAAAGTTGAAACCATGCCTTTTCGTTCCAAGAGGTCTCGCATAGTATAGTCACAATAATAACCTTTGCGCTGAGCTTGTCGCACTGGATCTGATCCCTTTCCACGTTTCAGTCCCTAGATATCATGGTTGAAGCAGTTGCGATTCGTGTAAGAATGGAATGCATAAATAGTAATTTCCTTCAGGATCGGGGATAGGGGATACATTATGAGGCCAATCTTGCATCGCCACGCCTCGTGTGAGTACACAACACATTCCGCACCATAGCGTTCCGTCTTGACCTCCATGTTGAACTTCTGGTAGGACCGATAACTTGAAAGTTTCCGGTCAACAGATATTTCAAGACCAAAAACCTGCTTTCAAACGTTTAAGGTACAGGTATTCATACATGAGATATCTAAAAGACCTCATGGGCGCTCGAATACTTACACTAGTTGTAAACGCCATAAGACTTTGGGTATGAGAACCACTGAAGCCATGAGTTTGACTGGTAGGCTGTAGCATCCCGTCAACTTGAACTTTTATATGTATCAAAAGCCTACCAGCCCTGCGCAGCTGTTGACAGCTGGCAAACCTCTACTTCCCTCCAAAAATGCCCCTGACTGCACGACACTCCTGGGAGGTGAGCTCCTGCTGTGAAAATTCTTAACGATCAGTAAGCTTGACTTGACAAGGTAGGGTGTTGTGTGAGACTTACGGCCAGCTCACTGTGGTAGTGCTGGAAGACGTTTAGTGGCCAATGGTCATTAGTCAAAAAATGCGACAAAAGCATATTGTACGGACCTGGCGCTGGGGCTATGGAATGTTAGCGCAATTCCCTGCCACATTCTGAACGCGGGCCGAGGCTGTCCTGCCAATATGCAGGGGACTTGGATGATGACTTACTTTGCCCTTGGGCTTTGGGAGCCCATCCCAAGGGGTCCGGGGAGAGGCGGAGGGGGCCTCAGCCGAGGGGCCTGAGGCAAAGAGAGGAAGCTATCCAAGTATATCAGTAAATTGGTACTATCTGGACAATCTTTCCACTTACGGGGGCGGCCGGGCCAGCCGCGTCGTCGGTCATCTGAGACTGGATCGTGTCAGTAGTAAAACACTAATCTGTCGGTCCTTTAGGATAACATACGGCCTTGCGTTTCTAGAAAAAGTAATTCTAGTCAGTATTAAGAACCTGAAGAGGTGACAGACAAGTACTTACGGTTCCCGCGGCGGGAGTTGTCTTGGCCTTCTGAAGTGTTGTCAGCATATTGTCGGTGAACCAGAGGCTGGGAGTGGACAGTTGAATACTTACGGAGCTCTTTCGGCCAGCCATGCTATCGCTATGTAAGGAACCCAGAATGTCAACGGCTTATCAGGTTGGATTGAAACCTACTTGATGAGTTGTTTGACTAGGCGAAGAGTCAGCTTGAATACTTACGGGTGGCTCCGAGGAGTTGGACGTCGATCGAGGATAGGAACTTACAGGTTGTTTTGGGAAGTCGAGCTACCATAGGCAAGTATGTTAGCAGGCTATTCATCTCATCCCAGCGCCGAACCAACTCACAGCTTGTGAAAAAAAAAACACCTATCGGGAAGAACTACACGTCAGCGGCCAAACTTGCGGATAAAGGGAGGATGAGTATCATCAGATACTTACGCTGTTCATACCAGTCAGTAACAGAATACGAATGGTTTGAGCTTTTCGAGGCGAAATGCTCCAGGAAAAGGGGTACTTACCGGCAGGAGACGGTGGCGGCGATGTTGAAGGAGGAGAAAAGAAAAGCAGAGATGAGCTTCACGATATTTCGTGAAATCAACGCGTGGGCACGGGCCACCTTACCAGAAACCACAATAGCTGCACACTGGTGCCTTTTTCTGCCCTTTTCTCACATATGGATAAAGTTTTCAACCGCGGCGCAAGGCCTTCAACTTCGAAATCGTGGAGAGACCTTTATTACTTATTCTCTGAATACACTAATAGACTGATTCAGCTCTATTTTGTTACATGACGTTATCTTGTATTCTGCGCTTCATCTTCCTTAGAGTCCCTGCGTACCCTACATTCGTTTCCGGCGATCGCAAAATGGGGGCATCGCCGCACTGCCCAATCGTCTGGAGACTTTGAAATGCTCTGAACTAATAGAGTCAGCAGTGTGCTCTCTTCTTGGTCATAACCTGCAATCTATTGTGACGAGACTTTATTCCCATAGCGTGGGCGCGAGGCATGATATCGACTTTGTTGTCGTGGCGAAACATCACAAACGTTATCATCAGATTCAATATCGCGACGCCGGCTATCTTAAGAATAGTCTGGATTCTATTGGCGCACTGCGACATCTCCATGAGTCCTGGTAGTCTCTTTTCTACGTATCTATTTCTTGTCACATATTCATGAGCATTTTGTACGAATCCCTTTCATACAGTTCAAAATTCAGGACTGAAAACACAACAAGTGTGAACACAGATGTCTTCGCAACAACAAGATGAATGCCTCTTTGTAATATAGTTGTATTTGTATGTGTCGAGCGAGTTCAAATTCATGGCGCGTCCGTGGGGTCCCTGTCCAGTTGTTAGTCTTCAACTCAAGCAATATCGAAGATAAGGATACTCACCAGTCTGTAACCAAATGCTCATCCAAACCATCCAGCTTCTTCATATCATCCTCCGAAATCTCAAACCCATCAACGCTTGCGTTCTCGATCATACGTTTCTGCTTTGTACTCTTGGGAAGAGTGATGAAGTCATGTTGAAGCCCCCACCTACATAACGTCAGTACACAAAATGTGGTACAGATTGGAAGCCATACTTGACAAATATTTGAGCAGGTGTAACGGAGTATTTCTTGGCCATGTTGACAATGGCAGGGTGATCCATGCGCTCAGCGCGAGCGAGAGGAGCGTAGGCCTCGATGGCAATGTCGTGTTTGGCGCAAGTGGCGCGGATTCCTTCTTGGGTGTTGAAAGGGTGAACTTCAATCTGGTTGATCACGGGCGGGATGCGAGGGTTGGAAGCCATGAGTTCCTCGATCTTGAGACTGTCAGTGTCTCCTACTTGTAGCAGGGAATATGAAACTCACATGAGCAGAGCCAAAGTTGCTCACACCAGCAGAACGAATCTCACCCGCATCGACAGCATCCTCCAGCGCCTTCCAGCTCGTAAGCCTGGCTGTCTTTCCACCATACGGGCTATGAAGCAGGAAGAGGTCAATATACCCCAGTCCCGAAGCCTCAACCGATTTCTTGACAGATCGTCGCACAGCATCATACGACTCATCGCAGCTGGCGAGCTTGGAAGTGTACCAAATATCCTCGCGCTTCAAACCAGCCGTGTTCTCACTACTGGCGAGAAAGTCGCTGATGGCTTTACCGGCCTGGCGTTCATTGTGGTACATCTGCGCGCAGTCAAAACCGCGGTAGCCGGTGAGTAGACCTTGGCGAACTGCGTCGGTGGCTTCTTTGGTGGACATCATGTAGAGACCGAGTTGGATGCGGGGAATGATGAGGCCATTGTTGAGCTGCGAATGTCAGCGGGCACATCGCACGGTTGGATGGATCGTACCTTGGCTGTGGCGGCGAGGAGTGAGGGCTGAGAGGCCATTTTTGCGAAACTTTTGGTTGGTGAAAGAAGCTAGAATCTGAAATGGTGATGATGTCAGGACGCTGCGATCTGATAAGAAATTGATGGGGCCGACATCGCTAGGTCCCTCAGTGGGGGTGACGTAAGAACAACGACGTTGCCAAGCTTGAGCTACGAATATTCTCGAAAAGAATGCCTCATCCTTATCATTATTGTAGCTTATCATGGTATGATGCTGGTTGTCTATTTGCAATGACTTTACCAACGAAAGCCGAGCTCGCTTGTCACACGAACATGCGGGTGCACGACATGCAGAAGTGCTCCGTCCTCTACCCGTTTTGGCGCCCAGATCAACAACCTCATGTCAAAAGGTGGACCAGACAAGCTCAAGTGCCGAGATTTAGGATTTCCTTGCGCTCCAGCCGTTGCCGAAACCGGTGCCTGAATTAAGTTCGAAACTCCAAAGCGGTGCAACATGCGCCCGCTCCAGCGCCCACGTTCGAGGTACATGATTCAAAAGTTTGTTATTCGCAGTTTTTTAACTGATGTGAAAACCCAAGAAAACATTCTCCAGATGCAAAACGCGCATAAATGCAGTACTCTACATGTCACCGCCATGAATCACCCAATTGTCCTGTGATTTCCATCACACGTCCCCTCTTTTGTCTACCACCAAACTTCAGAGCAACGTCACCTGAGCTCAGTCCTCTGAAAGCGCCTTCTCCACTCGTCTTCCGACCGTTACACTCCAGCCATCAATCTTCTTGTTCCACAGATCCGTCAGGTAAAATGTGACGGTCAGCAGAACAACCCAACCGATCGCATATCCCCCCGTCTTGCCGAAGCTGTCAAACAGTCTCGGCATAATCCAAAAGCCCAAGCTATGCAACACAGGTCCGTGGACGAGATACAGTGAGAAGCTGACCTTGCCGAGATACTGCGGGAGGCGACTTTCAAGCAGGCGAACGAGCACTGGACTTCTCAGGATGCACGCAACGAGGAGCACTGCGCCCATCGCCTCGTAGAACATCCATCCAGACAGCGGTGTGTAGTACTTGGGTACCCAGGTTGAAAGATAGGCGAAACCAGGCGTGTACTCAGCGCCAGAGTCGGGATACGACAAGAAATACAACGCCAGGACGATGCCAGCCCATCGCAGCGCTGTTCCCTTTGTTGTTCGTTGGAAATCTCCTGCGCGACCCTTTGCGCCAGTAGCCGATGGTGGCAGATCTGATGAACGTCGAACATCATGCTCCGAAAGCAACATACCGCCCAAGAAAGTCGCCATGTCCCATCGCCCGATGAATAGACTGTACGCAGAGAGGAAGCAGCCGATTCTCGTCCGCCATTTGGCCTTGATAGCAGCTGTGCCGAGGAGGAAGATGTAGATGACCATGGAGCCACGGAACTCCATGGGAATTGTGAAGGTATGCGGATCATAGCGTGTATGATAGTGACCGAAGTTGAAGGGGTTGGCCCACTCGGCGTAGGATCTGGTAAAGTTCTTCATCGCGTATGTCAAGTTCGGGTGGATGAAGGGATGCTCCTCCCATGAGCCTCCCATCTGAACCCAAGTAAGGTTCAGTGGGTTGGTGGCGTTGGTGGCATTACCGAAAGTGAGATCCAGATCGTCTTCGTCATCAAGGTAGCTGAGAGCTGCGAGTCGCTCCATACTAGTGGTGTCCTTGACAGGCTTGGTGGAGTTGGTGTCGTTCTTGGGGAACTGGGCCTCATACTCAGATTCCAAGGTGTAGAGCTGAGACGGTCCATACGATCGCGTTGTGCGATTGACACAGAGGAGCATGTCTGTCCATTCTGTGGTGTTTCCTTCAGGATATCCGGTGGTATTGCGGAGATACGCGGTGGTTTCTATTCCCAAGTAATTTGCAATGCCTGAAGCTCCTCTCACGGCGGTGCCGTTAGCACAGAAGTTACCCTCGGCCAAATCGGCATGAGTAATTGTCGCATTGATGTAATGAGAATCAGGACCCTTGTAAATGGCGAACTCGGACTTGAAGACACCGATTTGAGCTAGCACAGCGACAAGGAACATGCTGATGGTGGGAGGAATGTAGAGGCGAAAGACACGCCGGAAAACAGATGAGGCAAGCTTCTGATAAGCAGTATCAAGCTTGCGCTCATGGATCAAGCGAAGAATATGGCGGCAAATAACATAACCAGAGATGGCGAAGAAAATGGCAACCATAGCACGTCCACGATGCAAAAGGCAAATAATTGGCAATGACTGCAGTCCCCAATACGGTTCAGGCGCACGCGGAGGGAACGCGCCATAGCCTAACATGATTGCAGGCGTCCATGGCCAGAAGAAATGATAATTGAAGACAAGAAGACATGCGATTCCGCGCAAGCCGTCAAGGCATCTGATCTTGTCTCTGTTGAAGCGTGAGGCTGGTGCTGACGATGAGGGCTTGTCTTCGTGCTCGGAGCGAGGCAGCAGATCCGGCTGTTGCCCGCCCATGCTGACGGATTGTCGTGATCTAGCGATTGGAAGCATTCATGCGCGCGCAAATGTTGGGCACTTCACTTGTCGCGCGATGAGGGGTGAATGTTGGGTGAGAGTTTGAAATGATGAAGTGAATCAAGGGAGGCTGAAGTCGTACAGAGTGTCCTTGATACGATCCATGTTCGCGATTACTAAAGTGAGGTAAGATCTGCAAACGGTCTAGCCCGTTGTGGTAACGGCGCCACAAGAGAGCTACGCCGCATCAGCCACAGCGCGGATTATTCTTGAAGGGTAAGCTGCCACGCGACAGTTTAGACTTTGCAACGCGTCAGCAACAAAGTTCGAAACATCTCGACTGAACATGGAGAGATCACGGCAGTTAAAACAAATGGCAAAAAGATGAAGAAACAGCAAAAGAAATGCGTAATCAGGGAATCGAACCCTGGGCTCCCTGACGCTGCTCGAATGGCAACGGAGAATTTTACCACTAAACCAATTACGCTTAGCTGACTTGTTTCGAGACGGCGAATTTGGGGTTGTTGGAGGCGACACTGGAACCGCTGAGAGCCAGACACGCAGCTCTATCGCAACATCATCCATATCTCATGTCTGAATGATCCTGGGGGATTATCTTTTGGAAGAAACAAAGATTAGATTTATAAGAAAGTTGAAACAGATTTTCCTTATTGATTTTTTCCCTGGTTTAATTGAATCTTCTTGCTGAGATCCATATCAAGATCACAAACATGTTGCCGGTATGTCATCGCTTACCCAGCACCAGAATCAATATCTTTATTCTAAGCAGTCGTTTTGATTATACTACAAGATGGCATGAGTTATCTTTGTCTTGCAGAGTGATAAGAATTTCACCTCTTGAATCGAGAGATGGCAAATTATCTTTTTCGCAGCTGAATCATTGGGAGAAGCCATCGCTTGTCATCTCAACAATTGCTAAAATTAAGACGATGATAGGAGCAATCCACTGACCAAGTTCAAGATGCGCGATACAAGCGTGCTAAACACTCAATTAGATACTGTGATATATGTTGGGTAATCAATTTCGCCACAGGCTGGGGTTTGACGCTGAGGCATTTCTGGGCAAACGCAAAAAGTTAACACGGACTTGATGCGAAGCCATTTCAGCTGACGAAAAACAAAAAGAAGAGCTTTGCCGTCAGCAAGACTCGAACTTGCGTTTTCAGTGCTTTCAACAGCCACAAACTGATGTACTGACCCCTATACGATGACGGCTTTGTTGGTTGTTGATGGGACCACGGCCGCTAATTCTGCAACTTGATGCTCCACGACCCACAGCCCCATTCAAGGCCAAACAGCTTCACGACAAACATATTATCCTTGTCGCATGTACTCGATGTTTGCTGTCTTTGCACATTGTATGTTTTCTACACAGATATTCCTCCGCTTGCCAACGCCAGCACCAGCACATGAAAACCCTTCCTTACCGTGCAACCTCTTCAGGGTTTCAAAAGGTCTTTATATGTCAGAGGTACCGAGACTGGCTTCTGACAACCGGCCACCACATGGGTCAATTCCAGTTGTGTTGAAGCGGTCGGCAGTGATAAGTAATTAGCACATTCTAATATCAAACTCACTGCCATAATCATTCCGATCTCCACGCCCTTGGGCACGCCTCATCTCGTCTTCCCTCCGTATACTTGTAACATAACTGCGGAACCGATTGCACATCTCCAAAACCTTCTGGAAATGGGCATTAGTGACAACTATCACCAATGCAGCATCATAGTCCGGGTCCTCTTCGCTTTCGAATTCTGCCAGCGTGATGGATGTCTGCAATGCATTGCGAATATCTCTCCCGTTCAGTTCCGTCTCGCCGGCAGTCTCAAGAACCCATTTCTTTGCGTCTGGTGCGATCTGTACCTTGCCAGCGCGTTCGCGAACCAACTTGCGGAAAAAGCCACCCCAGACCTTTCGCCGGGTTTCTTCGTCGAGGGCCTGGTATCCAATCGCGACGTAGACTCGTGAGATGAAAGCGTCATCGATCTGTCCGACGCGGTTCGTGGTCAGGAACAGAAGGCCTTTGAAGTATTCCATTCGTCGAAGGAAGGCTGTGGATAGGTTGTTACCTCATGCCCGAGAGAAAAGCTCGAACAGGAGCTTACCTGATACCAGCCCGTTTCGGGCGAGGTCTCGGTTTTGCCGTCGTTCGAGGAAGATGTCTGCTTCATCGACGAGAAGCACTGCGTTCCAGGCTTCCGCAAGATCAAACCACTTCATAAGCTCACCTTCAACAAGCGTCTCGACTGTGCCAATATCAGCCACTGTAAGAGCAAGAAGTGGCCGGTGTAGCCATTCGGAAATCGCTTCTTCGTTTCGTTAGCGAGTGTCCACTCTGGATAGTCACGGCCGACGTACCGACAGTGTAAGTTTTGCCGACTCCAGGAGGGCCTAGGCCGAGTTTGTCAGTCGGGAACGTGGCAACATAATATGCTTTTGAGGGGAGATACCGTGTAGCAGTATGATTTGCCCCGATCCCTTCCCCTCAATGAAATCCGCCAACCAATGATTTGTCTGACTATTCTGGCGATTCGAGAGAGCCTGTATGGTCTTTAACTCATCCTGGGCAATAATAAGATTTGAGATACTCTCGTCTGATGGCACGGACTCTTGAACATAGTCGAGAGAGATTAACACTGGATAATATTAGTGTCGTCGAGACGATATTCAAGAGAAGCAGATGAGCCTACTCCAGTGCTTGCGTCTTAGCCCATACGCCAGGACGTCTGGGCATAGCAGAAGGAGTTGATGCTCGGTGAGTTGTTGAACAACGAAACCACCAGCATCGGCGCGAAAAGATTCCGAGGAACGATGCTTGACATCGTCGAGCCATACCTGCAACCGCTCCTGGTTCACCACGGCGTCGTTGCTGTTGGCTGGTCTGGACTCTTGGTATGGAGGGCGGTTTTGAGTGTCCTGTGTGGTGTAGAAGGACCTATCGTTGTTGATAAGAATCCCATCATACTTCTCGAACTGGTCTGAATAGTCAAAGACTCGTGGAGAAAGGGACCAGGAGATGTTTGACTCCACTTGCCCTCTTCGATGGTCGATAACCACCTTTCCCGTATACTATGAATGCGTTAGTGAAATATGAACCATTTCTCTGCAATCACGTGTCTTACATGTTGGGCGGTATCTTTGATTGGGCCCTTGTAGTTCACGAGGATACTGCCTCGTTGAAGCGCCTTGAAGAAAGTTGCAGCCCGACGCAGAATTTTCCCACGTCGCTTGCCACTGTCGTGTGCATCCCAAATGGAAACTAGACACACCCGAAGACTAGCGGCATCTCGGAGTCCGGAGTAAGAGTTTATCGTTGCAGAGAAACAGCCTTTCCGGAGTCTGGAGCCATCACTCTCAAGCCGCCAGAGGTCGACAAGCCACGACCCGTTACTTTCAGCCCCCCAAAACTTGGACGCAGAGACATCAGTTTGCCTGACGCCCATCACAACTGCAGCATGCGTCGATCCCTGAATTTGCACATACACATCTATCCCAGGTTTGAGAAGATACCAGATCATGCAAAACTCGACCTGCGGGACGGAGTTGGAAAGGTGATTTTGACAGGCTAGGATGGACTCTGTGTAAATTGGACCGAGGAAGTCCATCAAATGCTTTGTATGGAGGACCGTTAAGTAATTCTCTTGACCCGTGATTTCGCTCTCAGTGTTGTAGTCCGTTGTCCTGGTACTTCCGTTTGCCATGGCTGCGATGACGTCAAAATGGTGGAACAAAACAGCAAAAGGCTCCTCAATCCTCAGCTCCCCTCCTTCTGAGTTCATAGATAACATCTGATGGAATGAAGGATGATATTGGACGAGGTTACTTAGGCCCTCAATAAGGAACGGAGACTTTATTAAGAGATGTCGTCGAGAGATATGCTTTGGATCTAGTAGATCAAGACAAGGCGAAGTCACTCTTTCCGACAGCCTCTTCATTCTCGACAGCCTATTCTGATCAATATCTGCCTCGACAAAGGTTTCGATAGTAATGACGGGTCCTATCCACGCCGCGGGCTCTGACGCATCCTCACCTGTCTCAGCCGGTGGCTTCTTGGGAGAAAGGCCATTAGAAAACTCAATAGGCCGATCATCAACGTAGGTCAAGTCAGGTCGGTGTAAGCGAATATTATCACCACGGGGTTTTCCTAGACTTTGGTAGACTTTGGCGTACCAAATTGTGGCGGGCTCGGCAGGTGAATGCTGTGCATCTGAACCCTCATGTTGTCTGAGCTGAGCTTGAGCAGATCAATCACAAGGCCTTTTTTGATCTCAGTACGAGGGAGCTTTTCTCTTTCGAAATCAGATCCCAAGCTATAGCTCGAGTCATCATCACGATCTTTGATGTATGCGCCGATCGGGGCCGGGGCAGAGACCGCTGAAGACGGACTGACAGACTTTTCCGTGGCGCTCGTATTAGACCCAACCATTGATGCCATTCTTGATGAAATTTGACAGTAGAGATTGAGTATATCCTAGAGAAAGCAAAAAAGATCAATATGGTTAGTAAATGTTCGACTGATGCTCTTGCGCTGATATCAGCAGCAGAGTGGCGGAGAGGGGCAGATGATGATTATTGCCATTAATCAGGCTGTAGATAAAGAGGCCCACTCCACCATCATGCAGTGTGTTCCCGTGGACACGTCAGCGAGAGAGGAGGCAACTTAGCACAAGAAGATCCAAGAAAATTGGAATCTACGTAGCTGGTCTATGTGTTGTCTGAGTAGGACCAAGGGGTGAAAGAAAACAGCTATAGCATGCGTAATGGCGCCAATCCTCCCCAACCCTATTTACCATGATATCTGAGCCATGCCGTGAAGAAAAACCGTGATTGGGAAACCAATGAGGAAAGAAGGGGTGACAGGGGTTGATAAAGAAGACGAATCAATGTTGGATGTATGTATAGATTAGACCCTGTCAGCAGCTAGCAAACAATGCCTGAGGTACATTATTTGAAGAGTAAGGAGATCAGATTTTCGCTCCTCAAGCTATCAAAATATCCAGGTCATGAATAGATTCGCAAAAGGTGAGCCCAGTAAGGGAATAACCAGACGGTTTAGCGATGATGTTGTGAATTCTACACCAGAAGAACCCCTCGGCCGGGCCCTGGCGGCGAAGGTGGCGTTCGACAGAAATCAAGAACGATCGAGGTCGTCGCGAGATGAATGGGACCAACTTTTATTAGAGGGAAGGGAACTCGCCAATGGATGTGTTCCAGACGAAGAAGTCGTTCTATTTGAACAGAGTCGGAGGCTTCATGCGGCGTGGGACAAATTCCGACGTGACCTACCCAAGGATCAGCAGATGAAACTCGAGGGACACGACCGGCCAGATATCAATTATTTTTGGTGGCCGCAGTCACCAAAGCCTCGGCGACATGGCTGTCCGATCGTGAAGAAAGCAAGTTGGGAAAGCTCAAGTCCAAATTTCGCGGCCTTTGTGAGACCTGTCACGACCACAGTTCACTACTCGCCATCATTCCCAAAGATGACAAGTATGTCACTCTACTGACAGGGTCCCTCTCAGCTATCGCTCAGGCGACCATCAACCACCAGAATATCGCTGAGGGGGTAGCAGATACGCTGGACGACCTGTGCCATGATATTGACTTCTGGAACCGGCAAATGATGGAGCATGGGAATATTCCATCACTTCGGCAGTATATCCAGGAACTTTACGTGATCGTATTCGAGTTTTTTACCGAGGTCTTCGACAAATGGTCCAAGTCTGGCTGGAAACGATTCCTCACCAGCTTCGATGATGGCGCATTCAACAGGCTCTTCACTGCGAAAAAAGAACGAATGTTGGTTATTGAACGCCGTATGGAACGCCACGTCAGCCTTGACTTTCGACACCGAACCACTGAGAGTTTGGAGATGCTGATTCAGAGTCAAAAGGAACTCTTGTATCGCTTGCCAAATCAACTGAACGAGCAAAGACTATTTCTCGGCGAGTCGCTTCAACAATTACTAGAGCAACAACAATTCTTCGCTCTGGAAAGACCCCAACCAGCCTTTGTTACAAGCATGATTGAAGCGACAGCAGAAGGAAGTTGTGGTGCAGTGGTCGGTGATGACATTAAACCGCCATCGCCGGAATTGGAAGCTCTCCCGAGCCCACAAGCGCATTACAGGTACAACCGTGCAGAGATCCTGGCAGAGCTAGCCCACTTCACTACTCAATGGAAGCATCAGGCTGAACGTCTAACAGAGGCTGCCAAGCAAGCATCACTTCTCCAGATCGATAGACAGGTTGACCGTCGCTTGAAAACCTGGCTTCGAGATCTGAGCCTAGCCAATTTCTGGATTCAGGGCCCTTATGACGTCTCACAACCGAGCCAAAATTCCATGACGGCTGTATCTCTTACGGCATTGGCACGAACCCATCACATCCCCTTTGTCGCCTATTTTTGCACCTTCACAAATCATGACGCTTTTGGGACGCCCAAGAGAATTGAGCTTGAAGCATTTCTGGCCTCTGTTGTCATACAACTCGTCCAGCTAATCCCAGAGAGGGGATATTCACGGGCGGACCTATCTCCTGCTCGCTTTGCAACCCTCGCACAAGGGAAATTGGACGTGAGCGAGACGCTCCAGTTGATCCGCGATGTGCGTGAGCTGGGGCCGAGATTGGTGCATGTCTTTATAGACAACCTTCAAGTATTGGAGGACCGGTCTAACCAAGCTTACACCAGAGACTTTCTTAGCACTATCGCGGCATTGTGTCGCCTGAAAAGCGGGAACAGGCTCCCAGAGAGTGCTGAAGTGCCTGATACGAGCGAGCTGGAGTTTGGAACCAAGGTTTGCTTCACTACGGAAGGTTACGTGGATGGTCCGTCGCAAGCAGTAGAGCTTCAGTTACTCCACAAGGTTGAATATGATCTGGAAACAACCGAGACTACGTCGATGGAGGTCTGTGAGACACTGAAATGGGGTTCTTGAGAAGAGAAGGCGATCTTGTATGGCCGGTAGATCGCTGCTCCTTATTCCAAAGGAGGAAGACTCGAGCAATAAAAATGATGCTATCTATCCTAACCTGCAGAAAGGCTTAGTTAAACTTAGTGTATACTTAGTGGGTCCTTAGACTAGCGTTTGGTACTCTGGCCTAAAGTTAGAAGAGCTTTTGCTCCCTGATGTCCAACTCAGGTTCTACACCCTTACACGAACAGACATGACTTTACCACATACTCAATCACGAATAGCACATATCTGCTGCGATTGAATCCGAAGAAATTCTACGTACCTATGTAGACCTAAATGTCACTAGTATCGCCGTCACCCGAAGACTTCTTCGAGGGAGCGCCATCATCTGAGAACGGGTCAGTTTCCAAGGCCTCATTCCACTTGGAACAGGCTCCTTCAGGAACAACATCTTGCTTCTCCAACTCTTCGAGAACATTCAAGATCCAGCGCTGACAGAATAGCGGAGGAGCTTGCCGGACAGCAGCCTTGATCTTCTGCCTATCCTTCTCGAGGACCTGAGCAATCAAGTGACGCTTCTCAATACCATGGCTTTCAACACGTTTAAATTCAATAGTAACTTCATATGGCTTACCGTGCATGGGTCCACCTGTTATGTGATAGAAAATTCCATGAGTGGAATCTTCTTCTGCAAGCATCAAGATCCAGTGTCGAGGCTGACCTTGACCGCGTTCCTTTGAGATTGCGATATGAAGGTTAAGGGGACTCATGATAGGCTATGTAGACGGATAGTAGTGTATGTAGAGTTGAGCTATCAGTACGTAGACAGAAGCTGCTTGCGAAGTAGATGGTCCTATATGAATAAATGGCAATACCTATTACACATAACTTGTGCCAATTATGTTCAATTTTGATAATCCGTGTTCTGATGTTCTGTCTTTTCTTCGTCAAGTTGTAGATTTCTATGGTTAACGTAAAGCCGCCTGAACACACCTACAAACTTGATATCCTAGTGTACACTCGAGAACGATCTAGACTTTGTTCGCTTAAGCATCAACAAAAAGTTCTTTGCCCAAGGTGTATGAGAAATGATAACTAAATGATGATACGCCAGGAGCAAAAACGCAAACAGATTTATAAGCCATCATGAATAGAATCCAGCAACAACATCCCATTAATCAGAACTACAAAGCCTTGGACACTACGGACTAAACCCGTACTGAAACCGGTCGAACAAACTCAGGCCTAATTGCCATGCGCATGATCTCCTCAAGTCCATCACGGCTAACCCTTTGTCTCGGTAAAGAGTTGATCATTTCGAAATATGGTGTGAGGTCACCACCCACATCAGGAAACCTAGAAGGTCGCCGCATATCTTGCATGGCGACCGCACGAGTGGATATTCGAGATGTTGCAATGTTGGAGCTGTAGATAGGAACGGTGAAATCTGCCAGGGAATTATGTTAGCTAAGAATGACATGAAGCATCTCGTGTCTCACCTAGTTGCACATATCTCATGATGATCTGGTGTTGCATTGGGAAGCTACGGCGGCCGTCCAAGGTACCAAAGAAAATCCCAGCCTGGTTGCTGCCTCGGGGATCGCGGGGGTCATGATGGGCTTCGACGACGCAGCCAAAGAACTTCGCTTCCCAGTACCGCCCAGATTCACCAGCTCTTGGACCTCGTGGAGTGCCTGGTGGATGATTTATGACAGGAGGCGTGAGCCTTTCAGAATCTCCGAACATGAATCCCATGAGCATATGCACAAGCTCATGAGCGACAGAAATGCCGAGCAAGAACAGTATCTTCTGCAGTGCTTCGATGTCTCGTAACTCAGCTGCGTTTACTGCACTGTCGACAACCTGGCGAGGAAAGGGTAAGCTTAGTACAATGAAGGTTTCTCGAGCAACTTATGGTTTTGTTCAGCCGGAACATTGCAGCCCATTTCGGATTATAATCGCCTATCTGAGAACCGAGAATGCTGGGCCAATCTACCCTCTGGGCGAGACCCTCACCAGTGATCCTATCACTGATGATGATGTTTGGGGGCTCGGCTCGGCACTTGGCAAGAAAAGTATCAACAAATCGACGAGCCTCATTCAAGTCCGTTTGAAAGTTGCTTTTCGGGATGAATGTTTTCTGAGCGCGACGGTCAAAGGCCCGCCAGGCGTCTGAGATCAGCGTTACCAGGGCTTCTCGGCCCCGGCGAGACTCGAGCATAGACATCCCCAAATGGAAGACAAATGCTGCGACACGAAAGGTTCTGGAAGACTGTGGCAGATCCGGAGTATTCACAGGATCAGGTTGGGATTGGTCCAAGACTCGAAAGTTGTTGAGCCCGCCTCCCTCATCCTGACGAGGACGAGATCTGGGACCACGAAACGACATGATTCAGAGAAATAAAGTAACACAAAGAAATAGATTTATAGAGTAATGAACTTTTGTATCGCGAGTATTGGTAAAAGTCAAGACGCAACAGAAAGTGATGCGTCCTTTCCCGAATTCATTGGGACTTCATTTCATTTATATTTTTCAAATACAAAATCAAGACATGAGACCCCAACTGGATAGCCGCCTGGAGTTTTATCAATTTTAAATCTTCCAGTAGGAATTGGGGACTTGACGCTGTGTTATTGTGCAGAACCAACATTGTTTCGTAAATAATGGTGCAAGGCCAGGCGAGGCTATGGCTGCCCATCCCAGAAATGGCTGACTACCCTTGGCAACAACTCTCATTCAGTCGGTCCTCATCGGCCAATTTTCGCCTTGCCGTTGATGGGCCTAGGGAAACCGTAATGGATATTTGATTAAATTTGAGACCAACTCTTGAAGGGAGGAAAACAAATCTGCCACAGTCCTACAACTTGTTTGCATGACTGGGACTTGTAGTGCTTTGCTCCAACGATCAATTTCATCCTAGTGTTGGCCAACTTTCATGTATACCAGGGATCACATTACGCGCCCAGCGGCAGTGCATAAGGACCTGAAACACGAAGGCTACATGTGAGTTCATTCTCAGATCCTAGGACGATTTCAAGGGTCGCCCAATGGTTGGCGTTCGAAGTCGAGCCGCGCGGCAACGTGTTGGCCGCGAACGGGCTTCTCTCCACTGCTGAACTAAATTTCAGTGGAAGTCAAACCCCTTTCAAGAGAGATATTTTAGTGGCATCAGCGCTAAAGCCCGGCGCTTATCACCTCTGCTCGGTGCCGATTGGACAGTCTACCATGGGGATTCGAAAGAAACAGACGGAGCCTTGGAAGTTAGGCATTTACTTTCGCCAGTGCTGTTGTTGCCCGCATCTCTCAGATTCAGCTTCTCCCAGATCTCGAATCTGCACGTTTTCGTCAAAATTTCACAGTCACATATGCGATCTCAACTATTAACATCACTATTCCCAAGCGAAACACTTGATCATCTGCCCATGGATCCCGACCAGTTAGAAGCGCACAAGGAAAAGCTCCGAGACATCGCGCGCACCGCCTACGACAGCCGTGTGCCGTTCAAAAGTATTACCTCCGAACGTCATCTCCAAATATTGGACCGCGCCATCAGAAATGTTCTGTCAACCGAATTAGCACAGTTCACATACGCTCAAATTATAGATGGCCTCCCCATTGCGGATGTTGCCTGGGACCGTCGACTTCCCGGTATTATGGGAGAACACATCATTAATGACCATGAGGCACTGTGTCCTGGGGCTTTGGAGAAAGCGCATGAATACTACAAAGAATGGGACCCTTCGAGTCTCAAGTTCGATCCTGAAGTAAGTCCCTACCACATTCGATCACAAGGATCTTGCTACGTTATTATCATCGGCTCGATCATTTTGACGCTCCTCACTAACAATCTTTTTAGACTTTAAAAGCCTTTCAAATAGCCGAGCCCGGCTCCAAATCATTTAAAATGCGCCTAGTTGAGTTGGTAGCTGTTTCTTTGCACCAAATAGCAGTTTGGCTCCATAAGCTCGAACCTCATCTTCACCAAGGAGATATCGACGCCGTCACATACTGGGAGATGCCGCTATCTGAGACGATGGCTCGATTTCCGCCTGGACCTACTCTTTTCAGTCACCACGATTATCTTGACGACGATATATATCCAGAAGGGGTAGCAGATATGGTTGGCTACTGGGCTGAAGACCGGATTCTGGGCGGCGTGACTGTGTTTGATCGACGCCCCGAAATTGCGGGTGACATCCCCAACATCTACTTTCACCCTTGCCGCAAGAGTCAGACGATAAGAGTGTACCAACTACGAGATGAACAGCAACAGGCCCTCTTTGACTTTCTTCTCCAGAAGGAGCCGGGATCATTACAATCACCTTTGCCGATTCTTGGCGACAAGCAAAATCGCGTGAGAGTCGACGCACCGAGAGCACTCACGCATCATCATATTTACAGAGATATCTGGGAAAGAAGGCCATTGACTATCATAGAGATGAGAATATTTGACAGAAGACCGAAAGACGAGCCTGATTACCCTGAGGTCGGCGATATGATACGTCGTATCAATGCGCAGGGCGGCATTCCGCTACCGCAGCCTCGTCCGCGCTCACTGTCGCCACCGATGAGAGAGGATGCCGAGGAGAAGACTTATAGAGACAGAGACTAGCTACACGACTATGAAAGCTGAGTTTGCTCCCCTTGGGCCTCAAGAATTGGAACTATCGCCTTGATATCGCTGTCCCTTGTGAAGAATGGGCATATCATCCGTGACACCCTTGATCTCGCTCTCGCAAAATTCAACCTTGAAATGCCCACTGAAGATCTCCTTTGCAAACCCATCCGTGGGAACTTCACTCTTGTCCTCAACTCCTTCGCCGAACAGATATAAAGGGTCCAGACTTCCAATCGCGATGCTGACATCTCTCCCGTTAGGATGCCAGAACAAAAAGGAGCCGCAGTCGCCGCAAAAGCCCCGAGCGATATTCTCAGACTTGCGATATCTTTTGATCTTATCCTCCGAGTCGCCCTGCCACTCGATGGCCGAGACGGGGGCGTTTAAAGTCGCGAGGAAAAAGCTTCCTGTTTGCTTGCGACACTGGGTGCATTGGCAAATGCACCCTAAAGAGTCCTTGGAAAGGTCGTGATCCTTGGGGAAGGAGATCTTGTAGCGGACGGCTTCGCATAGACACCCGCCCTCGAGGACTTTAGATGATGAGTTTGCTGATGACGCCATGGTAACTTGTCTTTGGACTGCAAATCGTGAAAGTATTGGGTATTGAGACCTCGAGTTGAAGATAAAAGGTGGTGGAAGTTCAATGCGTTTACAAGTCACCGCTCGCAACCATGACGACACATAAAGCGGAGAGCATGTCAACAGCGCCCTTCCCCTTCGACGTGTCACGTCACACTGATAACGATAGAAGCATTCACAATTTTCTGATAAGACACTTGCCGATTGTAAAATGAAATGGTATTTCGTCTATCAAGATCTAATTGTATGCTCTATTCTATTGTTTCATCAATCATGTAAGTCGTGTTGGATGTCTTTATTTGGGGTGCATTGGAAGGTTCTCCACAGCCCATGCCCGCTGTGCATCAACGTATTCCTGAGAGAAAGGATAATCATTGTATCCAATCTCTGATCCTCTAACGTAGAAAGTAGTGCGGTCGTACTTGGTCAACTCAACGCCGTGCTTGACCCTCCAGACGAAATCGGGGTTCGCAATGAAATGGCGGCCAAAAGCAACGAGAACGTCCCACTTGCTGTAGTGCCCGTCAAGGACTTCAGCAGCAGAGGCAGGGCTGTAGTTACCGGCAACAATTACGGGTGAGTTATTATCCCAGATGTCGAGGATGAAGTCGAGGGTTTGTGCGTCAACTGATGGGTCAGTGTCGGGCGCAAGTAGCTTGGCGGGGTCACCGCGGGCTTCGACGAGGGAGAGGTAAGCCAGAGGTCCAACCTTCTTGACTTCATTGACGATGTAGGAGTATTGCTCCTTAACGTCGGATGACTCGGCACCTTGGAAGGAAGCGTATGGTGAGAGGCGAAGAGCAACGCGCTTGGAGCCGATCTCAGATGAGACAGCCTTGACGATCTCGAGCAGAAGACGTGCTCGGTTCTCAACAGAGCCTCCCCACTTGTCGGTTCGCTTGTTCACCGAGTCGGATGTGAACTGGTCGATCAGATATCCGTGAGCGCCGTGAATCTCAATCATATCACCACCAGCGTCGATGACACGTCGAGCAGTCGCAACGAAGTCCTTGATGAAGCCCTGAATCTCTTGCTCAGTCATAGCTTCAGGGGCAGGAGCACCCTCTTCAATCGGCACAGCACTAGAAGAGCGATACTTGAAGCCGCGCTCCTTCTGGTACTCAGGATCAGCAGCTCGGCCTTGACCCCAAATTTGCTGCGACCAGAGTGACTTGTTTGCGTGAACACCGCCAATAACCTTTTTCCAGGCAGCGACTTGCTCGTCTGTGACGAAGGCGGGGCCTTGGCGCATGCCAGTGTCTTGCATTGAGACGCCGGTAGCTTCTGAGATGATGAGAGTGCCAGGCGCTGAACCTCGCTCTGAGTAGTATCGCTCTACAAAGGGTTTTGCGACGTGGTTGTCGTCATTGCGATAACGGGTCAGGGGGGCCATGACCATGCGATGTTCGAGCTGGACATTGCCGACTTGGATTGGCTTGAACAGCCTGCTGTTGGGAGAGATTGTGGTGGTTGTTTTTGTGACTGTCATTTTGGATGTGAATGTTGGTCAAGTACAGGTCAATGAAGAAAAGGCAAAAGCGATGCTCGAAGGACAAGTTGTATGATTTAGAGTTGTGATCATAGTGGAGGAGCTGACTGGAGCCGTAGCGACTTCTTATACTCTGATGAAGGGAAAAATTAGATTGAAGATCAACGTTATTATCTTGGTCACCTTGAGGGTCGCGAAATGGGATTATGTCATTTTTCCACTGACTCGTTGATTTCCAACTCCGGGATCCCGATGTTGGCAGACCCAGACGGTGATCTCCGGTCCAATGGGCAAGTCTCCCCTGCGCCGCTAATCTTGTGACAAATGGGAACATCTCCAAACAAAGTGCTCCCCACCTCGTTTCGATCCTTCAGGAACCTCGGAGTGTCGACAATCGAATGGCAGACTCCGATTTGACGCGATGATCGTTTGGCTTATCAAGAAGCTATCCTCGAGATCTGAGGGTATGATGAAGCTGGGGTTGCTCATGCGTGGCAGGCTCAACACCATCCCGAATTGGACGCCTGCTTGTCGTGATGCAAGCCTGACCAATTGGAATGGCTCATTCGTCTGCCACAACATTGCGAGACAATGCCAGAATGTGAAGCCGTAAGCGCAGACTGCATGGTCATGGCCTTCGTAAGCATCTCGCATGTACTCAATCACCACGAGTATATATGAACGAGATGATCCCATCAGTAGACAGAAGATCAATCCAAACAATTCAGCAACTCAACAACAACTCCCAACAGCTTTCAAACAAACATTCACCAATACATCCTCTGTTCCCACTCAACAGCTCGCACTTGCATAAGATGTCTCCTCCTCGCCGTGCCCTCATCAGCATCACTTCCGCTTCTGCCACCCTCTTTGATGGCAAAGAAACCACCGGCCTCTTCATCAGCGAAGCTCTTCATCCCTACAAGGTTTTGAGAGCCGCCGGTTTTGAGGTCGACCTTGCCTCAGAGACTGGCACTTATACACCCGACTGGCTCTCTCAGCAGCCTGACTTCCTCAATGGCGATGACCTCGCTATCTGGAACGACACTAACAGCGAGTTCCGCAAGAAGCTTGACAACATGCCCAAGGCTTGTGAGCTTGATCCATCCAAGTATGGTCTGTTCTACGCCTCCGCTGGGCATGCAGCGCTGATTGACTACCCCACTGCGTCTTCTCTCCAAAACATCGCTGCTCAAGTCTGGGCTAGCGGTGGAGTCGTCTCGACTGTTTGTCACGGCCCAGCCATCTTTGCCAATCTCATTGACCCCACCACCAATGAGCCTTTGATCAAGGGAAAGAAGATCACTGGCTTCACTACCGAGGCTGAGCACACGATGAAGATCATGGAGGAGCTTCGCAGCTGGGATCGTGAAATGGTCGAGGAAGTTGCCGCTCATCTCGGTGCAACTTGTAAGTTCCCTCCCCAATATTGACATGGACTCTACTAATAGTATGAAGATGAACGTGCTCCTGGTATTTGGGATGATTTCCATGTCGTCGATGGTCGCTTGGTCACGGGTCAGAATCCTGCTAGCGCTACTTCGACTGCCAAGGCGGCTGTAGCTGTGTTTGAGAATCTTTGAGCTCCAGATGTTCGATAGGAGCAGCGGGTGGTGGGATTTCGAACTCGTTGGTTGAGATAGTTCGCATCGTTAGTGTTCAGTCTTCGCTCGTTCATGGAGAGCAGTCCGTATAACAAGTATAATTAATTTGTGTCTTTCATTCGTTCATTCGTCGATAACGTGTAAAATTGACTTGTCTGGATTGATGAAAACCCAAATATTAAGCCACAACAGTGTCAGTTGTAGACCCCGAAGTCCCTGGTAGAAGCATGTCGAGATCAGCCCAAAAGTCCACATTCATCGCCATATCTAGAAGATCGAAATCTCCACTGATCGCATCAAACTGATTGGCAACCGTGTTCGTCATGGCTCCCTGAACAGGTAGATTATACAAGAGGGGATCCACGGCTGCCACAGTCGTCGGACTCGATTGCATCTCGAGCTGCGCCATGACAGACTCGATGTTCGTATGCAGGGTACGGACGATAACAGCGGCTTTGGAAGCAGCATCAAAGCTGCGAGCGAAGATGTCGAGAACAGAGACAGCAACCTTTATTGATGACCGGACTGCTGGCGCGAGCGGGTGATTGAGATACGCAACAGCGAATCCGATCAAGGTCATCGCGGCGCTCCATTGCCACTGGAAGGCTTCATGCCAGCCGTTGAGTATTGATGCCTTGGATAAAACTTGGTGGGTGATGCTTGTGAGCTGCATCGCATGTTGGACGCACCTGGCTGCCATTGCGGTCGCTGAACTTCCCTGTTGGAGAGCGAAAGATAGGAACGGCCGATGGAGGCCGATGCATAGATGATGATACTCGAGTTCCAATTGCAGGCGCTGTCGCTGGAGCCACTGTGGTGCAAACTGTTCGATGTCCAGAATGCAGTCCTCGAGAGAGTAAGGGCTGCCAGTTTTCCGGCTTGTCTTGAGTGCCCGGGGAATCTGCTTCGTCCACTCTGTGAGAACTACCGTTCGCGGGCCCCATGCATTTGCAAGATCTTCCATTGTGCTTGTGTCATCATAGACGGAGTTTCCATCTGCAATGTTGAGCGGGTGCGCGTAAAATGCTTGATTGAGAGCTCTCGCGGTTTGGTATAGCTTCGTGCGCTGCAGATTGAGACTGAGCCATGTAGCGTTGTCTCCGATGGGAGGAAATGCCGAACCTGACTCCATCGCTGCTTCAAAGGTATCGCTGGGTAGTTCAGGCATGACGTACGAGTCGCGAATGAGGAACGGGCGGCCGACTTTCATACCAACCTTGGAATCAGCCTCAAAAACGGACCACCACAGCCGTCTCCGGAATTCGCGCTCGCGTCGTGGCATAGTCGGCGGTGGATCCAAGTGCAGGCCTAGCATGTAGGCTGTTCGGATCGCAAGGGAAATTGTTGTGTCGGCCATGTTGTGAAAGGAACCTCCACAAACGTACAATGCGCAGAGTAAATGACACTGAAGGGTTGAGATGGATGGGCTCTCGACTTCGCACGCCAAAAGGGTCTGCGCTCTTCGGTAGTACCATCGGCCGGCCATTGTGGCATCGTTGTCTTCAAGGATGTTACCTTGCTGGCCGCACGGGAGCGCCGACGTGTGATATTGCATACACATGGCGAGTATAATGTCGACCAATGCGGACGGTTTTCTCGGCGATCCAGCTGGTACATCGACGTATAGCGATTGATAATGAGCCTTAAAACTCGCCTCATTGACCACGGCATAAATGCATGTATGGTAGGTCTCCCAATACAGGTTGATGAAGAACCCTTCCTGAACTGGGGTGAGATAGAAGCCTTCCTCGTTGACTCGCGTGAGAGGTGCCAACAGCTGTGAAGAGTCTTGTGTTACGGTTGGCTGGCCCAATTGTTCCAGGTTACTGGCAAGGTGAATGAGCATGTGGTCGGCTTGAGCGCTGAGAAATGTGCTCAGTCGATGAATGAAGAAGTAGAGTGATGAAGGTCCGAACCAAGCGCTGTGCGGCGATCGTGCTGGACGAAGGTACACTCCATCCCAAAATTTCGTCTTGGTGTGTTCCTGGGTCACTGGTCTTGTGAGAGCTGGGGATTCACCAGGCGGCGTCGGTTCTTGTTGCTGTGAAGCAGGCGTGTCCCTGTTTCGCGCCTGCAAAAGCTGGGCTTCGAGCTCTTTCACCCGCCGTTTCAATTTGTCGATCTCATCTTGCGCTTGAGGAAGAGTCGACACAGTAGGCGAATTATTGTTGCTGCACTCGCGACCGCGCGTGCGACAGTTGAGGCATGGAACGCTGGTATCGCATTTTATCCGTTGGAGTCGACAGCCGTCACAGGCTCTGCCGACTTGTTGTCGCTTGCGCCTAACAAATGCTCGTGTTTGTTGAGCTTCAGTCGCTCGAGAGCCTGGTTCACTCATCAGCGGTGGAATTGAAGCATAAAAGCTTTAGAGGTGTCGATATGAGTTCAAAGAGAAAATGCGATCATCGGAGAGCGGCGCGCTCTCATTTCACTGAGATCGAGTCATGATGAGCGTGAGATGAATTGAAGTCAAGCGTTCTGCTTGCTGCTTATTGTGGGGCGCGTTGTGATTAGCTAACCCGATTGCTGCCACTGCTGAGCACTGAGCGCCTGGAACCTGGCAATTATGAGCCTGAGAGCATGGGGATACTCATTTGACGCCATCATCTTCCACTTATTTGAAGAATCATTAGTAATGAGCTGCGATTTTGAGGCACTACCTTGCGGAAGACGCTTCATGTGTCTTGGACCAAGAAAGAATGGCTGGTGTTGCTCATTTTTTTGGTCATGTCCGCTGTAGCCTGTCGGAGCGATAGCCCAGCGCGTCCGCGCGTTCCCCTAACCTTCGGTGTTGACGTCGTTGATCCAGCGCCAAACGTCAGGGCCTGGGAAATATTGGTCGGGGCCTGAAAATCCGTTCATCGCTCCCAAATCACCATCTCCTCATCGTCAGACTCAATCCACTTTAGCCTTTTTCTTGGTCATTCAGTTCTGGGACTCTGATTGATGTCCGCCTCAACCAACGCAGATGCTACGGACATATCCTTGGTGAGCATCACGACATCCCGAGCGCTATCAGCAATACTAACCGCAACAGGCTGCCGCTTTCGCAGCTCTGAGTGTCGAGTTTGTAGTCCACCCATTTGATACTCTCATTACACGCATTCAATCCCCCGAATATGTACCCAAATACCGGAGCCACGAGGGTAAACTCCAACCGGCGCTGTTCCGAGGCCTTTATCGCGGCTTGACACCAACCGTCGTCACGACCATCCCAGCATCTGTCACTTTCTTCACCATTTACGAAACAGCGAAGTCTACTCTTCAACCAAAGGAGGGTCTGAAGCCCGGGAGTCTGTCTCAAACCGCTGTTCATGCCGCCAGTAGCGCGCTAGCTGATATGGTCGCGTGCGCCATCATCAACCCATCGGAGGTCCTCAAGCAGAATGCGCAAGTTGCGAGATTCTCTGAGGGTGGCATCCAGCGCAATCCCATGTTGACCTCGCTCAAGCACTTCGCAAGGCATCCTCTGAAGCTATGGACAGGATATACGGTCTTGGTAGCTGGTAATTTGCCACGCACCAGTCTCACATTCTCCATTTACGAGTATCTCAAAGGCGCCTGGCTGCGGCGTTCGAAGAGATCTGATAGCATCGCGGAACAAGTCAAAGTGAGCGGAATCACTGCTGGCATTGGTGGCTCGATAGCTTCGCTTCTCTTTGTTCCTATTGATGTCGTGAAAACCAGGATGCGGTTGCCGGAAGTTGCTCCTCCCAGCCATCTTTTACAGCCAGAAGCACTGTTCACGTCTTCACTGAGCCGCGAGAAAGCTAGAAAGCCGACGGCGAGAGGCCCTATTTCCATTGCCAAGGGCATCTTGATAAGAGATGGGATTTCAGGGCTGTTCAGAGGGGCAACTGTCACTTGCATAGCAGCTGCGGTGGGGAACGGACTCTTTCTGGGTTGCTATGAAGGACTCAAGTTGCACTATGCCCGTGAAGCTTCAAAGAATGAGCTCATCCAATGAACATGGTCAAATCGAGTTGGTAGTAATGGGCGATGTATGATACTGTGATGCGTGGATAACCCTTTCTGGACTTGGGTCATATTTGTTCCAGATTTTTGCAAGCGACGTGTAAATTGCAATATAGCACAAAGACAATACCCTTCTCCCGCCTGATGTCTGACGCTGAAATTGCGAATTCTCTCGACGTAATCATGACTGTTCCTTAAAACCCGATGCTCCCCAGGCGCAGAAGACAAACCCTTTCAAGTATATGTTTTCAAGAGAGCCATCCCCAGGATCAAAATACGTTAATGGCCTGGGTTATCCGAAGCGCCACTGCCGAAGGTCCATTTCTAGTCGGCATCAACTATCTTCTATTCGAAGTCGACGTTTCGATAAGGGCAGGCTGCACAAATACTTTCATTCTTAGTGAGAAACATCCATGCTAGAAGTCGGTCTGCAGCGATGCACAGCTTTGCCCGTTTTAGGGAATAGCACGCGTGCAGAAGTGAAAGTGGGGTTGAGAGACCAATAATCTACCTCACGCATCGAGGAAACTTATACATGCTAACAGCCTAACAACAGACTTGCGAAGATAACTTAAGAAAACGAGTCCAAGTAATCTACAAAGTTGCTTGAAAAGGTAATGTTAGTCTATTTCCCTCTTTCAAGGCCTACCAATCTTGCGAAGCGCAGAGTAGGGTTCAAAGCAAACGTGGTTAGTGTTGTAAACTGTTTGCGACAGTATCAACTCCTGTCGCAAATCTCATACATGGCACCAGTAGTTATTGAGTAAGTCCAACCGGTATCTGCACCGCGTGCACCAAGTATTGCCCATAATAAGCCAAGTGCCAATTGATCCCCGCAGAATCATTTCCTATTGATACCCTCTAGACCCTCAACATCCAGGTCCTTGGATTTCGATCGAAACTCATTTGTTTCACCACCATTCGCTTTCTGCATCGAAGACAGAAGCAAGGAGCATCACCGTTTTAATTCTCATGGCCACAGATTATTTTGAAGTCAAATCGTCTTTCGCACCTAGAACATGGCTGACATGAAGTAACGCCAAGCATTCGATCTGAAAAGTCTCTAGCTGACCGAATAAAGAACAGTCCTACCTGAGCCTGTGATAGAAGGCGTAGATGAACCAGAAAGAGAAAGCCATGTATCAACGAAGAATTCTCCGACAGGAAAACGAACCATCATTGGCAGCAAAGCACTGTTGCCTATCAAAAAGCTTGATGCTTTCGTCTCACGCCTAAATCGATTGATGCATACCCGGGAGAGCCATGATGCCCTCATCCTCTTTCTGGCCTACGCAGCACATTTCGTAGCGACGGTACTCGAAACACCACTTCCTGACAGGCTTAAGAGTCGGCTTCTCAGATTTACCAAGATTCTAATGAGGATTGCACCGGCAAAACTCTTGTGCCTCTTATCAACTTTCAAAGGATTTCCAACGATAAGCTCGCTGACCGCTAAAAAGCCTCTTATCGCTGAACGATTCAGGGCGTTGTCAGATATCTTGGACGATTGGCAGATCATCACCAGATTATGGGGTTTACTGGCGACATGGGCAGAAGCAAAGGAATTTCTAACCAATCTCTCATCCGAAAACGAGATCGAGGAAAAGAAGAGCAACCCACGGAAGTATCTCGTTCTGACAGCCATCCGAGCTACATACCTCCTTGGACTATTCGGTTACTATGGAACGGAGAACCTAGCATGGCTTACAAGACGCGGAGTATTTAAATGGTCAGAGAAGACTGAGTCGAAGCTCATGGTCTGGTCTCTCAAGGCTTGGGGTGTTTATGTCATGTCTGGGATGGCACAACTGCTATATGACCGATATGAAAGCAAACGTACTGGAGAAGGGCAAGATGAAGAGTCAAAGACAGAATGGCGGAGGAATTTTGTTCACCTTTTTCTTTATGGCCCACTGACGGTTCATTGGATACGAGATGGGGGGCTGTTTCCAGAGGCGATTGCTTCATTCTTGGCGGCTTATACAGAGTTCATAACAGTCAGGGGACTATGGAAAGACTGCTGAGATTCGAAGAGGATGGGTAGTTTAAAGCTGGGTTCAAGGAGCTAATGATATAGTGCTGTCCTGGGTGGTTTAATAAAACGGATTTGAGATGACCATTGTCAGAATAGTCATTGGTGACAGTCTATGAGTAGTGAAACGATTCTACTACCTTGCTGATCAGAGGGTGTAGAGCAACGCGCAGCTGCCCACGGTTGGTCTGGTCAGCTAAAACATTCTCATGCACCTGGTAATCTGCAGCCACCCTGATTAAGGCCTTGTCCCAGTCAACTACCCTCGCCAACGCCACGTTCACCACCGCTGAGACCACCGGGGCTTGGAGAGTCTGAAAATCAGAAGTGCCAATTGTTGACGGTGTCAGAGATGTCTCATGCTAAAGCTCGTGAGAAAGCGGCCGAGGATTCTGATGAGCAAGCAACACATCGTGTGTACGCCATATGCAGGTTGGTTCTGCCCCACTGGAAGAAATATGCTTGGCATCATCCCAACTACATTAGTTCTTCTCTTATAAAATCAGTCTGCGAGGAAACTCTGACGATTGGCCAGAACTATCATGTTAACAGAGAAAAGAGATATCTCATCGCCCAGAGCCTTTATTTAATTGGTTCCAGCAAGCCTCGATGACAAGACAAGATACACATTTCACAGCTTACATACCAGGCTCTGGTATATCATCAATATAATCCCCTCTGCTTCAACCGAATACTGCGGCATCCATCCAAATGACATTCTCATTGGCTCTTCATGGCACGGGGTGTGTTCTCCAGCTTGTGAATCTCACGAATGTTTATAATTTCTTAGAACGCCGCCAATATTCATTTATGGATGAAGTCCAAAAAAGAGCCTGAAATGGAAAGTAGTCTCTGGTTCCCTCTATCACAACCTTTCTCCTGGTCCTCTCGCTCTGTGACTTAGTTCCGGCCCTCCTCTCAGCCTCTTAACTCCTCTCTTGAAGCTTCTGTACACGTATGCGCTGTGATTTAAAGCCAGCGATAGTAAGAGTGTAACAGTATCTTGAGTCATCAGAGATTAGATGGCTGTCGTCTATTACGCGTTGAATGGCCGTGGCTTGACACACTCCCCTCTCGCCCCCGCAATCACAGAGCCACCAGAAGCTTACAACAGAGACATCCTCAAACGTCAGAATGCAGGCACTTATGATATTTGTGGCTATTATTCTCTCCCCGGGCAGTGCAAGTACTCACAATACTCAATAAAATAAGCTCAGCTAATTATGAGATCAAAGTCTGGATGGCGAACTCTTGCTATTACTATGACGTGCCAATGACCTGCGCGACCAGCCGTAGTCACATTGGTTGTGATGGATACATCAAGACAAGATGCTTTACTTCATTGACTTGCACTTCAATATCCTCATATGAGCTATACTGGTGCGTTGCTGTCAATGTCTTTATCGTGCAATCATTCATTAACGCTTCACCAACCCTTCGGGATGTGTCACTGCAATTTCGACTGATAGTGACGGTGAAGAGTTCACCCTCTATCCGTTGTGTGTGACAAAGGATATGGAAGTGACCATGTACAAAGATCTGAAGGGCGTCTCGGCCAGCATGGAAACGTCAATGGAGTCTACTTCCGAGCCTACAAGTTCAGACAACTAGTTGACTACGAAGACAAGAACGACAGCAGAGAGCAACACCCAAGAGACTACCTCACCTGCTGAATCGTCTTCAAACTCTTCTGCCCCCACAGGAGCTATTGTCGGCAGTGTTCTTGGGGGGCTTGGCCTCCTCGCCTTGATTGGCTTCGGTCTCTGGTTCATACGCCACAAGAAGCGTCAAGCAGGTAATGCGTCCCACGTGGTCGCGACAATGGATCAGACTTCAGTCGTCCCTCATCACTAGCAACAGTCTGTCCCCCACGCCCAAGGCGAGGCGAACTATCAGCCTCTGGCGTCAGGTATTCCGCCTGAGCCAAAGGCGTACTCGCCTTCTTCTTACATGCGGCATCCGGCCTTCAATGAAGTCTAACCATTCCATCATGATAGCACAAACCCAGCTGGATATCACTGAGATCGGAAAGAAATGACAATGTAAGTGCACAACTATTCAGTATGCTTTTGTGGGATCCTGTTCAGTGAAATATGAGGCGAGGCTGGCGGAACGCAAACGTGTGAAAGTAGCAATGGGGTTATGACACATGGGCTCAGCGGGTGAGTATACGGGAACCCGCATAAGAAACAGAAGTGATAACAATACTTAGCCTTGTCCAATCATCATTTAAATTTACTCCAGATTATGAGTGTCCTTTTCCATTGAATTACAGGTCACGCTTTAAATATCCGCCAAGACCTTACACGATCTGGTCATTTGATTGGGTTTAAAAAGTATGATAAGACGGTTTACCGCCCTGAACTTCATATGATGATGCAATTGACTTCGACTGTTGACTGCTCGGTCTCAACTTTAAATAGGGGATGCGGTCCACAGTCTACGAGTTATGCGGCAGAGTTTGGCCATCCACAAACTACCAATACTAACAACAAAACCTAGATCATGACATTTAGACTTTTGCCTCTTTTCCAGTAATATAAGATGAATCCAATTCCTCGGCCAAGACAATTCCGCTTAAATTAGAGTTATCGAACTTGAAGCTCGGATTTGTCACGACTGGGGATTGTACTGGTCACGATGCGTCTAATTCTGATCCTCTATGCTCTACAGGGCGCTGTCCTTGCTCAAAAGGACCAAAAGCAAACTAAAGAATTCTGCGAAACGAGAATGAGCAGAACCGTGGTGTCTGATACAACTAAATACACCATTAGCACGAAGATTAAGTTAACCGCGAGCAAGCCATTTTGCGACAGGACACGTAAGCATCCAACTTTCACGGTCAAACTAGGCCCAGTCACTAGTACGGTTCTTACAAGGTCCATTCAAACCATTTCGGTTACCGCTCCCCAAAAGCTTAAGACACTCACAATCACAAAGACCAGTGAGTAAGATGTGGCCATTATCTCCATATCTGATCGTCTAACCGTCCACAGTCACCGAAACAGCCGCGATGACTCCCACTTTCCTCAAAACCGACACGACAGTTTATACCACAACTTCTACCCTTACGTCCACAATTACAGTCCCAACGGTTTCTGGTTTCATCCCTCTTGCCTCTGTATCAGGTTTTATTTCCCGAAAGCGAAGCCAGTCCAACCGAAGCTTACCCAAGAAGCATGCCTTGGGAAACATTACGCGTGTTTCCCCCTTACGAGTCTTCCCTCGCAAAGTCAAGCCCAAGGATAAGCCCAAGGCCCTAGAGGATCCCTGCACCATCCGTATCGAACCCGGCGACAAAAACTTTCCCGTCCAGCCAACTCAATCCCGTCGCGTGGTTGCGTGTTATCGATCCGTCCTGGTCACAAAAACCGTGAGTTTCACAAGCTGTATACCGTGGACAAAGACGATTACACTTGACCAAGAAACCGTTTTAAAGCAGGAGATCGCCAGAGGGTGGCTCACGAGTACAGTCACAGAAGCTGATACTACAATGACTGCGGACGACACTTCCACGATAACCTCGACACGTACTAAAGCAACTACAACGAAAACCACCACGGAAACTGAAACTGGTACGTCTCGGATTAGGGTTCTTGTGACATAAGCCACTTACTTACCACAATCACCATCTAGTGACTCGAACAGATCTTGCTCCAGCCGAAAGTTCTTGGGCTGCTTGCAACGCGGAAAATCTCATCAATGCGGCAAATGGCGGTCATGGGATTAACGCAGTGAATATTGGAAAGAACGTCTACAACGTTCACCCACTAATCACTCCTTATGACTGTTGTGTTGAGTGCCAGAAGAGATCAAATTGCCTCTTTTCTGTTGCATATCATCCCCATTGCTACCTTGTCATTGGTACTGCCTGTCTTCCAGGCCACACGTTTGACACGAGCTTTACGACATTGAAGAGATTACTCCCTGAGAATGGAGCCACCCTGAGTAATGGCCCATGTGGCCATATCGTGAACGCTGGAGATATCGGGTGAGCTATTCAAGATGTTTGTTGCTTGAGAGGAACATGGTGCCATTAGGTACAGATGTCTGTGCATAACCAAGCCTTGTCTTTTACTGTTTTCGAACATGGCAAACAAGAAGGGTCACGAGTGTCTCAGATGGAGGGAAGATCGGGTGTTGGAATATCTGTAGCAAGGACTATTATCAGCATCTTTCTTCCGTGTTTAATTCTTCGCCGGCGGCCAAGTCCGAGCGTGATCTCTCAAAATACTGACATCCATAAAAATCCATTATCATCAATTTCCACGGGACTTCGGCACGTAATCCCCACCAGCCGGCTACTAACCGGCCGTAACCTCTCCATTCGCCTCCGTAGAACTAAACCATACTTGGAAAGACCAGGCGACATCTACCGAGTCATCGAGTAAGAGTCTCAGACCTGATAGCAAGGGCGGTTCTAAAATGAGAGTGAACCACGTCCTCGGCTCTGACAAGGTTCGCCTAATCTTTGCGCGCGCCCCAGGTTCCCCAGAAACCCCGGAAGTTGGAGATAAGACAAGTGGGAAGGGGGAGATATGACTGAGAAATCGCGATTATTGATTGTCATATAGTTTGACTAAAGATTGGAGGTGCCACGCGACAACGGAGGTTGTGCCGCGCCCTATCTTGGTGGTGCAGATCAAGACTAGGCCATGGGAGCGCGTTTGTTCTTAAGAATGGGACTGCACCCATGCGATGTCGCACTCTTTGACTCTAGCAACGCCTCTTGATCTTACAATCATTTTCTCCTTACTTTTAACTTCTAATATGCTTTATGTTCGTGCAACGTGGACGCATCATTGATCGTAGCGAATGACCGCAAAAAGCCCCCAGCAATACACAAACATCCTCCTCAAACAGGAGCACCGGACCTTCATCCTTACGTCCCGTCTTGATCTTCGAGCCTGAACACCAACATAATGGCCGAGAAACACGATATCCCCGATAATGCGTCCTTGACGCCCTCCCAAGCTGCTGGCAAGACATTCGCCACTCATCATCTCCACGGCGGCGAGCAGCTTGAGAAGCGATACAGTCCTCTTTCTGTCCTTGCTTTTGCTTTTACCACCACTAACTCGTGGATGGCCTTTGCTTCAGGCATTGCGATACCGCTTGCCTGTGGTGGGGGGCCCTCGATCATCTATGGCTTGATCGCTGGTGGCATCATCATGGCTACCATCAACATTGGCTTTGCTGAACTGGCTTCAGCGTTCCCTTCGGCTGGTGGACAGTATCATATTGTCTTCATGGCCTTTCCCGCGTCTACCCGACGCGTTGCTGCCTTTTATACTGGTTGGATCTCCATTATCTACCTGATGGCTGCGACGGCGTCTTGCAACTTCTTCGCTGCCAGCTCTGTTCTAGACCTCGTACAACTGTGGCACCCGTCATATAGCATCGAGGCTTGGCATACGTACTTGATGCATATCTTGCTGTGCATCGTCGCCTTTGCGGCCACTTCTAGGTTCCCTGCTGCCATCGGCCGATTGACTACTACCATCTTCTGGCTGTCCTTGGTCGGCTTCATCGCTTCGATGGTCACTCTTCTCGCTGTTAGTGATCACAAGCAGTCGGCTTCCACTGTCTTCAAGGAGTACAAGAATGTCAGTGGTTGGGGAGATGGATGGGCCATGATCACCTCTATCACTGCCTGCTTATGGGCCTACAGTGGTGTTGATGGTCCTACCCACTTGGCAGAAGAAGTGCCGAACCCAAGTAAGAATGTCCCTCGAGCTATATTCCTGACCATTGGACTCGGTATCTCCACCGTCGTCGCCTGGACTATCGCCCTCATGTTCTCCATCAAGGATGTCGATGCCATCATTGAGTCGACAGTACCTATCCTCGAGGTCTACAACCAAGCTCTCAACAACAGAGTTGCTACCACCATCTGGTCTGTCTACTACATCGTTATGTTCTACGACATCGTTCTGAACCTATTCATTTTCTCTGGCCGAACCATATGGTCTTTCTCCAGAGATGGAGGTGTCCCTTTCTCAGCATTCCTGTCGCATCTCAACTGGGCCAGTCCTGTTCGAGCTACTGCAGTCATGCTTGCTCTGCAGATCATTATTGGAGTTCTGTATGTTGCCTCTAGCACCGCTTACAACAGCTTCATTGGTCTTACACTCTTTGCACTCAACATTACTGTCACTCTCCCCCAGGCCGCGCTGCTTGTTCGTGGGCGTAGCTGCCTTCCTGAGAGGTCTTTCTCACTTGGGAAAGCGGGATATGCCGTTAACACTGCGGCTACACTGTTTGTTGCATTGTTCTCTGTCAGCTTCTGCTTTCCTGCCTTCATGCCTGTTACGGCATCTTCAATGAACTATCTTATCGTGGTTATGGCAGTTGGCCTGGTATTTACCACTGCCCTCTGGTTCGGTGGTCTTCGAAAGACGTTCACTGGTCCTCAGATCAGTCTGGAGGGCGAGGATCAGTAAAAAAACATCACCAGCTCTGATAGAAGTGGATTTGGTCTCCATGAGGTGTGTTATTTCTAGCTAGCTATACTCAGTCTATGAGAATGTTTGAGTTAACGGCTTTTGGTCCCATGCCCTTTCACGGGTGTGACAGATGAAGTAACCCGCGATCAATGATTCAAGATCATGACAATTTGTAGTCACTGAACAGCACTTCTAACTTACCGAGATAGTCACCAATCTCACATGAATAGAATCATTCGGCTCCCCATGTATTGAGTTGCATAAAGCGACCTGCATAGTTTCTACGAACCACAAGCACAAATTCCCATCTCTCCCTAACTCCGCACTCCGCCTTCCGCTCTACAACTTCATGACATACTTTCCTTCCAACTACATTCGTGTTAGTTAGTCATAATTAAATTTATGGTTATGAACTTACCTGTCCTTTGGACATTTGCTCCATCAGACCCTCAATATCCTCGAGCTTGGCCCACTTGATCTTGGGGATAACGAGCCTTCGCTTGACAAATTGCAAAGCTTCAAGGATATCAGCCCTCGTCCCCACTGCCGATCCTTTCACGGTCCAGCCATTATCAATGAACCACAGCGGGTGGAAATTAATCTTGACATCTTCTGGAAGAATCGATACGCACATCAGTGTGCCGAACGGTCCCAGCATGTCGAACGCTTTCTGATACGCAGCAGCAGCAGTAGCGGTGACGATGACGGCCTTAGCTCCTTGGCCATCAGTTAGATCCTTGACTTGCTTTCCTGCATCTACACCAGACAAAGCATCTACATAATGCTCGGCTCCCTGAGATTTGCAGTATTCCTCTTTCCCAGGACCAGCGTCGACAGCAATGACTCGATAGCCCATGGCGTGAGCATACGCAACGCCCAGAGCTCCTACACCGCCGCCTGCGCCGGAAATAACAACCCATTGTCCTGGTGTGAGGTTGCAATTCTTGATAGCCTTGTAAGCTGTAACTCCCCCACAAAGAATGGGCGCGATCTCTTCATCGGGGATGTCATCGAAGGCTGGTGGAATACGAGCCAGGTATCGCAATGGCACAAGCGTATACTCTGCAAAGGTACCATCATATGCTTTGGCAGAATGCAATGCTTCAACACATCGCGTCTCGCCCTCGTTGGCGATGTCAATGCACATGTTGCAGGATCCGCAAATATCTCTGATCCATGCTATTCCGACTCTCTGGCCAATTTGAACGCTGGGATCCAAGTTGGCAATGTTGGAGCCAAGCTCTGCGACTTTGCCAACGCCCTCGTGGCCGAGAATCTTCCCCACGGGTCCCATATGACCCAGGGCCATGCCTAGATCAGAGCCACATAGACTGGTGAGTGAAAGGCGAATCAGGACTTCATTAGGACCAGGGACAGGCCTCGGGAGCTGCTTTATCTCAAACGTGGGTTTGGCATGATGCTCCTGTGATGACTGTTGGGATTAGTATTTAAGGCCAGGCATAGATTCTGGAGTGACATACGGTAAGAACAGCAACTTTGTAAGTGTCCGACGTCATTTTAGTGATGTTCAAAGGGTATATGAGTAAGGTTACGATTAGCCTTGTTAGATGCGGAGGCCCGAGATCTTAAGGGAGAGCATAGAGTGAGTGTCTCAGGCAGGGTTGTCCAGGCTTGGTAAATCACCCCGCGTCTCCGATATCGTAGAATCACAAGAATCATTGATCACGTTCTTCTACATCCGGCAACCCTCGCTTTGGCCGGCGGCCATGTTGGGGCCGGGTCGTTTCAACATTCCCAACTTGGCAAAGTGTGCGGAGATGACGTCCCGGGATATCGTCATGGCAGTTGTGGGGTAAACCGCTTCTTACGCAACGTTATCGAGCGGAAGTACAACGCAGATTACGGGCGCTTTTGATTGGAGTATGTCAGAAGTGACAGAGCTTAGTTGGATATTGCGTTGAAAAGTACCTGGGCTTCAATCAATTACCCCACATTATCACTTCACCGTCCCACATGGGGCATCAAGACAGACTGTTAAGCGCGTATGGTGAATTGAGGACCACTGATGATCGAAATTTATATAACTGTGAATCTATTTGCATGCTTAAACATAAATCCTTTGCTAAAACTCAAAGCATACGGTGATAAAATAACAAGCTCTAAGAAGACATCTCATGAAAATTACGGATAAAACCCTCCATACCAACCAGAAGTGGCCGGGTATCTGAGCCCCCCGTGGGACGGATGATGCATGTCAAACAGACTCCGCAGTCGTTGAGACCTGCTTGTCGGCAGCCTCGGTGTCCATAACCGCGCCTTGGTGTTCTTTAGGCACTTTGAAACCCAAATGCTTGAGATAGCTGCCTGGAAAGAAGACATTGTAGAGGAAGACGACGAGCAAAATGGGAAGAGTGTCAAAAACATATAAACTGCGAGATACATGTTAGTTTTGTTCGAGAATGCAGGACAAGTTCTACTTACTACCACTCCTTCTCGTGGGTAGTACCATCCTTGCCACCAGCGAAGTCGATCTCACGGTAGATTGAACGGACCTATTCGTGGTAAGTAACTGATCCAGAGATAGAAAAACGTTTTGACTTACAAGAATAAGGAGGCAGGAGACATTGACCACAATGAGCAGGGTTTGCCACTTCTTCACAATACCATGCTTCTCCTGATTGTCCTTAGCAAAGTCGGGGCTCAGTCTTCTCGCAGCGAAATGGAATCGAATGGCGGAGACAGTGAAGAGACCGAACCCCGCAATCTGAGTACTCACACCGACAAGACCAAGTGTTTTGCCAAGATTGAGCTTGTTCTTCGCGTCAGGGTCGGTAGGGTCGGTGCCGGCGATGAGAACTGCGGCGACAAGTTGGAGGAGGAGAGAAACGATATCGAAGCCAACAAAGAGAAGAGTAATGAATCGAGCTGCGTCATTAACCATTAGTCCATCTCTCTCACTCTCACTGCGAAGGATACTTACCAGGGACCCAAAGAAATCGAAGGGTTCTCGACTCCGGAGGGACAACCCAGAAGACGATTCTAGCGAAGATAACATAGATGACACCGGCCATCAACACTGGAGGTAAAATCACAAGTGTGAATTGAAGCACGTAAGGTCCCTTTTCTGTCGGCTTGGTAGCGGATACAACTCGAGCTGCGTACCCGATGACCTCCACTGCATCCATGGTTAACTAACTGTCTTCGCATTTGTTGAATAGTCGACTTACTCGCGATAGCAAGTAACATGAAGAGCCATACCCAGGCCTTCTTCCTAATGATTTGCCAGAGCGTGATGCAAAAGCTCACTCCATAAAGACCTGCGACAACTCCTGCTAAGGGCTCGGAAGGATTGTAGAGATAGTAAGACTTGGGTGCGTCCATGATAGTGAATTATTCGAGATAATGTTTGTAGCTGAGGAACTGAGATCAAATTGTGTGAATTGTCTCAAACAGCATCTGTATCCAGACCTTATATAAATCCAAGTTCCTCAAACACTGCAACGGCAAACGCCGTGATGGCTTCGAATCAAGCTCTAGCCGATAAGCCACATCTGCAGAACTGGAATTTTAGCACCATAGCAATGCCTCGCAAACGCGTCAAGACTAGCAACAAATAAGCCATGCTGAATCTGCGTTCGTGCGTCCAACGCCATGGCTACTAGCTAGCACCCAATCAGGAGCTGAATGACAGGACACCAACGAAGCCAGTCATATGTGGCGCTTTCTTTAGAGACAGACGTCACTGGTCAGCTGTTACGTGGTATGCAACCACATCGAATCAACGTCTCTTTTTGGTGAGACCATTCGAGCTTAAAATTGTAACGTCTCGAATCACTATGGAGGCTTGGCTTAGGGCCCTATTGTTTGGAGATTAGGGCTGAGAAGCTTGATAGCCACGTTGCCTTCCTTCGAATGGGATTCTTGAAATTGTTTTAACTCTAAGCGAGGTTAAAAGTGGCTGAAGCAGCTGAAAGCTGGTCATGGTGGACCTTTCAGATGATAAGAATCGAAGCACTTCTAACATCGAGGGTTGCTAGATGACGCAACTCTTTACGAGATCCAACTCAAATTTAACATTGGCAGACAGATACAGGCAGATAAACAATCTTCACATCAAGCTAGGATCTTTTGTCACTCCGCTTCATGCAACTTCGTGAGGGGCAGCCGATAAAGCTACTGTGCAATGACACTGGAAGCTAGGTTCCAGGCGCAAGCGAGAGGCGTTAAGCTTTTTGAAGACAGCTCTTAAGCACGACAAACACTGCTGATAGTTATACCGGTAAGAAGTCTTGGTCTGACTGGGCTGATCCATTGGGCCAGAATGTGGTACTGAGACAAATGGAAACGAGTAACTTGCCGCTACTGAAGCTCTTCCAAACCAGGTTCGTTGTCAATGTTCCAGGCCTCTGGACTCAGGTCGCCAGGCTTACGAGTGTATCTCGCTCCAAAAGTCTCCTGAAGAGCTTGGGTACCGCCCAATCCTGCTCAGAATCACGAAGATACATCTTGAGGATGTGCATCTTTATGCCTACGTCACCGTCTTTGTCGCCGCGAGCATCGAACAATGCCATGTCGTTGGTGAAGATCATATCACCTCGAGAAATTGCTAATGGCATGGCGTTCTTTTGTGCGATGAATTGCACGGCGTGCAGAGCTCTCATCTGCCATTGGCTTGGTGCTTTCGCTTGCGCTGCCAACCGAGGATAGGATAGCGAGAGTATCGGAAGAGCACTAGCGACATATTCTCACGGCTAGGATTGGAGAGGAAGTGCACCTTTCGCGGCGGCTGTGATAAATATGATTTGAATCTAGCAGCAAACCTCGCTCTGGGCAGATATGAGCACTGATGCCCGCATGCAGGAGAACGTTCTGTCTGGCCTAATATTTTGATGGGTCAAGACCAGTGAGTATCTAGAAACTATTTCCGTTAAAAACTTTACCTGAGAGATACCTCAAACGTTGCGAGAGATCGATGGGGAGTGCAAACGTTGCGGTAGAGATCTGGGTAAGATCATGGGAACTCTCGTCGCTATAGTCAGTTTAGATCAATTCGACAGTAATGAAGAGCTTGTATGATGGAAACAATCTTCCAAGGTTTTCACGGCATTATGAACGGCAGAAATGTCCTCATTTGAGACCTTCAACTTCTGACGATCATGTCGGCGATCTGTTGCTGTGCTGCGAGAGACTTCGAAGCAAGGGGGAAACAGAGACGATCTCTCTGTTCCCTCCACGAAGTTCTGCCTCGGGAGTTCTGACAAATTTTGAACGTTCAGTTCCGCGATCTAGGGATCAGCGCCTCGCGATGGGAGCTCAATGAAGAATGGCACTGGTTCCCTTGATCGCCGAGACCAACATTCCTCGTACCATCGAAGGCATAGATATTCTTGTAGTGTCTGGAAACGCTTCGAACGGCACATACCTGTGCCTTGCAGAGACATACTGCTCTGGGGTGATGGAAGGAGAACAATGGGGTCCCGAGTGTACTGATGAACCCCAGTGGAGGGAGCTACGTATCCAGTGAAGATAGCTCCCGAGTCAAATATTATCTACATTTTGAACTATCTGTATAGTGAAATACTGGGCAAAAATGAGAAAGCTATTGAGCAAGATTGACGTTTGGTCAAGGTTAAAGTTACGCATGCCTTGATCCCGATTACGGATACGCTTTGTATAACAGACTGGATTGTTCTTAAGCTAGCGGAAGCGGATTACAGGGGCCAAAGCAATGGTTAGCGACAACTTGGCTAAATTGACGATGAACTGGACAGCATCAACCAAGATGCAGAGTCGGTATGGTATGGCTCGTGCTGCGACAACTTATCTTCTCTTCTACCGCATTTTGATCCAACTAGATTGGACTGACCAGCAGCAGGGCTAATGTCCTATGCCGGGAATCATCGGCTATGCTACTCATGAATATGTTCTACGCTTGACCTTCGAAGTGGAGTAAAGGTCCCCAATGTATTTGTTGTCTAAACCGTCTGAAGCCGAGTAACGCAAGTCATAAGGGGAATAACATTGTCGAAATAGAAAGCATCGTGGATGGAGAGTAATTGGTACACTAACAGGCCGTGTCAATACTCCATGAGTAGCAAGGAACTGGGACAAGTTGGCCTCCAGCTCCCCATTGCTGCCAGGTACAATAGCCTCGAAAGGACTTTTTATCGCAGTGAAAATGGTCTCCCTCACTTTAATTTAGATTTTCTACGAATTCTTCTTTTCTATTTTAGGAAAGACGTATCAGGCTTTCTGTCATTACTTCGACCACGCAAGCAGCAAAGGGCGTAGCTGATGAACGTCGACGAACAGGGCTGACAACAAGGTCCGTGCCCCGCCCCTGAAGATGAATCCGGGGTTAGCTCTAGCGCTTCAACAACTCAACTCAACTCAATGCTTATGCCGACGTGGGGAAAGCGCCGAGTCATCCAGAAGCCGAATAAGAGCAGAATGTCGGTCTAGACACCAACTTCTTGTCCACTACCACGGTTGTCTCAACAAATCCCGAGCATAGCCGAATTCCTACCGCGTAATTGTCACCTAGGTGAGTCAACCATGTCCTCCTGGTTAACCCGATGCAAGACGGCTGAGATTAGCGCAGCCGCACCGTTCACCGTGTTGACCCACAAGGTGAGCTTACGCGAGGTCTCATTGGACCTCTGACTTGATTGTTTTCGTGATGATCGCAAGCATTTTGCGATTTTGTTGAGGAATGCCTTGTCGGATGATGACGGGCTGGGTGCTACTGTACTGTCGTACCTACAGCGCTTGTGCACGCCAAAGTGTTGTGATAGGCCGCCCTGCATGGCTGGTTTCACGGCGTTTCGGTGTCTCGGTATCAAATGCCGTAGACTATAATAAGAGTCATAACTTAGAACTCGATGATATTCGAATCTTGTTCTTTAGCTTTTCCAATATTCTCAATTGATTGTCGATTGTCAAAATGACGGATGTTATGAGTATTAGGGAGCAGCAGCGCTGTACACTGCAGTACTTTGCTGTTGACCTTGCGGCTGCGGCTTTCGCTTCTGCTTTGGTCACTCCCTGGGTGACAGCCATTGATAAGTGAGCACCCCCTCAGCACATATCTCAGCCCATCTTACGCTCTTCATGATTCTCTGATATGTGAATACTAACAAATGTCGTTAGGCTCGTCTTCAACAAAGCAACCAGCAACACCTCCATCAAGTCATCCATGCGAAAGTGGGCATCCAAGCCCAAGGCAACATTTGCTTCTCTCTTCATACCATTCCTCGTCTACTTCGGAACCTACGCAACCGCCAACATGTTCGATTCCTTCAACGCCGTCCAATACGACTGTGACCCCTCCATCGTCTGCTCGTCTCCCGCCAAGTTCGCCGCTACCACGACCGTCAGTTCAGGGCTGAGTATATTCAAAGACGCGTACTTTTCGAGAATGTCTTGTGGCATGTCGACTCCTCTGCTGAGTTATGCACTGTTTACCCTGCGGGATGCGGTGACTATATACGCTTCGTTCAACCTGCCTACCATGATCGCTCCCAAGCTTGCCGAGTTCCCCTTCGCGTCGATTACCCCGTTTGCCAACGTCTTTCAGTCCGATGATGCAAGGCTCAAGATGGCTCAGCTTTTTATGCCAGCTGCGTCGCAGGTAGTCAGTACTCCGATTCACTTGCTCGGTCTGGACGTCCATGCTCGTCAAGTTCGCATGACGATTAAAGATCGGATTAGTGTCGTTCGGCGCTACACTGGCTTTGCTACACCCTTACGTATGATACGAGTTTTACCTTCTTTTGGTATTGGTAGCGTGGCCAATACTGGTTTCAGAAGGAGCATGATGACTCGGGTGGTTTGATTTGTCTTGCGGTTCGAGATGCTATGGTTTCAACACGGGAACTCCAAAGAAGCCTCAACGCGGAGAAGTCTTATTATTTTGCGTTCATAAAAGTCTATTGTAAATTGAAAACATCTTTGTCAGTTCGAAACTTGTAGCACCTTGAAATCGAGAATGCTACTTTCAATTGCTTGGCAATCATGACTGCGCCTCGTCCAGTGAAACCGTCGGACTGTTTGATGGTCATGAAACATGCGTGATCTTTGTCTCTCTTCCCTTGAATCACGGGCAAGCATACTGATGGTACATGACAATAATCTTAAGTGAGGAAAGGTTTATGGAGAGCAGATGGTTCATAATGCAGTAATTTTCATTTCTGACTATTTAGTCCATAGTAGTCATCGAATACATGAATCAAACGCTAAAGTCCACTCATTCAATGCTATGTATACACATCCTCATGCTTCGTTCTCTTTTTTGTTTTTCCTTCTCATTCATTTTTATTTTCTTAAAACTTGTTTTGGTTGGCGTTCTGCATCAACATGGTGTTGTCAGGCTTGTACTTCTTGGAAGCAAGGGTGACATTGTACTCGACATCGAGAACAGCGCCCTTGGGCTCATCTTTGACAGGCTTGAAATCGAGGAGGAGATCGTCCTTGACAGCGCAAGCAGTATCAGTCTCGAGATAAGGATCGTCACTGGGATACAGCTGAGCAGTAAGACCGAGGTAATCATCGTGGGTGACCATGATGTGAATGTGAGCAGGGCGGTAAGGATGACGGCCCATGATCTTGAGGAGCTCGGCGGAGGGACCAGATGTGTCGATGGCGTACTCTGTGGGCTTGAGGCAGTAGAACCAGAACTTTCCGTCAGCGTCGGTGCGGAACTTGCCGCGAAGGTTGTGGCGCGATTGGTTCTCGGGGTCGTGGGCGTCGTATTTGCCGTTGGTGCTAGCCTGCCACATGTCGAAAACGGCGTTGGGGATTCCCTTTCCGGTATCAACGTCGCGGATGACGCCGTGGAAGAATGTGAGCTGGCCGTCCTTGGGCATGTCTTGGACGACGCTGGCGCCGTTGTCGCGGAAGGGGGTCTCGGGAGACCAGAAGGGACCGAGAATGCTGGAAGATGTTGGGGACTTGCCGCCATCGGTGACGACCTTGTGGTTGATCTCGTCGACGAGGCTGCGATTGTGAGCGATTGATCTGGCGGGCGCAATTGATTGGGGAACTTACGACTCAACTCCGAGAATATCGCAGACGCGCCATGCCTCGTTGCGGTTCTTCTTGTAGGCCTGGCCAAGAGAGTTGATGTAGTTGACACCGATGATCCACTCGTCCTGAGTGAGCTCGACCTCTCTGCAGAAATCGTGCATGTGACGGATGAGAGAAGAGAGGATGACACGCTGGCGAGGGTCGGTCTCGGGGCTCATGAGGCCGATGACATGGTCTGTGAAGTTGGGGTCGAACTTAGATTGCGCCGTGGCGCCGTTGGTGCCGTTTGTACCGTTGGAGGCCATTTTAGTGATGATTGGAGGGGAGTGTCTAGGGATCTGGGGTATCTGGAGATGAGGGATGATGAGGGAAAAAACGTTTGGGACAGAACGTGGAGGCTGCGCCGTTAATAAGTACGAAAATGAATCGTCGTTTGCCGTTTCCGTAGCCGGGAGACTTGGAGGGGGCGGGGCCGTGGATCATGGACGCCAACGGTAAGGTAGCGGCAATTCAAGTCGGCTCTCCACGTCAGAATGACCATTGCAAATACTGCGTGTCTATTGGCCCATCTCCCCTAGCACAATCTTGGGGTAAGAGATCCGAACCGGGGGAAATATTCTTACCCGCAGGTGCCGTACCAAGATGCCGATTCCTCACCAAGCGGATCTTTGTTTCTCCAACTTTTCCCACCTTCTGGATGAACAGATTGCCGATTCTTCTTACCGGATATGGTTCTCGTACGATTTATTACCGTTTTTCGACTGGTTTGCCTTCGCGAACAATTTCACGTGCATATCTGATTACATCAACCTTGAAAAGTCATTCTAGAGCTCACGGCAAAGATTCACGGTATGTTCTGCGGACAAGACAATATCCAGAGTAAATCGATTCGAAAACATCAGACCATATTGTATCACCAGAAATACCACCTTCAACAGCGGCAATGACCGCGACAGCTCAATCACAGAGTAAGCTAAGCTCTAGGGTACCTCGTCAACCGACTCCGGGGGTCCCCGGCTGGTCAACCTGGGGTAGCGGCAATTATGCCAGGGTCCTGGGACTTAGTCGACGCATCAGCCTTATTAAACTCACCGGGAATAATGTCATGCCGTTTCTGAACCAAGCAGACCTATCACGTTGTGCACACTGCGAAAGTGCTGCATTGACGATGCCGAGGGCAGAGTGATGGGGAATCATGGATGCGGGGCATTGCATGACCCGCCAAAAACCACAAAGCCCAGGGGAGCGAGCCATGGAGGGGAAAAACGACCCCTCGATGGGTGGAACGCCAGCGAATTTTGGTGCAATTTGGGGTCTTTTAATCTTCCTCCCCCGGCGGGAGGAAAGAAAACTCAGGACCTTGATGCTAAATGACAAAAAGACTTAGATAAACTTGCATAAATTTAAGATATCTTCACCAAGTTTAGGATATCTTTTACTGAGTTTATTGGCGGGCACCTATAGTCAAGGTCCGAAGTAATGCTCCCTGAGGCTTAACAGAACGCGTCAAAGCAAAGGTCTCAAACAGGTACAAAGAAACGCCCTCCCTAGCCATCGACTCTCCTTCAATTCCTTCAATTATCAGGCACATCCGTCGCAGCAAAGGACCCATAAACTCGTGCAAACTGCTCCCCAAATGCCTTGCAAAATTGATCGAATGGTTTGGCTGTCAAGTCCATGCTGAAAAAGGGAGACGCAAACCATCTGTGAACCGAGAGGATAAAGAACTTTCCATCAAGGTTTGCTTCCGTCAGGCCGATCCTCAAGATACATCCGACATTGAGAGACTCAAAGAGTTCGGGATCATGCGTAGTGAGCTGATGCTGCCACCACTTGCAAAAGTTGTCGAGTTCCTCCAGCTTTGCTTCCTGTCGCTTAGTCACTTCTGGGTCCGGATCTGGAAGTCGAAAACCATCGGCGCGAAAGTCGAAGTGGCAATCGGAGCGAAGAGTCGATGTGCTGTGTACGTTTGTTCGTTGGTCGCTTGAGGTGAAGCTGCGGGCAATGATTCGGTTGCCGACCATGAAGACGCGTATGTATCCCCATTCGGAGACAGATGAAAAGCACTGCTGGTGAATAACTCTCTTGATGGGGCCGGATTCCTGTTTGAAGGGCTGGTCATGAATAGACGTGTTATAGCTCGGGGTTGTGACATGATGCATGTAGTCTGTGCGATCACTAAGCGCGAACCTGACGAATTGGGGCCCCTGTGTTTCATCAAGTCTGCAGAGTCCAATGCCCAAGCATGTCTTGGGCCTGTGACGGTATGGTTCAGGTGTGGAGTCTTTGGTTGCGATAGAATCCAGTGCCTTGATGTCGGCAATTTTGAATCCGTAATTCCAGCTCTCGTGGTATGCCGGATAAACGCTGATGTTATTGAATAAATGCTGGAGTGCATCGATGGCTTCGTAGAGAGAGCGAACTTCAGGATGAAGGCTCCAATCTTTTGAGTCAAGTGGGATATGGAAGATAATCGGGCGGTTGTGATCGCAAAACTGATCAGCTAGAGAATTGCCTCCTTCTTTGATGAGGCGCATGATAAAGTCGAGAGTGCAGTACTCAACCGTAACGCGTTGAGTTCTTTCGGCCCAAAGCATGGTAACAACCTGCTGATGGAGAAGAATAACGCGGTCGTTCCAGACGGGCTGAATCACCTTTGGTTTGAACTTTTGTGATCTTGCGATGCGACCAGACAAGTCGACCAGACCATTCGTTTGTGTCTCTTTGGGGCCGATGTTGCTGACAAGTCCAGGGCCCAGATCGAGTTCCAGTTCCTGAAGTCTTTGAGGCGTCAAAGTGCCTAGGACATCGCCAGCTTCGAATGAGCCAAGAGCTGGGTCGCAGGGTATTCTGCAATCGTGGCCCTCTTTACCGATATCTTTGTGGTGGCTGATGGCAACGAAGATGACATGAACACCAGGCTCGTCGGTTTCATTTCGGGGTCTTTTTGAGGCAGCGAAAGCCGCTTGCGTCGTTGGAGGCGCGGTTCTCTTGGTCGCCGACATTTTGTATTTGCAATGATTGAGGATGCAAAGCCAGCTTGTGTGGAATGGAAATGGAAAAAGCGAGGTTGTGTTTTGTATTGAGCGCACCTGACTCCCCGTCTGATGGGGGACCTGTGAGTCACTGGCAAGAATCATCCAGACAAGAGCAACTGCCATACAGCAATTACCGACAATGGACTTGGGTGCCGTCAGGGAGCAATAAAACATAAGACTTTAGAAGAGAATGCTAAAACAAACTCAGTAAAGACTCCTCTGAATTTAGACTAAATTGCCAAAGCCTTCTGATCACCTAGGATAAAGGTCTCAAGTTGTCTTGCATCCCCCTGGGTGCCAGCGATATCTCATCTCAGATTAGAAATCTACATCAAAACTTGCTCAACTTTAACTAAGCTTGTTGTCGCTTAAGAACAGAGGTCCTCCGTATCAGTCAAGATTCTTGCCGCCCCTTGCCTGTTTACAAAATCACGAACTTGCTGCGAGGTCAAAGCCCGAGTCATCTGGACCGACGTGAATGGCTTTTTTGTCTGAATTTCAACTCCAGAATTCTTTCATATAAATATAGATACACTGAATCAATAATCGCGTTCAAGCCACTGTTGGCAGGCCTCATAGAGCTTGAGAAGCTGCGGTTCAGCACTGTAGAAGTGATCTGACATGCCCTGATCAACACAACTGAAGAATCGAAGAAGAGCAACGACAGTAAAATCGGCGTACGAGGCTTTACATGTTAGCGGTGACATCATCAAATGGTCCGAGGCTGATTTTGTTCTTACGGTGGTAATTCATTAAAAATGGTCCTGGGGTCTCAGCCAGTGCCTCTGCGATCTCATGACACATCGCATCAAGCTGGTACCAAAGCTGCTGGCTGACGTGCTCACTATAATATGAATCGAGACTCATTCCAAATCTTTTGGCTCGTGTGTCTGCATAATATTGTCGATCTGATGGTACAAGAACTTTCTTGGGTAATAGATGTGCCCATAACGGCCTGCTGCTTATCAGTAGCTTCTCTGCTAGTTCTTCGACCCTAGCGGATTCTTCTGAGTCAAATTGAAGTGACGGCGAGCTGAAATGCTTCTCCAACTCCTCGGCAATAGACTTTGATCCCATGATCCCTCTTGTGGTTTCGCCCTCTTGCAACAGGATGCAGGGTATGGTATGTGGGCTCAAAGGCGGCTCGTTCGGTTTCACACTGAGCTAGTGTCAATGATTGATGTGAATGAGATTCGGGGCCTTGTGAACTTACTGATGCTTCATATAAGTGCTGAGGTTGGAGAAATCGAGCCATTCAGTGGTGTATGGCAGTGCCTTGTAGTTGAGGACGAGCCGGGCTACCATTGAATCGTCAGTCTAACGCGCGGCGTCGATGTGAAGATACCAAACCTTTCCAGACATTCGGAGACCACGATTTTCGGGTTATACTTGGAATGTCGAGAAGTGTTATCAACGGGCGAGATGTCATGTCTTCTTTTCATGTTCTTTAAACTGATGCCCGCATCGAATTGATTCAGCCGAGGTTCTTTAATACAATGTCAATTTGGGTTGAGGTTGATGGTCGCTGACAATCGTTGAAACTTGTCCTAGTTGAGTTAGCTCCTTGACTCTGGCATCAAAAGAGGGGCCAGTCGGGCAAGTTTATGTCATTTTCCTCAGTGCAAGGTCCGATCGCCCAGATTATCTCCCCGTCCTTCACTAAACATCATTTTATGCCTTGCGCTTTGTGCCTTGCGCTCTGTATCTTGGGAACCTTTCTGTTCAAAGCCACTGAAAGTCATTTACTCTCACCTCTCTGAAGAAATAATTATTTTGTCACAGCATATAATCACTCTTCTCTCTGAACCAGCAAAAACAGACCAGCTTACAAACTTGCCGCTCTTCTGCCACGATGTCTCCCCGCTTCAATGAGCCACCCAGCCCAGAGGCCAAGGTAAAAGCCCATTCGGGCCTCTTATGTCAAATCTACCGAGTCACCTAACAAGAGACTTAGGAACGTCGCGCACGAAATAGGGCTGCACAGCTAAAGTTTCGGAGGAAGAAACAAGAAGTCGATGAGACACGCTGCAACCGGATAAAGCACCTCGAAGGCGTGGTTGAGAAAATGAGCACAGTATTAGTGGACTTTACAGACGGTCTCTTACAGCAGCATGTCGTCCAGCAGAGCCCTGGCATGATAGCCAGCATTCAAGGCGTTATCGCCGACATTCTTACACTGGCCAATGAAGCCGGAGACCCCGAAGATCCCAAGGCTCGTAAGGCTCGAGGGAAAGCCACTGAAACCCAATATCATTCTCCCAAAGACTCCGAACATGAGCTCCCTAGTTCGAACCCCAGTGTTGCCATTACCGCTACTCCCTGCGACCCAATGACCGCCGTTTCCCCAATGCCCCTTGCAGACGACTCCCCCATAAATTTGCCCTTGTTTCAAGACACAACCGTGCCGTTACCAGCAATTCCAACAATCTACTCCCAAGCAAATTACCCACCATCTACGATCCCGGCACCTCTCAGCCCTTTGTGGGCATCCTCATTGCCCCCCCTATCCCTCAATTCCTTCATCTGTCGCCTCACATATTCATGCTTCAGAGTCGGCTGCCTTGTTCTCAGCAGATCAATCGATGCACCGCTGCCCCTTTCAGAAGAGAGTCGCATGTTTGGCTCGACCCTGCGCTACCGCGAAAGGGATGAAATGATCTTGAGGATGCGATGGCTGCTTGGCCCTGGCAAGCATGAACTTCAGACCTTGGCAGAGTTGCCCTGGGGAGGGAGATGGTGGGATCAAGAGTTTTCCGGTAGCGACCTCGCGAATTATGCCACGAATGCTGCGATGGTTGATTCATCTGCCCCCCAGTTCCTCAGTGTTCTTGGCGTCGAGAAACAGCTTATGGCACTTGGCGCTCGCTTTGTGGATAAAGAGACCATCGAGTTGGACTCGAGTGCTTTGGCGATCCTGTCAGGGAATCGCTTCGAACCTAGCTGCGCGCAGCCAGATAGCTGGAGTTTTGTCAACCTTTTTCCGTCAAAAGATTCACGACCGCAGATAGAAGCGCCGAAAGTACGAGTCAGTCTGAATCTGCTTATAATGAACTTGACGAAGATAGCGGTTTGTTTGATGAAAGGGCCTGGCTTTCCCAGACAGGCATTGAGAGGAGTGATTGAACAGTCTGTGATTACGAGGAAGGTCAATTCAGCAAGGCCCGGTATGGCCAATATGGAATCATCGCTTTGTTATTAGACTAGGTAGCAGTGCCTGATTATCTGCCTGAACATCTCTTTAGCTTCGACTTGAACTGCTTTTTAGCTTTCAATCTTCTGATATTGCGCTTCGCATCGGTTCGAGGCAGCGGATGATGCTGGACAACAAAGATCAGATTTCACATCTCGCAAAGGCCAATGCATAGCATTGCTCATGGAAGCTCATATCTCTGATTTGAAGGAAGCTTAGCACCAACAGGGTCTCCATGGAGCTCGGTACATTTTGGGAACCTCCCCACATCCTCGGGACTGGAATGCTGATGCGGTGGAACCATGGAGCTGTCCTCACCTCGACCTTTGTCACTTTCCGTCGTATCCCCTTGGGGCGAGCCTTTTCTGTTCCTCCTGTTTCTACCCCCCCATAAAAGGAAGGCTGCCATTGAGATAGCCAGGGCAATGACACCAAGGACTACTCCAACACTAATACTAGTGATATTTCCCGATGAAAAGTTGTTTCCGCCTGAGGGTTATGATTCTGAACCAGTGGTCGAAGTTGGGTCGTCTTCAGATGAAGTCGAAGAAGATACCTACGCTTTCTGTCAGCAAGGGTACAGACGTAGTTGCTCGAGGGTTGTTGGAGAGCGGCTCACCTCTGAAGCTGTGGTGCTGAAAACCTTGTCGTTCACGCTTGACGCACTTGTCATAAGCCGGTGCTGTCGCGTCTGATGCGGAGTTTCGTCAACATCCGGACTCATAAACACCGGCCCATAAGGAATGCAGTCCAGATGAAACTTGGTTCCATCATGGACGTTGATAAACCTGTACGTATTGTTCGACTTCCATTCTGCAATATCCCACTGTTGTGTTTTATCGTTGCTTGCATCGAGTAGGCATGGTCGTGTCCTCGTATCTGCATCGGCTGCGTCGCTGGAGAGGCAAACGGCGAGTTGCTTATTCGCGCCGGTCTGTTAATACCTTAGCATATACCTGCCTAGAGATGAGTCAACTGGTTGCTAGAACCACCTATGTTAGTTGGCGTCAAAGGCTAGTGAGGGCGGATTACAAATTGCCAGTATGCGTTTAGGGCTTGCTTATCTCTCTTTCCTGGCCACACGTGGAGGTTCGTAGCGTTGGCCTTTGTGTTCTGGTTCGTTTGAAGCATCGCCTTGAAGTCATTGTTGTAGTTCGGATCCACAGCTTGTTCTGTAATGCGGTACCAGACGTTTGGGTCGAGGGTGGTGGCTGGTATGGGATCTGACATCGTCAAGGCTTTCAGCTGAGATGGATCTGGATTCCAACCAATTCATGAGAAATCTCTAGACTTTTAGTGTGTGGCGTGAAGATTCTGTACACCCTGGAAGGTGGCAAGACCAAATACCTTTAGGATTGCCAATCTTGCTAGTGAGTCGGGCAGCTTGACACAAGAATGCCCGAATCTTAGAGGGCCGGTCAATTCAGCGAGCCAAGACAATCTCAACGCCCTTGCATTGACTTGACTAAGTCTGGATTCTTGTCAATAATTCATCTTGGCACAATTTCATGCCCGCTTATATATGCAGTCCAATCTAACGACAAATCCTGTCAGGTCGCAAATACGAGTATTGCTTCGTATCGTGCTCGTTTGATTCCCAAGTCCTTCTCGAAAGAAATACAGTATGAACCCCTGAGCTTACTTTTCAGATGTGTTCATATAGAATGCGCACAACTCTGTATGCGAACTTGCTGCAGACTTACCTGTGCCAAGTTACACGTGCACGTATTGGGTTGCTGAGAAACATATCACATCACAACGAAAGATTGCTTACTTTAGTCAGGGAATGTTCATTCGCTATCAAAGTACTAAAGATAGATATCCCAACTCCGTCCTATTAATACAATTCTTCTCCGTGATGCCTTGTTCATCGATGGCATGAGCATTTACAGTCAAGTACTGTACAGGAAGACCCTCTCTTCCTTTTGACTAGATTGATTCTAAGTAACGTGTTATTTCACAGGCTTTTGGCTTAGGGAAGATTTTGACTTACCAACTTTGGAACCTTCCTCGACATCAACGTCTCCGAGAGCTTCCCTCTTCTTTGCTGTGGCCTTGACACCAGAAACAGGCATCTCGATGTCCTTGGTGACAGTAGTTCCAGTCTTGGCACCGCCGTTCTTGAACTCGTCCATGGAGATCGCGGGGGCGACAGTGGCCTCGTGGTACTCGTCGTTGAGCTGTTCCTTCTCGTGGATGTGATTTGTAGTGTGGATCACCTTCTGCTGGACGGTTTCTCTCTCGATCACGGGCTGGATGTTCTCGTGGAGATGGCTGGGAAAATATGTAAGAATCTGTACTTGATGGAGGCGGGTACGTGTTACTTACTGGTGAATGTGCTCATTCTCCTTCGCGGGCGCATATTCTCTTGAGTGAGTAGTGTCCTCAACGTTCTTCTCGTTCTTGATCCTGGCAGCTTCTTCCTTGGCCTTCATCTTAGCCTCGTTATCGCGATGGTCGATCTCCTCTTCGACTTCGTTCTCCTTGTAGACATGCTTAGTGGGCAAGACATTCTTGTCCTTGACTGGCTGGATGGTGGTATGGTAGTGGTCCTGGTGGACCTCGTGATCGACTTCAGTATCAACCCTCTCATGCTCGTGAGACTTGACGTCTTCGTGCACGACGGGAGCTTGCTTCTCCTTGTGGATGCTGGCATCGTTCGTCATTGTTTGCACAGTTTTCTACGATTTAAGATCGATGACGATGCAGTCAAACATGCAACCAATTTACTTCGTTTGTGTGCCTGAAAGTGCCAGATCTATCGACAGTTTTGATCCTTGGCCATCCTTTAATTCTGTCACTCTAAATCTCAGATGCCCTGTCATTCTCGCTTTTTTAGTGGTCATAGTGGAGAGCTTACGCCACAGTGATGTATCGACTACGTAGCTAGTGCCACCAGAACCCAGGTCTTTTATGCAGGAGCGATATTATGGCGCAATCAATAGGGTATTTTCAGATGCCGATCACTTTCGTGGCGCAGAATCTTACTGTGAGCTCCTCTGTTAGGTTTAGCTTGAAGCACTGCTAGATCAAGAATACCTGTTTCACAGTTGAAATCATGGGGAACAACTTGTACTTGTCATCGTGAGACCAGCCTCGGCTGCTGCTGATTGTCCACCAATGAATTTAAGAAGTGTCCTGGGGATTGGTGGGGCAAACATGTGCTCTTCAAACTTGGCTTTGCTCATCCAGGGCTCGACCGAACGTCATTGGACAGACAAGAGCCAGCCATGAGCTTGTTTTCTCTCATCGAGATGTTAGTGTTGGTCTGATTAGTTATTAGAGAAATGAAGAAGATATTATCAGCTTCTTAGCCTGGTCCTGATCAGTGGAAGTGCTAGTCGTCGTAGGGTAGTCTAAGTTTTCGATGACGATGGCATCAAGTACTCAACGAACTCCTTTTGTTAGACTGATTTTGCTCCCGTTGATTGTAAGCATGAATAGAACTATTTTGAATGGCAATAGTGATGTCGTTTACCCAACTGGGTTGGCTTGTACGGTGTACGGTTGGCCAACAAACGTTGCGTCACGTCTCACTAAAATTCAAATGCGATCTTTATGTCAGGACGATCTGTTGTCGGCCATTCACTCTTTCCAACTACGACATCGTGCGGAATTCAGGATGTCAAGTCATTACTAACTATGAGAACTATGTCGAATCTGAGCAACCTGTATGTAATTCGAGCCAGATGCCTGCAGCCTCAGCTCTAATTGATGGACTCTAAGCTTCGTCTGCAATGGCCGTCATGTTCACATCTCCCGTCTTAATGAACTGCTTCTCCTTGGGCAACGAATCCAAAAACTTATCTGAAACCTTCAGATGATCCTTGACAATCTGTTTGGGTGTCAAAGCCAACCATTGTGCCACCGAAACATCTGAAAACTTGGGCGCCTGAAGGACCTCAAGAAAGATTAAGTCCTCCGTTCCAGTATTCTCCACATAGTGAGAGTTTGCAGCAGGGATATATCCAACGCCACCAGCAGTGAAGTCGAAGGTGCGAGCGGACGAGGCTGCTTTGAAAACCGTGATTCTACCGCTGCCCTGGAGGAAGTAGCTCCACTCGTCAGAGGTAGTATGCCAGTGGATCTCGCGGAGTGCACCAGGCTGAACGACAACAAGAGCGGCTGAGAAACCTTTGGCAATTGGGAAGGTCGTAGGGTCGATGATCTTAACAGAGCCTCCAGGTACGGTATGGGGCTTCTGCTGAGACCAATGGTACGTGTATGAATCATTGCCTGTCAGCACTCCCGCTGAACCCGTCACGTTCTGTTTCTCGATATCCTTCGGCGCTGGCGTTCCGTTGAAAATCTGGAAAGTTATAAGTTAGGATGTAGACAGATGCTGGTGCGATGTACTCACATAGAGCTCATCCTTGGGGATGTTATCAAAGGCCGTTGTATCAGTTTCAAAGTTCTTTGCCAGAACGGAGACAGGGTTTCGCAAGAACAACTCAGATACAAGGAATGTCTCATCTTCAGAGAAGGTTCCCTGATCAAACACCAGAAGGAACTCAACACCCTTGTCAAAAGCTTGGAGGCTGTGAGGTACACCAGCAGGGAAGAACCAGACGTCACCTTCGCAGAGATCATCGACAAAGCTTTTGCCCTCGTCGTTGACAGCAGCGACACGCAGACAGCCTTTTGTGACCAATGCCCACTCGTTAGCGGTGTGCCAGTGCAGCTCGCGGTACGCATTCGGAGCAAGACGCATGTCGACTCCAGCCATGGCAGTAGCAGCAGGAAGGACATCCTGGTTCTGCTGTCGAGCCCATCCAGCCCCAGCTTCGCTGCCAAGACGGTTGTGAGAGAGACCAAGCGGCCACATGGCATTGGGGACGTCGCCGGCATCTGTACCTGGAGGAGCAAAAAGATCGGGGTTGAGTCTCTCATAGTCGTAAGTGCGAGGACCAGGATCTGTGGCACCTAGCTCGCCACGGATTGGCTGGGGTACATCTACACCATCAAAATCGAGATAGAGCCCGAGCTTGGGGTCTGCTTGCTGGCCGTTGACTAGCTTTGGGTCTTTGACGACGGCAGAATCCTGCTCGGGGTCTGGAAGAGGAGCGTTGCCGCCGAGCAAGCTAGAGTCACCGTACAGTGAACCGCTCGTCGAAGTGACTGTTGGTGTTGGAGGCTTGACTCCGCCTACGGGTCCCGAATTCTCCCCATAGTCCCCCATTCTGATACTCATTAGCTATTGGTCTGGCATCAGGATGAATTGTATACTCACTGAGGGGCGGGGAGGGCTGAGCCTGGAGCAACAGAAAGTGAAGCCACCAAGGCTTTGAAGAAGGTGTTGCGGTGTACCATGTTGACTTTAGCCTTGAGAATCGAAAGTAGCTGCTTGTCTTGGTGATTCAAATCCAAAGAGACGAGCTGTGTCTCCAGAAGTCGATGACGGTAGCGGGCTGCTGCCTCTTATAGAATTTGAGCTCTGAACCCGTTCCATGGTCCTGCAAGCATGGGGTATCATGGTCGATAGTACTGCCTGTAATGGACGATCAAAAGCCTCTCATGGCTGATCATTTGCATTCACTGTGATGTAGTGTTAACTCCGAGATCACCGAGATCCCGAAGTCATCATGGAACCATTCGGTCCCGACGGAGCATCCGGATAGGTAGTATGCGTAACACAAGACAAAAGTTCCGTCAGCACTGCCCAATTGCCCGCGTTGATGATGGACATAAAAACTGACATGCATGAGGGTTGATACTCGTTATACCCGAATCGCGAAATTGTTAATGACATCCATGCTTCTTAGTAATGATGTCGACATCCCCGAACCAGTAGAATTCGTCGAATTATGCCCTCAGAGTCGCACGGAACGGCACGAGACGCCCGGGATTATCTTGGCATCAGAAGCCGACGGATGTTCGGCACTTGCATTACTCATCCTTCGAGGCTTACAACCTAATTACAACGTATACACAACTCCTTTATTATGCTGCCTCTCGAAACAAAAGCCATTCAAGACCCCATGTGCTGTCTGGTTGTCCAGCCTGTCCAAAGCGTTCATGCCAGAATATCTCTCGTAGGTATACTGGTTCTATAGCGAGGTTACCCGTTAAAAACAGAAGTTATATATTTTTAGAAGCGGGTCTTTGAGGTTGCATCTCGTTGAAACGTTGCTCAGATGCAAGGGGTTGACTGGAAAGTCCGGCACTTGCTATCCGCGATCCTAGGTTCAAAGTAAACTCCAATTGAAGGAGAAACTTGATTTTTGTCTGCTTCGGCACCGAAAAGGCGAGTAAGAAGCGAAATGCGACGATCTACTACGCAGTTTGTCTAATCAGATCTCGCCCCGGCTTTAAACTCACTACTTAGCATGTCTTGATCATTGTCATTGGTGAAAACGGAACGCACGGATGAAATAGCCTATCGTGAAGTCAAAGCGTTTAAATCCGCAGGCAGATCGGTACCTTGCTGGAGATAGCGTCATTTCTTTGGACGGGAGCCTAAAAGAACGCAGGCTCATCGCGAATGGGCGAGACGCAAGACTACCGCCTCAACGAAACCTATTATCCAAGGGGAGAATACAGGAGAGTGAGACGGGTTACGCCAAAATCTAACGACCGACTACTAAACCTGAGGTCTGGTTTCTCCTCCTTTCCCCTCTAACGATTGAATAAGGTTTCAAACAAAATTGAATCTAGTTATGCACTAGTACTGTTCAAGAACGGGAAGTCTTTCACCCTCCAGGCGGTATCCTTGGCAAAGTCTTTGGTTGGTTTGTCTTAAGTAGGCTAAATCGATCAGGAGAAGATGGGCAGTGCTGTTGTTGAGCACTGACAAAGACAAGCCAGCGAAGGAGGATTGGAGCACTCAAACTTGACTGACAATGCCATTGCTGTATCTTGAAGCCCGAGAAAGAAAAGCGAATAGTTGGTCTTTTCTTGCTTCATGGGGCCAGCTTGATCAGCTGTAGACGATTTTGATGTTATAGCCTGTTGTGATTAATGACGAGACGAGATGATTCTCAAGGCTATTGATGTTCATGAACGGTACCTCTACTCTGATTGAATATTTGCACGAGGCCAATCCTGTCTTTTAATATACTCGTTTAGTGAATGTTGCTGATATATTGCCAGCTTGAAACGAGACTTCAATAGAAGATTTTGTGGCAGGCAGGGTTGACTGTTTGCTGAAATTAGACAAAGGATGGAGGAGAGGCATACAGAGAAACAGCAATCATTGTGTTAGAGCAACTGTGTAACGACTGATTTTTGGCCACCGGTTCTCTGTACGCGTCAGACTTCATCAGATAGGTCGGAACGCTTACCCTAGGTAATTATGTAGGCAGTCAGTAAGCTGCCTAAGGCATTTTCATGAGGGCAGTATTTCGGTTTGATGGGCCAGATGGCTGGTGCTTGCGTTGCGCACCTCACTCGTCAGTCGAGAAGCGATAGGCAACAACATTTCTGCCTTAATACACGAAGCTCACAAACATTTCGAAAGATGCATATGGCTCAGGTTTGCCGGGAGCATGAATGAGAAGTTCTAGTTTGATGGATGTGAATGTTGCGGACAAAGCGTTTGATTCTGTTGGATATCTAGCCGACCATTCAGGGAAGTTAATGGAACAGAAACAAACATGGTATTCTGGAGATAGAATATGGCGTTGGCGTTGAGGGGCTTTCAAGTTCTGTGGCGAAGAAAGCACTCCATCAAGTAAACATCGAACTTCTTTGCTCGAGATACCTCGGGTAAGAGACTTTGGCAAAACCATGATCACCATCGGCCCATCATGCACGACTTCTGATTGTTATGGAAAAAAAGATTAGCCTGATGTGATCCCTAGGTCGCAGAATGTATTTGTAAGATCGTGGGAACTGATGTTGCTGTATTTGGTCCAGTCCATATCAAACTGCAGTGAGCGGTATACAAACTTAACCGCGCCTTTCCCATTGGTGATCTGGACTACTATCTTCACGAACGAAACTTTGCCTATCAATAACAGCTAATGTCACGTTTCTCCATTTTCTCTCTTGGCGAAAATGTCCTGGTTGGCTGTTTCAGGTCCAGAGTCGTCGACTTAAGGCTCGTCGGCCGTTCGATGCGAGGAGCCGCCTAACCCTTGCACTCAGAGCAAGAATACGGATGGCTTGACCAAAATTAGGCGTACGTTTCCCCGATACCCTTGTTTGCCTTCTCAGATTCTCGGACGATGTGAGCGAAAAAGAATACTGTGTTAGGCGCCCCTTCCCCAGAAATCATGCACCAGCCCTCAAGTCAAAGCGTTAGAGTGGCGAGAGTGTCGGTGTATCGCCAAAAGAAGCATAACCTTTGTTGGTTGAGCCAATATTTGGGGCTTTGTGACACCGGAGATGCAGCCCGAAAGCAGCACAGTCCATGTCTTGAATCAGGCTGACTGGCTTGGTCCCACTACACAGTGGTCAAGCAAGACAGGGAGGGCTGTGTCTGGTCCGTGGTGATTTAAGGCTGCAATCGAGTCCACTATACCACATAGCACAGCAGTCAATAATTCTCGCCAAGGAATATCCTTGGTCCGCAAATCGCACGACCTATGGCACAAATAGCGACTTACGGACTGGGTTCAGACAGTCAATCGCTGATCGATGCTATCAACTCGAATGTCATGACATTAGATCAGAACATGTCGTTGATCCTCAACGTTGACATTTGCTGTGCCTTTCACTAGTGGGGAGAGAAGTCTTTGTTCCGTAGTGGTGTTGTCGATCTTGTATCCGCCTAGGAACCAGGAACGGGCCGCAAAGGTGCCGATGGGGCGGAGGTGGACTAGAATACAGGGGGCTCAACGACAAGGATGATGTTTATACAACCAACACTCAAAACTCAAGCTTGGTAAACCCTCTCAGAACATGGGACTGGGGACTTTTGCCCTTGATCAGGATCGTATGGAAGAGGCAGTTGTTGGTGATAGGCCCACAATGACATTAACCTCCATATGAGCCATAGCGACTCATGGTCCTATTGGCGGAGCATTTCCGAGCATTTACAGGGGACAACCAACAGCATAAACTAGTGATGCGATTTACCTAATAACCAACAACCAACAGCACAAGACCAGCAGGGCCCCATTAGAAACACCTGACTCGTGCAGAATTCTCCGTGGTCCGAGGCTCTTACGGTTGACTTGATTTAGCCAGAAACAGACACGAGCCGAGCGAGTCAGGGGGAAATGAGGCTCTCAACTTACTATATCGTACAGAGCACTAGTTGACATAGCTTCTCAACTCCACATGAAAGCTAACTTCTCTTGTGAGAATGCTAAGTTCCACTTGGAACGATAATGTTTCCACCTTGCCACTGTGTAGGGTTGTATCTGTGGCCCGATGACATGGCAACTGACCAGCCATCCAAGACCTGGCACCGTGCAGTGAAGTGCGCTTTGGCTCAATGCTTCTCCACGGTGTAGACCATGGGGCGTTGTCTTCTCATTGGCTTCCTTCGCTTTCACAAGCCTTACTGTGTTACATTGATGTAAAGTTGCAGGGTTCAAGTCATATGAACACCGCAAATCGACTCACGGTCCATCGGGCATCATGATATCAATGGATACATGATTGGAGCGGAACATCGTCCCCTAGAATTGTATCCAAGATCCTTCGGAGCTTTCCTATTATGGAAGTGCTAGTGTTTATGTAGAGAAATCCATGAAAAGGTCGAGTCCACAGATGGGTATAAGAAGCTGAGTATGTCCAGAGTAATCTCTCTCACTTCACTATCCACTCAAACACAGCCATCACCACAAAGTCAAAGTCCTCTTTTATTCACAATGAAGTTCACAACTACTCTCTTCGGCCTCTTCGCCTCTCAGGCCCTCGCCGTCAACATGTACTCGGCCCCCAACGCCGCAAAGGAGTGCGGTGCCCTCGGCGTCGCAGAATGGGATCTCGATGCCCTTCCCGCCGGCACGGACGTCTCTGAGCTCCGCAAATGCAAAGAGCATCCCCTCTCTCTCAAGATTCACAGCCGCAACCCTGACGCAACCAAGGTCAACGTCCTTCAGAAGAGAAAGTGCACTTCATCCAAAGGCAAGCCCAAGGTTGGCTGCGATAAGCATTGGTGCTGGCAGAACTGCGGCAGTGCCAAGGAAGTCGAATGGGGTGCGTGGTGCTGGTCTGCCCACAAAGATGGAACTGGTGATTGGATGGCCTGTAACAGTGCCAGTGACTGTCCTAGTGAAGACAAATACTGCGCTAAGGGTGACTGCAACCAGTGTGGTTGCGGCTGCTAAGCTCAACACCTTCAAGATGAGTTGTTCTAAGATGGAAACACGGCCACTCGTTCGGGCACTTTTTGGAGGGGATTCATGAGTTGGTTTATATTGGGACAAAACTTGAAATATGTATTGCCTAGCCGGCTGAAACTTGACATTCTGATGAAAGGTCGTCACTCTTTAGTTACAGATATACACGCAGAATTGCTTTTGGTGACTCTATACTATCATCAATAACACATCATGTGTGAGATTGCTGTGCGGAATAATACTGGTCTTGACTCATAGTCAGCTGTAATCCACGCTAAGAGGCATCATATCTCTAGGTCCAAGTGATGGACAGATGAAACTAAATCTTAACAACAGATATCACACTAATGTAAACCCCAGGCATCCTCTCAGGTGACCGTGCAACAAACTCTTATTACCAGGTTTCGGAAGATGAACTTACTCTAATTCGGTGCAAAGGTTAAGTCTAATGGCACGCAGTGTTCATGACAGTTCTCATCGACATGGAGCAACACAGAGACTGCATTTCTCAGAGAAGGTATGAAGTAAATGATCCCAGATGCGCTGCTCTGATCTGAATAGATGAGATATCATCCAGGTCTGCAGAGCCTTAGCGGCGTTTTTAAAATTCGAACATTGTCGAGATATGTGATTATATTCCCGAGTCTCCGAGTGCAAGTCATACGAAACGATTACTACATTGGTTGTTTTAACCCTTCTGGTATAAACAGAGTATCCTTCAGCACATAAATTGCAATAGCCTACATAGCATTGAAGAAAGCACTGTGAAAGATGATTTCACAAGGCCATAAAGTTCCCGCCACTGACGAAGCAAGCATTGTCTGGTCATAAGGTTAAGCTTTACGCATCTAACACATGACAAGGACACATGTTGTTTTTCACAATATAAGCTTCTAACCAAAAAGCCTCCATGAGGTATGAAGGGGCAGGAGTTTAGTAAGTGTTTGAAGGGTAATTTCCAAGAGATCGAGATAAATCCTTTGTTGGTTCGTAGCTCGATAAGAATTTGAAGGCCAGGGGCGGTCTTGACGACTTGCATGTATCGAGACAAGGGAAGACTTCCATTATATTTGGCACCGACATCTTAGACATAAAGCACATACAGGTAGGTTTCACACACGATCTTTGCCATTGGTTGAACATGTAAAATGTGATGCAATTATTTCTATTCTATACAAATCCTTCAGGATGTTTTTCGCTCGTCATATTCCCCATACTGCCACCGTTTGTGGTTTTCTTCCGCCCACCATCTCGCTATGAAAGCCCCCTCTTCAACCCATTGCGCAACGTCATTGCCAAATCTCCGTGAAACAACATCTGTGAAAGATGTAAAGTCGAAACTTTGCACAGAATCGTGCTCCATGGGATCATCGTCCACGTTGCTCAATCGCCATTCGACATTGTCGATAAGAGGAATGGCAAGGTGGCGCTCTGGGTGACGGGCATCTCGAGCAGTTACTACAGCGCGACCTGGATTTACCACGACGAACTGCCAGTTCCCTTGGCCGGTTGTATCGTTCTTTGTGAGGAGAGGTCGAATGAGGGATTGGCCTTCGTAATTGCGGACGAGGTCGGAAGCCACTTGTTGGCTGGCGTTGTTCAAGGAGCCTGTCTCGAGGAGAAGATCGAGGATGGTTGGAAGGATTTGAGAGGAATGGACTGCATCGTGGATGTCGAATGCAGGCAGTAGAGGGTGAGATAAGACGAGAGGAACGTGATCGATGCCGATGCTAGGGTTGTAGTAGGGCGACACGGCGCCATTTTCAGGCATAGAAATGCCATGGTCTCCGACGAAGACAATGAGGGTCTCATTCGCGACACCCTGCTCGTCCAGTAGATCCAAGATCTTGCGTAGCCATCGATCATCATAGCCTTCTGTATTGAGATAATGCGAAAGCATGTCATGGCCATTAGCAAGTGGGACGTACTCCTCCCCCTCAGGCAACTTGTAGGCGTGGTGACTTGTCGATGTTATATGCGACAAGAAAACTCGCTCATCCTTCTCCTTGGCCTGGACAAACACGTCACGGAAGTAATCCTCCAGAGGGTCCTCCTCAAACGCAAAGCCGTTGATTCGTGGTAATGTCACCGGCCCGTGTGTCGCATTCTCAGATCGTAGCCACTCAAGTCCAATGAGATGGTCCTCGGGAAAGCCAGTTGCCTCCATCAACTCTTGCTGATTGTTATATCCCAAAGTTGCAGCTGAGTAGAAGTATGACTGCCACTTGAACTCGTTGAAGGGGCGCGACCCGGCGTCGGTTGTGTTGGACACTTGGTTCAGAGCTTCAAAGATATGAGCCAAGCAAGGCTGGTAGATATGATGCGCGTAGTCGAGATTGAAGTCAGCGAGCAATGGGCCGATACCGCACAAGGTACCAACCAAGCTCTTAAAGGTAAAGGTGCCGGTGGTATGGGCATTGGTAAAGTGAACGCCGCCGCGCTTGGGCTTGGATCCCTGGTGATCGAAGCCATCGTCATAGTCGCCTGTAATGTAGTTGGCGGTAGGAGTGAGATTGGCCAATTTCTCATGAGCCTCTCGAGGAATCTTGTTGTCGGGGAATGTAGATGCCAAAAGCTTCCAAATGTTTCCGTCCTTCTTGATTGGGAAAACGTCATTTCGTGTGCTTTCGAGGAAGCACAGAACAACATGTCGGATGGGAACGTCTTGCAGCTTGTCCTTCAGTGTGGGAACAATGTCTTGCCCGAGGTTCGAAATCTTCAAGGGGTCGACATCAGCGTTGTAATGCGGGCGCTTTAAGTGCCAGTCCTCGAACCCGGCCAATACTTGATCGTTGGGAAGCCAATCGAATGGCTCGGCCGTCGCGAGCGCAGTGACATTGTCCCAGCTGTGTTGAATGCCAGTGCCGAAAACACTAGGTAACTCATGTAATGTCGGTCCTGAGGAAAAGTCCACGAATGGCGACAGTGCTGCAGTATAAGAGAGAAATATGAGAGATCGATCGGAGGGTCGTGCGATGGCTGCGTAAAGGAGCGTGAGCAAGAAGATGGCGGCCAAGGCGAATGGCACGGGTCTCAAAGCAGTTCTGAGTCGTAATTGAAACGGGCTCAGATACTGGGTCTTTCGTTCCTGGAGGTCGTCGTCGGAACTTTCGTCATCGAAGGATTCCGCCTGGCATTCAAGGTCGGCTTTCGGTAGAGGAGCGTAGCGATTTTGGCGGGGAAGAATGCGACGAAGGAATTGCCAAGCATTGGCGATCGATCGATGTATAACCTCAGCGACGTAGCCATGGATGTTGTAGCAAGGTGTTTTGAGGAGCCAACTCAATAAGATGTTGGCGCAGAGGACACTTGTAAACGCGACGCTGCCCGACAGCATCAATGATTTGGAGGAGGGGTCGTTTGGCAGAGAGATGTTGCTGTAATGTATTTCGGAGCCGGCGACGAGGTAGAAGGATATCGAGACTACACTGAGCAGCGCGTTGATAAACATGAATAGCGCGGTAAAGACGAGGATGGCGATTTGCGACCGCGTGGGTAGGCCCGTGGACCATTGGTCAAGGAGAAGTCGAATGAGGGTAAGGACGACGACATCTTGTGTAACGAAAGAATAACCCCAACGATGTAATAGATTTTGGTGCACGGCGTTAATGTGTGCGTAAATGTGTATTATCTTGGCACCCCAAACTGCGAGGGCTGTGAAAGTGAAGAAGAATTGGCGGTTGGGTACTCGTTTTAGCAGAGCGCGTGCGAGCGCCAAGGCCGCCTGAGACGGTGTCGTATTCTGCATCGTTGGTAGAATGGTTTGTCTAAAAAGATAGGAAGAAGAAAAGAAACACACGCTTAAAAAAAAGAAGAAAAAAAGATGCCACTTTATTGAGCTTCCAAATAAGCTCTCAAAGAATAAAGTCTGTTTTTACAGAAAAGCATCGCATGGCAAAAAGATACAACAGCAAAGGCAAAAGCTTGAAACAGAGTGCGCCCAGCTGGGACCACGGGCAAGACCATTATTAAGGGGTTTTTCTCACTGCCTGAGCTGCCTGTACCTTTACTGCATGTGGAGGGAGCCTCAGCCTCAGCCCTTTTGTCCTTTGGGGGTCAGCGCTGACATTTTGCATGCGTCTGGCTCCAATCAGGGCACCCGTCGGTGATCAAAATAGTTACAACGGGGCACTGAAAAGGAGATGACTCGTGTGACTTTGGCTTTTTGGGGCGGCTGGACCCGGATCTTCGGCACGTACCAGAACGGGCTGAGGGTGCCGTTGTCTGCGTCGAGACGAAGATGGTGCTGGGCGGCGTCAATCTAGCCCAAATATTGAGTTTAAGGGATACAGTCTGCATTTCCCATAAATTGCATTCATCACGGCAATCTTTAAGCGCAACATGGTGATTGCAATAGCGGTCAGATTCAGTCAATTGACCGACAAGTTGCACTGTAGAAATTCGACGTTTGAAATGGACGTCAGAGACCCATATGTCAGATTTCACAGATGTCAGAAGATGGATCCCCAAAACACAGGGGGCCATTCCAGGGCTGGTTTCGCTAATGGTAACCGATTTGATTGGCCCTCGCCTCTAATTTCCTATAAAGCTTAGCTGTAAGGGGCAAAGGGGCTTCGGTAACACGGTTCAGAATGCACAATGGCATCGCTTGCCGGCTCCTTCACAAATGTTGTGAACAGCTTTGCAAATCGCCATAAGCAACCCACGAAAATATCATGATGTTTTTGGGGTATCTGCAGTCAACATTCAGTAACTGAAAGGGGTATACGCCGAACTGCATGTTGGTAGGCAGGCAGGCAGGTAATACGAGGCACAGTCACTCACAACTGTTTGTTGTCCTGCGCATCCATCGCTGCATTTGTCGTTTTACGGGCCAGCCAGTGAATAAGTCCAAACACACAGCCCCATTTATCGCCAATCAATGTGGAGTGAATGCTGCTGATCTATGCCCCCTTGTGCAGGGAAAACAGCCGAGCTAGTCGCGTGTTAAATTTGGAGGGGCTTGGTCCAGGCTCATGTCCTGCTTCTGATTGGCATGTGTTGTCATCTTCAAATGGGAGGAAAAGTCTAGAAGAGCAGTCATTCTGCCTTGGCTGGCATCACTCTGCCACCCTCTTCAGCCCTACCTCCCGTAGCATTTATTAGGAGCAAAGTCATTTCTGTTAATCGAATTGTAATTGTGATCTTGTGATTTGGCTTTGCATGTGTCGCGTCGGGCATTCCCTCAATCAGCAATCGTGTGAACCCGAGAACATTTAACCTGGCCAATTGCGCCACTGCCCAGACCGTCAATTTTCGGATATCCGCAGCCATTCACTTTGGCCCCCAAACCAGACAGAAGGATTTGATGCTAAAAGAATGATCACCATTCGCTACCAACCTGAAAGCCGGAGGATTCAATGCAAAACAGGGTACAGTCTGGAGCTGGGCGCCAGAGGATGCGGGACATCCACCACCATAATTACATCAGCCGTGAAAAAAACAACTCACAGCCACGAGACATGCATTTGGCCACAAGATGATACTCCATTGAGCGTGTCATCCCAACGATTATGCGACAGGATATATCGTAAGATTCAGGATTTAATGCTAAAGCTAAAGAGACAATTGGGAGGGCCAATCAATATCGTCCAAACTGGCAGCTTTTGCGTCATTTTCAAGAACCCAAACAGAATAGGGAAGGCCCTTGCTCAATACGATTGATGCGCATCGTGACGAATAAAACTCCCCGCAGAGCCCGAAAACAGTTGTCGGTCACTGGATTCGCTTGCAATCTGTGAAATAAATTATAATAACATGGTCAGAGTTTAAAAGTTGATCTTTATTCAACCATCCTTGTCAGCACGTGAATATTTTGCCATCTCCCGAAACTTTCTCCCACTCTTCAACCCGCGGCCCCCGGCAACACTGCTTTTATTATTAGATATGCACTATGTCTGAAAGAATTTATATACCAGTATAACACGAGACGAGATTAGGTTCTAACTTATAAACTCTATTCGCACGTGGTAGTTCTTCTGATTCATCTTGACGCTGTTCTGAACTTTCATCTTCTCATGACGACGGCGATTGCGACGACACCACGTGCAGGTTACTGATCATCTTGTCTTGAATTGTTATCTCGTGAGTGACAGAGAATAATGCAAACTTAGATCATGGCTACTGCATTATACTTGGTTATCCCTTTCCCCAGCATAATCATATGTACAGCTGTGCTTGCGCCGAGTTCCTTCCAAGCACAAGACGCCTGCAAGCCAGCCAACTTCCTTTCATTTTGAGGCTAGATTTGTATGGCCGCTCAACAGCTGTTCTAGGTAGATATTTTAGAGACTCATCTAAGCCATATGCACAAGTACGGCTGCATCGTAGTCCATCAGAAATCAGCTATTGAAAGCCTGTCAAGCGACGACAAGGAATTTCTTCTTACTCTCTTCTTCTCGAAGTTGGCTGTAAACGTAGCAGCAACATCACTTGCAACGAAGCTAGGATTTTCCCATTCCTCAGTACAGATGTCTCGGGAAACGTAGCCGTGGTTGAGAGTTGAAGCTAGCCGAAGGCAGGGCCCTATTTTGTAGGTACATGACCATGTTCAGCTCCATATCATTGAAGAAACAATTTCTGACCGATTGAGGCAATCAGATTGTACTTCTTAGAGAATGATATCAAGATCATCGTATAAGCTCCATTCGTTGAGGTTGCCGGATTATTTGCACGTAAACACCACAAAATGCAGTTCGCGGACCCGGTGCCCCTTTCGCGATATCGCTCAGCCGCCTAAGGCCAAGGGGACTTCATGGCTCAATTGAATTTCTGACTTGCTGAAGTTACGTATATTTGCATCTCATCATTGAAATGACGCAAAAGCACAATGTTTCAATACCAGAAATGCCAAGCGTTCATGACGACAAAAAGTAAACAACCAACAAACATCCAGCGGCATCACGGAATAATATTCGGCGCGATTCGGGCTTTAGCCGGACCCCGCGAAATGCAATAGCAACATGTCAGCAATGGCTAACTTCAATGCACCTCACCTCTCCACCAGGCGGCCATGGACTTCCAGACAGATCAACTGCCTATATCTTTTGAAATTTCTACGACGTAAGAATATTGTTGCCAACTCTTTGGATTCTGTTCACAAGCTGACAATTGAGATAGATCCACCAAGCCAAAGCTGACTCGTACGAGTACAAGCAAAGTCAGAACAGGCTGTGTCACCTGCAAAAAGCGTCATGTCAAATGTGATGAAGCAAAGCCTAACTGTCGAAACTGTGTGAGGAATAACAGGCAATGTGAAGGTTACGCTATCCCGGACAGAAAGCGGAATAAGGGGCCAGGTCAGTTTCAATGGGATTCGAAACGTGTCACCTGGACAGCTCCCTTGAAGACGCAGCTCCATCTTGTTCAAGATTCTCTCGATTTCAGAGACGCTCAGAGTGTTCTGTATTTTGATGAGTTTATACAGGTTGTGCAAAGCCCATGGATCTCAGCTGGGTTCAACAGCGATTTATGGTCCGTGACGTTACCTCAAGTTGCACGCACCAACGACATTGTACGGCATGCCGCAATAGCAATCGGCGCATTGAGCAAATGGCTCGCCAAGTTGGAATATGATTCACTTGGTTCGTTGTTATCGGCAGATAATGAAGCGGTACAGGAGGACCCGGACTATTTGAACGCGGTGTCGCACTATTGCCATGCGCTCAAATTACAGAGCCAACAAGTTTCGATCCACGACGCCGTATTCCTTTCAGTTCTGTTTCTATGTTTCGAAACATTGCGAGGAAATAGGAAAGCTGCGCTGGATCACATCAACCATGGTTTGGCAATGTTACTTGCGCTCTTGACTGATGAAGATTCTTCCTTGATGAAAGCCATCGCCCCAAATCCAAAGCCGCTCATCGCCGTGGTAGCAGACATCTTCTCCCAACTGCTTCCGCAAACAAGACTCATACTACGTGGAAATATCGGCCGTAGCCCCGCTGTACCAAATTTCACCAGAGGTCTGCGCGCCAAGAAGCATACAGTCGAGTCTTTCATGTCCATGGTGAACCAGATTCCTCGCGACTACCCGCCGACCGAAAAACTACCGCCTGTTCTTGACAACCTGGACGACTTTGAGAAATATTGGCTTACCGGTCGGAATGCCAAACTTGCTGTGGTTCCTCTCCTCATGGAGGCTGTTCAGAACACTGGTGTTTTGGTCTCATCGGATCCTGATATTATTTCCAGAGTTTGGAGGGAGATCACGGCTGATCCACGTATCAAAGAAATCTGCGAAGCCTCCACCAAGGAATTAAGGGCCCTCGAAGCTGCATTTATGCCTCTCTTCAACCGTGCAATCATGTCGGATGCGAAATCAACGGACTACATCAGAGCTGTCCATCTTCGCTTGCATTATCTCGGCACATGCACCTTCGATGATCTCACGCATTTCTACGATGTTGAACCCATCCAAGCCAAGACTCCCCTGTTTCGCGAGTACCTCTCCCTAGCCGAGATCAGTATTCGAATTGCCAAGCGAGATTTGAAGAACCCGGCGCAGCAGCTTTCTTTACAATGCAACATGGCATCGCATCTCTTTCTCATCGCATTGTTTTGTCGCGATGCTCTTCTTCGCGATGAAGCTACATGGTTGCTAAAAGACTACCCTGGCCAAGACGGGATCTGGAACGCCCGCTCGCTGTACCTACTAGCTCACAGAAATAAGGTCGTGGAGAGGATAAATGTATCTGAAGGTACCCCCATAGAGCAATGGCACAGGTTACTGCGCAGGGAGTATCTGTTTGAAGAAGGAGGTGACCGTGTTATTTTCTGCTATCTGGTAAAGGATGAGACTACAGGGGAGTGGCAACTTGTGGAGGAGACGGCCGTAGTGAAGGGAGAGCTTGACGCTATTGAGTGGACGAGAAGACCGCCTTCAGCAGCTGGCAGACCGTTACTGGGAGATATCATTACCCTCTGGCCTGAGCTGGTGGAATGAGAGTGACTTCAAAGCAAGCGATGGGAAACGAGAGGTTGGTCTCATGTGTTGTAATTAGTTAAGAGACTTGTATAAGCTATGTTTACTATGAAATATGGTCCTTCAAGCTATGGTTACAAGATGTCTCGATTTTACGAAGGCTATGATCATGCAAACGAAATCTAGTGGAGAAAGAAGAAACAAGAACAGCACGCTGTATCTGAGAAGAGAAGTTTACAAAGGGCTGATGATGAAAGCAGCAAGTGAAGCAGAGAACAAGAAGAGAAGGCGACAGAAGGTTATTGGTCCAGAGCTTGGTTCTGCACCATTTCCCAGTAGGTGCCCTGTTTGTTGACGAGTTCGGTATGTGAACCCTTCTCAATGACCTTTCCATCATCAAACACAAAGATGGCATCTGCATTCTGAATTGTTGACAGTCGGTGAGCCACAGAGATTACGGTTCGTCCGCTGCGAGCTGTGTCGATCGCAGCCGCAACAACCTTCTCAGATTCCGAGTCAAGAGCTGAGGTCGCTTCATCTAGAAGAAGAATCTTCGGATCTCGAATCAAGGCGCGGGCGATTGCAATTCGTTGCTTCTGTCCTCCTGACATCGAAACTCCTTTGTGCCCCATGTCGGTGTTGTAGCCTTCGGGAAGTGAGACGATGAAGTCGTGGATGAAGGCATTGCGACAGACTTGGTGGATCCTGTCGTCGGTCACAGATTCTGGATTTTCAATTCCGAAGAGAATGTTGTCGCGGATGGAGCCTCTGAACATAGCGGGTTCTTGAGATACGAGAGACAGAACTTGGCGGTAATCGTAGACATTCGTATCCTTAATGTCTTGGCCATTGCACAGGATTGCTCCATTGCCGGGTTCCAAGTCATAAAAGCGCTCGAGAAGCGAGATAACGGTTGTCTTGCCACAGCCTGATGCTCCGACAAAAGCGGCATACTGGCCCTTCTCAATGGTAAGGTTCAGCCTGTCAAAGACGGGAACGTCTCTCGTGGGGTATCTGAAGGAGACGTCGCGCAACTCAATCTTGACTCCCCCTTCAGTATCCTTGATACCCTCTCCATGCTTGCCATGTGTCTGCCGATCTGGATGAACAGATTGCCGCACGTCGAGAATACGGTTTGCGGAAGCAGTCACTTGGGCAGCGCTTGGCGCCAGTCCAAATCCTTGACTACCTGCCTCAGCTCCCTGGATGACAGCCATGAAGCAGACGAAGAACGCTTCCATTGAGTATTCTCCACTGATTAGAAGACCTCCGCCGTACCAGAACAGTAGAGCCTGGCATCCGAGGCCGACACTGTCTGCGAAGCCAAAGATCGCTGATGTCCACTGGGCCTTTCGGTTGGCTGCCTTAACATGCCCATCTAAGAGATCGCGGTACCGGCTGTTGATTGAATCCTCCATGGTAAGTGAAGATACCGTTCTGATAGCCTCAATAGCTTCGGTGGCGAATGCGGAGCTTTCTTGAAAGACCGCCGCGTTCATCTTGTCGAAGTGAACCTCGTGCTTGTACTTCCAGCATCCACCAGCAATCATCAGTGGCAGAGCGACAGACATGGAGACCAAGCCGAGCTTCCAACCAAAGACGAGTGAGATGATGACACAACCAGTGATGTTAAAGATGGCGGAGAGCATGAGTGCAAGGTTGATGCCGAGAAGTTCCTCCAGCTGCTTTGCGTCACTCGAAACGCGAGAGCTCAAAGATCCATGAGAGTTGTCTTCCTGATCAAAGAAGGAGAGTTTCTGATACAACATGTCATTGAGGTACTGGGACTTGTACACTCCGCTGACATAGTATTGAACGCGCAAACCGATCCAGCCTTCACAAAGATACGCAAGACCAACACCTCCAGCAAGGGCGAACCACATGAAGCCCCAGAACTGGCTCTCACTTTTCAAGTCACTGCCCTGAAGGAGGAAGACCCCAAGGGCTTTTGCGAAGAGCCAAGCTTGGATAGGGGTACCAGCTGCGACGGCCATAGACGAGAGGAGAATACCAAGGAAGTTAGGCCACTTCTGTCTTCGTTCGTACAGTAGCTTTCCGAAACTCTTGAACAGACCACGAGGTTTCTTGGGTGCTTCTTGTTGGGTGGAAGTCGCAGTGACATCCGCCAGCTTGGCATCGGGATGATGTATGTGCGACTCGTCATCCGACACGAGAGCGCCCTTCTCTTCTTGATTATCGGCAACCTTAAGAGCCTGCGCTCTGACAAGAGAAGCATAAACCCCGTGGTCCTTCGTCATGAGATCCGCGTGGGTGCCTTGCTCAACCGCCTTCCCGCTCTGCAGCACGATGATGTTGTCGGCCTTCTTGATGGTAGATAGTCGATGTGCGATGGTGATGGTTGTGCGATTTTGCGTGGCTCTATCGAGGGCAGCTTGGACGATCTTCTCACTCTTTGCATCAATGGCGCTGGTGGCTTCGTCGAGGATGATGATGTTGGGCTTCTTGATGATGCTTCTTGCGATTGCTAGGCGTTGCTTCTGGCCACCCGACAGCTTTGCGCCGCCGTCACCGACACGCGTATCGTAGCCCTACATCAATTAGTTAGGATAGGAATGACTGAGAATGTAAGGAGTCGAAAGGCTTACATCAGGAAGGCGATTGATGAACTCATCGGCATAGGATTCTTGGCAGGCGTCTCTAACCATCTGACGCTTCTTCTCTTCAGGCTGATCTTGCCATTCGGATCCAATAAGGCCATGCACGACGTTGTTGAAGATTGTATCGTTGAAGAGAAAGGGTTCCTGCTGCACCAAGCCAATATGTGAACGCCACCATTTGAGATCAAGGTCTTCGAGGTTGTTCCCGCCGATGGAAACCGAGCCCGCTAAGGCAGGGCTGACTACAGGAGCCTCTTCCTCAGACTGCTCCTCAGGCTCCTCGCCGGCCTTCTTCTGAGGTTTGGGTTCAACGACTTGAGGCAAGACGTGGTGTTCCTTCAGTGAGTACCAGCGCTCAAGTAAGCCAACGATGGTGCTTTTTCCTGAGCCCGAGGGACCAACTATCGCAGTATTCTGTCCAGAATGAAGAGAGAAGCTGAGTCCGTCCAGTATTCGGACTCCAGGACGGCTGGGATACTCGAAGGTCACGTCGTCAAAGACAATGTCGCAAGAGGTAATGTCAGGCTTGAGGGAGCCAGAGGCGGGGATGGGAGCATCGATGACAGTGAAAAATTCGCATGCAGCAACCATGGCTTTGCTAACAGCCATGAGAGGAGTGGCGATACGTTCGAGAGAGGTGAGGATCAACGTAACGGACATGAGGACGATAACGATGACTCCGGGATTATCAATAGCACCGGAGATGTATCGCCGTGTTCCATACCAGAAGGCGAGACCAAAAGTTCCAAAGACTCCAAAGAACTAGAGAGCTGTTAGTATCGGATGTCCAAGGGGCATCTGGGGACGTACAATCATGCCAAGATGAAGACCCATGAAGGGCGCCATCTTTTGGCCTTCCTCGATAGCCTTCTCGACCCAGACTCTGTATCTAGCCATCACGCGGGATTGAGCGCCACAAGCAGTGACCAGCCGGATACCTTGGAGTGCCTCGCTAGCAATAGCGGTGCCATGGGCGTCCGCTTGACCAGTCGCGGTTTGGCCCTTGACGAGAATTGGCATGGAGATAGACAGAATGACCATCATGTAAAGGATCAAAGATGCAGTGACCAAGGTAATGTCCCAACTCCACACGAAGGCGACAATGATAGCCGCCCAAATGGTACCGTTGAACTCCAGGAACGTGCCCAGTCGCTCGGAGATGCCGACTTGAAGGATATTAGACGTCGCTGTGATAGCAGTAGCAGGCGCACCGGCCGGCATGGAGTCGATGACGTGAATGGACTGTGAAAAGAGAGATTGGAGGTAATGAAGACGAATAGCGGACGATAGTCGGATACCAATCATTCGGAAGCAGTATTTGTTGATAGTGTTGAGACCCCAACGACCCAAGAACAAGGCCATGATGTAAAGCGCCTGTCGGTTCAAGATAGATTGAAACTTATCAGTCGGGAAGCTAGACGTGTCCCTGAAGTAGTCTGTAAACTGATTGACGAGCTGGCCGAAGATGATGTTCATGAGCGGCATGGTAATCCCAGCGCCAATGGATGCGAAGGAGGCAAGGGCGTAGATGAAGAAGTCCCATTTTGTAGCGTAACTGAAAACTCGTATGTAGTCGGCGACTTTTGGTGTTCGTTGGGGTCTTTGGGTATCTTGGTTCGTGGTGGGGGATTTCTCGTCATCGTGCTCGGCGTCATTGGGGGGTTTGGCGTCGGCGGCCATGATGGAGGTAGGGGTAACGTAGTGGTCTGTTGACAGAAATGGATTAGCACAACAGTCAAATACTGTATCGAAGGAGGAATTGAGGTCGTTACTGTTTTAATGCAGATTTCCACCGCTGGAACCATGGGGATTGGGGTGTCTATGCCAAGCAGTCGACAACAGCATCCATACGCTCGCTTTCGAGAAAAGAGTAGATGAAGGATAGACTGAGAAAAAAAGGTTACAACTGCGATGGAACGGAAACAAATAAAGTCAAAGATAAGAACGAGATGGGACATGCACCAACGCAAAAGATCTCGAGTCATATTCGGTCAGCGCGTAATATCTTATATAGCCAGCCCATCTCGTGCTGAAGAACCCCTGTCTCGAGTTCTGCGCATGCTCGCTCCCTCGTAAGAGACGATTTCCTGTTTGGGACGTTTTACGAGCTCCACTCTTTTTTCGCGACGGTTGAAGTGGGCCCGTAAAACTCGTACCGAACTATCCGTAAATCCTGACAGGTAACAGTAATCTTCCTTTTGACGTTTCACACATTTCAGGCATCTCGGGGTCAACAGCTTCCCGATACTGAGCCCGTAAACTTCCCAATGCGTAGCTCAGTTTTACGACGCGAAGGGTCATAATTGCTGATCGTGGCTAGAATCTGCAAATTCTCTGTAAGCGTGGCGATGTCAGGGTCACCAGGAGATAAGGGAAAGCATGAGGCGGGTTTCTGACCAGGATCGAGGAGCCAAATCCTTCGATAACAGAGCTTAGAGAGAGTGAGGTTATTCAACAAACCATATTGACCGGGGTAAGTCGAACAAGATCACCGAATCTTGGGATGTAGTTGGTGGAAAGGGAGCTGTATTGCTAAGATCGCTGATTCATACGCCTGTACTCCTCGAGACGGCCAGTAGGACTGATTCAAATAGCGACGGAATAATATAACAACTCTCTTCAATGACCTTGAATGCGACCTCTTGCCGTTCTCTGAAGGGTCTCTTACGGCCGAGATGCCCTCGTACAGTCCAACGGTCCTAAGCTCCGGTGATACCTAGCACAGTTACTGGCAGAGGCCTCTCGGATGATGAGATGCTTCAATCAGCTCCTGAAATCCAGGCATCCGTTTCAATGCCAAAACAGTCGAAGATTTGTAGAGACTCGCTGTCCGTGTGGTGCATGACTCGGGACTCGATCAATACAAGGTTGGAAGATAACTCAGCCTGTAGTAGCACTGCTCGTTAACAATCGGCAGTATAGAGGTGCATGGAGCATTATTGGACACAAGACACCAGTTCGCTCCTTAGTTTCATTACGGCGTGCCAAGGTGATAGCCCCAACAGCCTTGGGCTCGGGGATCGCCACCGCAAGAGTAGTTCAGGCCCAAGTAAATGGCTAACCACGAGCCCGTTTCGCGAGGTTGGTAGGATCGTACACCGTGATGCCTAGATCTTGGAATCGTGAGAAGTTTGCTCAATATTTTTGACGATAAACGCCCACCTTGATACTCCACGCAGACAAGGGACTCAGTGCGACATGTAGCACTTGCCATTGCGTCTCCGGCCCCTGAAGTGACACGGAGTCCGGGTTCTGCCTTGAGCGCTATGAGCTACTTGAAAAGGCCTCTGCAGATGCCTGGTGTCTTATGATTGCGCAAATACGCTCAGAAACGAGACAGGGGGTTGCTATCCATTTCTCTTTTTTGTAACCAGTGGTTGCTTGTTGAGGGTAAGTTCTGCGCAATTGCGGAAAGCTGATAGGAGTCTGGATCTGTTCGTTGGTCGTAGATACTTTCACGTGGTGAATCTCGTGTTTTCTGGGCCGCTTGTATGGGGAGGTTACACGGCGACGGAATGAGGGGAAGCTTTGTGCAACATTGGAAGCCCGAGAGGGCTTGTTTGCTACCCCTTCTAGGGGATTAGGCAGCAATCGTATCGCAAACAAAGCATCTTTGTCATCTTACTTGCTGGAGTCACCAGTTGTTTCCCAATTCTCATTATCTTCGAGGTGTAACGGATTGGCGCGCTATTTCTGGCATGTCCACGTTGGCAACACTCAGTTCCGACTTCAGGGTTGAGTTCCATGCTGCAGAGAGTCCGGTACAGAGCTTGGTCGATCAGACAATCATGCCGGGTGCTACTGGCCTCGGCGACCTTGACAGAGTGAGGATAGACTGCGAAGCAACCGATGAGCGGCATTATCTCTGGCGGGTCAGCTCAGGCGAAGCATAATATAACCGAAAGGCAATGTAGTTCCGAGGTTGCATTATCTAGACCAGCCACTACCTCGAATTCAGGTACCTCCGCCGAGCTCAGGACATCCATTCTGTCTACCGAGATCAAGACAAGCACTAAAGGTTCCTCGCCCAGCGCTTTCAGGTCGTCCGTGGTGAACCCAGAATTGGCTACGCCGTCTGGCACCCACCCAACCAGCTCGGAGTCTTGGACCTCAACCTCAAGATCGATATCGGAATCATCTATTGGTCTAGAATCATCTCTGATATGAGATCTAACAACCTCTACCGCTCCAGGTTCGATCTCCTACAGCATCCGAGTCAAGTTCTACTACAGCTCTAGAGTCCACATCAAAGTCGACTGATACCAATGCAACTCCTGACCCTGTCACGTCAAACCTTTCCTTGCCGAAAACGTCGACAAAAACCTCATCTATTACAAGCTGGATTCTCACTGTATCTGCCACTGCACATTGACATCGACCACGACAACCACGATAAAGGGGCCAAGCCCACTTCCGACCTGGTTCGATGATCTCTCCCCCGTGGCCATCGAAATCTTGGACTTCTTCATGAGAAAACTCACGCCCGGCGATGGAAACCTTCATATTCCTGCGCCAGCTCAGTCTGACGCCGACAGTGTTACAACCCGACAAGCTCGACCTCAATGGTTCCTCTGGCCAAGAGGCTCTAGTTGTCGAATCGCTGGATATGGGACTCGATCCCGTGGATGATTTGTTAGGTCCGCCGACGGTCAGATACCAGGTAAAGAACCCAACTCGAACGACAAATTGTGGCCGAACCCCAATAAGAAGCCAGGCTCCCCGCGTGCACTCGCCCTTCGATCTCGCCGAGAGGCATTCGGTGGCCGTAGGCTCAACGGTCACAGTTTACAAAAGAAGCTTGCAAACCTAACAATTGCCTTTCCAAGCGGGATGGCCGGGAGCCCAGGTCGCCTTTCCATATCCTGTCTTTACGACCTCTGGCGAAGCCTCACTCATCCCTGTGCCGGCTGACGTATCGAGTTCGATATCGATATTTACAACCAGGTGAGGTCTCAGCCGGCTCTCGCATCGCAGACACTTGTTTCGATTCAGTCGAGCTACTCAGACGAGCCCTCGGTGAGAAGCAACAACTGTTATAACCTTTCAGAAAACCGTTGTCTTTGCTCACTAGGGCCTGAAAAGGCGCGACGCCATAGCCACGCAACAACTTACTACTCATACAGTTCTTACATCGGGACTTGTACAGGACTGGAAGACCAAGAAGATCTCATTTGCCTGCAAGCAGATCGCCACAAGGGCGAATACGGAGGCACAGCCGGTGACTACAACGACCCTAAGGGGCCTGATGGGCAGTGTCGAAAGTACATCCATTTCAAACCCGACACTGTCATCTCAGAGAGCGGAGGGTACCCCTACTTTGTCCACAATACTTGGTATTTGTCAGAAGCGGATCGCCTGATAACCCAAGATCCTCAGCTTCGAGGTGGCTATGTTGCTGCCGTGCGAAACTCGAACAATATCACCTTTGGCACTCCTGCTAGAATCCCCACCCCGGTTGGCCCTGAAGCACTCTACTGCCAAAAGCACTCCAATTATATCTGCTCTGGTTTGCATTCCCTCAGGCCTCGCCCCGGTGACAACTCTTCAGGCAGTGGAATGACGACATTCATTCAGTGTATGTATTGTATTGCTCTCGGACATAATCCTCTGGACTAAAACCTTATTCAATGAAGCATAAACAAGCCGGTTCTTGTTTAAATGCGATCCGAAACCCAGAGGCTACTTTTACCAATGAAACTCAAATTATCATGCATGGGCGTTTTGATATCTGCAACTACCAGTAATCTTCTCGTCACACTCACCACTTCCGGCTCAGCCGGCACACAAGGCACATTTTGTTGTTCCCATTTATGAAGCTGAATGCAGGGTTTATATAACGTGCAACGTCTGATAGGCTGAAGAGCTTATCAGCCTCAGTTAAAATACTCCAAATCCATGGGCGGCTGTTCCAGGCAGATCTAGCGCTGGCGCTATCGAACGCCATGTCAAATTGGAGGGTTACAATCGAGCCGACTAGACCAGCAGCTAAACAGAATCATCTGATGAAGTCGAGTACATTATCAATCGCTAGTTGAGAAATTGCTGACATGCTATAAAGAAACACAAACCCGAAGGACTTGCAACATAGCAGTGAAAGCACCCTTTACTTTAATGCGCCATGTCGGACCCTATCACCGCTTCAATACAGATCGGCATCTCAGCCGTCAAGGCCGGCGCAAGTATCGCGACATGGTGGGAATTACGCCAGAGGAATAAACGCGAAGAAGGGCAAGGCTCAACCTCGAGTGGAAGAGGTGCTGGACTTGATGAGATCTACTTGGTCTTTGCCTCTTTGGGCCAGCGCTTGATGGCACTCGACGTGGTCAACTACGATGCTTTACCGCAGGCCATCGCAGCTGTCAAGGTTGCGATGGACATTTCAGAGGATGATCTGACTTATGAGTTGGAGCGTCTTGATCCGATTCTTCAGTATCTCATAGCCTGTGGCTTCATGTTCTGCGCAGCTTGTCACCCCATGCCCATCTACTATGGATACGGCTGCGGCGTTATGAACGACACAAACTGGAGCAATCCTGAGAACCCGACTTATTGGAATCTGGATATCGACCAGGCCATAGCCTATCTGAAGAGTGTCCCGCACCCCTTTCAACTGCTCAAGAAATCGCCTTCTCGCATTGGACACAGCGAACCGTACTACGAGAAGTATGACAAGAAAGCTTTGAAAGCCGAGGCTGGGGTCGTTGCCGATATCTTCAAGCAGATTGAAAAATTCGGATATCCCCAGCCACTACCGCCAAACGAGGGAATTCGCATAAATACATGGAGTATGCCCTTTGCCACATATGGCGGTTCAGCCATGTATGCCAACGTTGGTCACGACACTGCACCCATCATGACTTGGCAGCTGGACCCTGGGCGGTTTCTGTACGCGTGGACTGTCGGCGAGCGTGCTGACCTCCGACCTGGGGAGGCAGTTTTGCTGCAGGATGAGCATATTGGAGCGTTGGCATCTTGGCTCGAAGGGTTGAATGGAATCACTTTCAAGGTGCTTCTGGATTCAGACCTTGACTGGTCTAAACTCAAGCTCAAGTCTTCAACGAAGAAGTTTTGTATGGCCCAATCTGGGAATGAGTACAATATCAGAGGTATCCCTGATGTTATTGTGCGGAATCCTGACCCGACTGCGCTTTTGGCTGCACGACTTGATACGCTTCATATGGTGTCGGCTTCGGTGCCTTTTACCAAAGCGAAGGAACAAGCTACAACTTCACAAGCGCCATCATCTCCTACTGCGATCTCCCCTCAATCGCAAAAGGTGTTCAGCTCTCCACCTGCATCGCCGCAATCGCAGTCTCCTATGTCCCCATTGTCCATGCCCGAGAAAACGGCACAGACCCAGTCTAATCAAGAACCCGAAGTCCAACCCACGCTACCATGGGCCGACTCTACGCCAATGACACCAATCAGCCCCCACGTTTCTATCCCACACAATGCGACCTCGCATCCTTTCGCTCCTCTTCCAAAAGGATGGGAGTCACGACTCACTCCTGACGGACAGATTTATTATGTCAACCATATGGATCAGACGACGTCATGGACTAAACCTATTGCTCCCGTGGTTGCTCCTCTGCCGCATGGGTGGCAGGAAATGCGCACGCCAGATGGGGTACCCTACTATGCCGACCACAATACACAGACGACATCGTGGGAACGACCACCGCCTGTTGAGCCAACTCTGCCGGCTTATCAGCCCGTCAATGTAGAGTGTAAATCAGAACAGAGACCTCGGTCCGTCAGTGCAAGAAAGTCTGTATCTGCCAGTACAACAAGTACCATGTCCAGCATGCCCTTTTCTGATAAGCGCTCATCTGTGAGCATCCAGTCGGAGGCTACAACAATCGTGAGCAATTCTCAACAAAGTCGCGTCAAGCTAAACAATTACTCCAACCCTCACCCGCAAAGACCCCGACAATTGCTCAACCCCTATTTATATCCCGCACAGGGGAAGGCAACGTGTTGGGTAGCAGATGTTCCTGTCACACCTGACATTTATCAAAAGCTACCATCAGATCAATATGAGACGTCATACATCAGGCATACCGCTCTTTCGGGCCAACCTACAGATCTTAAGAAGCTGGACTTTTCTCTCCGCCAAAGGGGCCGCACTGAGCTTGTTATCGGCTTGAATTTGCACAATGAGTCAACCTTCAAGCGTGAGGTCATCAATGCCGAGCTGATCAAGTCTCTTGGAAGCATCTTGGAAGTACTGCGGACACATTCGTTCTCGCGGGAGTTTAGTGAAAGATGCAACGGCTTGCCGCTGTCTGGCATTGTTGTATGCATCCTGATCCATCAAGATCGCATGAAAGATGTCCCATGGCTGCGCCAGACCGGCATCAGTTTCTTCTGGGATATTCCTTCGTCTGTGCCTCTTAGTGACAGTAAGAAGGCTAATGGCCAATTCTACGACGATGCTCACAAAGCCACCCGCAAGATCCTCGGCAAAGAGGTAAAACTGAATCTGAATGAGGTGAGAAGATCTCTAAGTGTTTGCTTAATCACATAAGCTAATAAGGGATCGCAGTATACGACCACGTTTCATCTGCAAGACTGGGAACGAAGTCAGGGACTGATGCCCGATATCGTCTCTGGTGCGGATCCAGTACAAGTTGTGCTATGCTCGACTTATCGTTCATGGACGGGATCTTACGCTGCAGACTCTTTCAAGCATGTTTGCAACTTGCTGGATGCCAGGTTGTGTATTTCGGTTCCAGGTGGAACGACTGTGACTGGTGCTTCCCTTGAGAAACAGTGGCAGCTTTCGCAATACAGGAAGAAACCGGCTGAGTCAGGGCACGATGCCCATTGCGAGAAGTATATGGGATGACTGGACGTGAGGTATCAGTCTGCGTCGCATAGACCTGGAGGGAAAAACAAACTTCAAACGTAATACAGAGTCATATAGGAATGGTCGAAACTTGACGTGACGCAACGGTCTATCTTGATCCCATGACAACTTGCTTTGATGTCTGATAACTCTCTTGATATATTACATAAAATCTATACATGAGCCCTAGCAGAAAGGACAGTTCTACGGCCATCCAACATTATGGTATCTCCAACACCAACCCAAACCGAACTGCAGAAGTCAAAGCCTCCACTTACTCATTGCTTCATCGTCTTCGACTTCCGACTCAACTTCCACGATGACAGCTTGTTCGACCATTTAGACCCAGACGAATCAGATTTGCTTCTCGTCGCTGGTGGCGGAACTTCCAACGAGTCTTGCCCCACGTCAGTGATGTCACCAGGCGCATTGCCCTCGAGTTCAGGCGGCTGAACGTGAAGCTCGACAAGTTTGTTTGCAAGTGAAGGGCCAATTTGTGCGGTTGTTCCTGAAGTATTTGATGCCATCGAAACATGTCCTTCCTTTGCGCCAACTTCAGTAGAATCGAGTTCAAGAAGTGGTAGCTGATCAGACATCTCGTCCGACTTGTGTAATTGCGAGTAGTCGACTTCATCGCCAGGCAGCTCTGAGATAGTAGGCTCAGCATCCATCTCGACGGGCCCCCCTGGCTGTAGATCGAGACCAACACTGGAAGGGCTTCGAAGGGAGGTGTAGTCGGGAGGGTTACCGAAGCGATTGCTATAGATAATTTCTTCAACAGATGATCTCAGCTTGTTGAACTTGAAGCCAATGTTGACCTTCTTCAGTGGAATGAGGTGGTCCAGTTCATCGTGAACTTGCTGCTGCAACCGCTTCTCCTTCCCATTGAACGTTGTAATTGTTGTCTTCGAGTAGTACTTCGCTGCGTCCTCGATCTGCTTGATAGAAACATATTTTCCATCGTAGCGAAACGACCGCTCAAGAATAAGGATCATGTCGCACGAGCACTTGAGCAACATCCTCGCCGTAGGAGGAAGTCCTAGTAGACAGCCCGCCGCACCAACAATTATACCAATGCCCATAGTCGGCACCGCAGCTCCAATCGAGATAGCACTAACTGCCGCAAACTGCGACAGAGAAACCCGGAGGTATTGCTTAAAGTTGCTCATGACGATATCCGACATGATCTGCTCGATCTCTGCTGGCGCAGCTTTGGGAAAGCCGAAGCATTGGAGTACATGCTCGCAGATGAGGCGTGAAACGGTCGGTGTTCCGACCAAGCCTGTGCAGGGGAGGGGAACGGCGGCAGTGCGGATCGCATGGGTTCCTAGTCTCATACACTCTGTTATCGCTGAGTTGATCTTCTGTTCAACATCAACGACTTGAGCGGCAACACAGAAGAGACGTACGCGTTCGTCGACGATCAGGCCGAGGGTTTGTGAGAGTAGGTCTTTGACACCAGCGTCATCATCTGTTACAGTTAGCGCCCGCTCATAACTCTCACCAATGGATTCTACTCACTCTTTGAAAGGCAGCAGAAGCCGTCGGCTTTGTAGTGCTCGATCTGTGAGAGCTGGTTCCTCAGCTCAGCGAATTGTTCCTCGGCAACAGCATTGGCTTTCTCTTCGGCGAGTCGCTTGGCTTCTCTGTAGTCATCTGTCTTCTCCATGAGTTCTTCCAGGTATTGCATTTTTCGATAGCCAGTGAGTTTATCCTTCTTTGTGCCAACGACGAAAACGGGAACTTGGTGGGAGTATTGGGCGATGGTGGCAAACGTTCGCTTGTCGGCTTCTTCGATACGTGCAACATCGGCATCAACGCAGAACCTAAGATCACGTTAGCTTACTGTACCGCAACAAAGAAGAGCAACTTACCAAATAACATGAAGAGCCTCGGCGGGGTCCTCTTGGAACGCTCTATGTCGAAGGAACTTTGCGATCAACTCAAGCTCAGTATCACTACCGGCCTGCCAACCCCTTGAGTCATGAATCAAGAGTCCAGGGTGCTTGGGGGATTCAAAGGCTACGTTGATGTCATGAACTCCCTGATCATATGAAAGAGACTCATCGGTCATCTCAACACCAAAGACCTTATTGATCAACGTCGATTTGCCAACACCAGTCTTGCCGCATACTAGGATCCGGAAGGCTTTAACGCCGCTTGCTTCGAGCTGCATCCCTTGAAGCCATGGAGCTAATCCATCCTCTGTAGCGACGAGGTAGGAGTCCTGAAAGTCTGAGATTGGCTTCTTGAGGGGTTGGAAATTCTTCAAGTCGTTGTATCGGGGGTATCTATCGAGAATGCAGAACAGTGAGGGATGGATCATGTTTCCATACGGTCCTATGTTTATTAGTTACGTACAGATCGGCAAATTCGGAGTACCTACCAACGTCGCACCATCCTTTCAAGCTCCCATCTGCCGCAAAGACTTTCCGGTTTGCTGCATGTTTGTAGCAATCCGTATCAAGTTTAACGGAGTGAGTTTCCACGCCGGCTGCCGATTTCTTTGCATGTGTACTCTGAAGATCAAACATGCTTGTTCGAAGGCCATTGGTGTATTGGAGGCGCCATTCGATCTCTTCTGATCCATCCAAGGGCGGAAGGTTGCCAGCGTATTGCGGGAAGATCAAGGCCATTGGGTTATCGTTGGCTTTTGAGTCGCCCATATTGTTGACACGGAGGCCAGAGTAGATACTCTCCAGAACCATCCACTGCAACGGGTAGAGTGAAAGGCCGTCGTGAGCTGTACCGCCGATCATATCTTCGTGTGTACCGAGGAACCATGCTTGGGTAAGTGATCTGTGTGTCATGTCCGCATCGTCAGGAATTTTGACCACCTCCGGTGTCTTGTTGGACTTGTTCTCATTGATAGCCAGCGCATGGCGAAGAGTTTCGATAGAGTGGTTGAATGAGATGTCGTATGATGTCTTTGAGTTATGAATGATGGTGTCGAAGAGACCAACAAACGGTATCCGAGGAGGATCTTGCGCTTCACTTTTGATCTTCTGCAATAGCACTGGGCCTCGCTTAAAATCATCCTCAAGCTGAGCCTTGATCAGGCCTAGAGTTGTATCAAACAGGTCATCAAAACTTGGCGTTGTTGGCAGGCCCATTCGATGCACGATGCCAGCAACTGCGCGAGCGATGAAGGCTCCGTGTCCAGAACCGTACAGCCAGAGTTCATCTTCTGGCCGCTCAAGCGTGAGACAGATGTCCCTGACAATGGTTTTGATGAGGTTTGTCGAGTCATCACTTGTCGTGCTCCGTGATCGGAACATGTCGCTCAACTTGACAACACTGCTGGGTGCAGCATAATACTTGGGTATCTGTGCAACAGAAACTCCATTCGACTCGACTAGCCCATCGTGCACTAATTGGTTGATTCTCTGAATGGTTGAAGGGTTCGTCTCCTCTGTTATCGGTCAGCAGTTAATCCTTGACGACGCCAAGGCAAGTGCTCACTCTTGGTTTCCCGAGCCTCAACTCCGTCTACCAACACCACGAGTCGCTTGATGGGTCTCTTTTCTGACATTTTCGAAACTCAGCGTCTGCACACGCGCCCGGACGTAAGAAAAAAGGAATAAGGTTATTATAATAGCGCCACATCAACGGAAAAAGAGAGAGATCGATCGTGAAATAAATCGGGCGGGGAAACCCGTGCTGACATCGACATGGGCGCTCCATTGGACTGTTTCGGGCCATAAGCGCCATTTCCAAATGTGTATAAGATAGCTGGGCGTAAGCAAGGCTGCATATCAGCCTTGTAGGATCAGTGGATCTTGAGGTTACTGAGACCAGTCAAACAAGGTGGTCAATCAGTAGCGGACCTCCGTTTCCGACGGAGTTGCCTTGGCTGGGGGGGCTAAGCCTGGCATATTTCCGAACAAGACGGCCTGCTTCGTTGATCTTTTGTCGTGGTGTGGTGTAGCCTAGGGCTGAGCATTTGCTGTGTTGTGCATCGCCACGCAAAGGGGGGAAGCGGAGGCAGATTGACGACATTACAGGGTTCATGTCAGGTTTGGCGATACAGCCACATACGTCGATGCTGTTTGGGGGCAATCAGCAGAGCCGCATGCTTTGAAATCTCAATTTCCTGTAACCAATCAATTGAAGTCGATATGGCAAGGGCGCTTAGATATTCAGGCGTACTGGTTGAGCAATCGACGCAACTCCGACCCCAGACCATGTCAGCCCATCGGTACGACACAATGCCCAACAACGTTCGCTTTTATCATCGTCGAAATGTTCCAAGTAGCATTTTTCTCATATCGCCATTGATATGATTATCATTAATACAAAAAGCCATACCGCCCTTGATCCAGACTAGTCTCATCCCAATGCCTCATCCTCCCCAACTCAAAACCATACGAGTCCGCAACAACCGAGTTCATTATGAATCTAACGTTACGGAGATCCTCCTCACTATTCTGCACGCAGAACCATGCTATCTGAAGTGGATACACTAACAGCAAGGCGTAACTCGCTGAAGCTTGACCGCGAAGTGCCCAGTTTGCCAAGCGACAGATCTCCAGGGCCAAGAACTTGTTTTTTGAGTCCTGATCAATATTGTTTGTCTCCTCCATACTGTTCTCCGGAAATAGTGAAATACCCAGGTATTCGCAAGGCTGGACAAGGCATAAAAGCATGGCGTAGCTGATTGCGAGAGCTACACATTCCATGGGGTCATCCGGAAGAGGGATGCCACTATTTTCTCTCATCACTGGATCGGTGGTACATACCCATGGCATGTCGCGGTACCATTCATGCAACTTTTCGATAAGTGATTGTGTCCTGTTTCGCAAGACTTCAACTGCAACAGGGTCCGGTACACTTGCTTTCCGTATATTGTCGTAATCCGCGATGATCCCAGGCGGCTGGGCAAAGATGTCATACAGGATATCGATCTTATCTGGAGTTTCACCTTGCGGGAGGCATCTTTTGCTCTCCCATTGCGGCTGGTCGAGGAAACAATGGCGACGTTGGTGACCAGCGGAGAGAGTCTGCATCCAGTCAGTGGCTTTTTTAATACTCCGCGAGGTGAAAAGAACTTACAATGTAGTACCGTGCCGCTTGCAGTACTTGCCTTTCGGCTGGCGTTCTCCATGGTTTTGGGCCTCGCGCTTGCATCTAGGAGTCCGGATGAGCACAAGGTCAAAGTTCCGTCGTTGAAGGACTTGCCAATCTTCCTAGACCATCATAATGAAGGAGCCAAGCAGTCGGTTGAGAAAACACGACATTTTCGTACACACAAAGACACATGACACTCATTAGGGTGCCCATTTCGGGATTTGAGTTGCTGATGTCCGTCCGGAGCTGAGTGAGTGCATGAGAGTATAGCCGTAGCCCTTGTTCACAGGCATTTCTATCCCGGTTCGTTCTTCCAAAGTACATCGCTGCCAATGCTTGTACGCATGATTGATGTAGTTCCGAGTGCTGGCCCGTTAGTAGTTCTGAAAGTATTCCTGGTCCCAGTCCTGGCCCGCATCGTGAGTCTTCTGGTGACAGCTTCGATAATGTGTAGGGGAAGAACAGAGTATTCTTCTGTGGTACAAGGCTGACTATTTGAGGCTTAGGATTCCTTGAGCATTTTGTTGAAGCTCTGCCCTTGGCGAGACGACTGCATTGTGATGTCGCAGATTTCGAAACAGGCTGAGAAGGGCAAGCAGTAGTCGAAACGAACCGAGTCCCCTCGTCGACAAACTTTAGTTGACTATGATACCCTGAGCAGGCAAGACCTGCATTTTGGCATCGTTGACAGTAGGGTTGCTGCTCATCTATCAACAGTCAGTTCCATTAAACCACTCAACTCTCGACACCAACATACCGCATTTAACCTTGCGTTCAACACAAGTACCGCAACGTTTAATGCGTCTTCCGTGTCGAGTCATGTGGAGACGTGTCACAAATGAAACAGAGTATAAAAATATTAATAAACAAGAATAGAAAACAGGTTAGATCGGAACCGAAACCACAGAGTCGGGTTCGTAGGGCTGGGAAAGACAAAGCTTGGCTGGCTGCAGGAAGGGTAAAGGTTGGACGGGGGCAAGGTGTTGAAATACCCCGTAGGGAAAGCGATCAGACGCTAGGACGCCATGCTACGAATGCAGTTAGTTTGGGGGGATGTGGCTTTTGAACGCGTGGAGCTGGCGAGGGATTCGCTTGGCGATGTGGAGGTTCTAGAACTGTAGGGGCAGACAGCCATTGACAAATCTCAATTAGCACTTTGTCTCTGTTCTCTCAGCTGAATCATCGTAGGGGATCCGGGAGAGTCGACATCCCAGTAAAGATCTTGTTCGAGTGTCGATCAATGGCCATAACGTCGGGGTAATCAGGACCCTTTATTGCTCTTCGGGGCCTTTTGACAATCAGCTAGCCCCCAAGAGTATGAGACATTTACGTCGCGATACCTGTCACTTACCCTTCTGAGCATGCCGAGTGGCCTCTGTTAAGGTTTGCTCCACTGAAGGATCGCAGGGGTCGCTCTCTGAAATACCTAATGTGGCTAGATTCATCGTTGGGGGGATATCGGCTGGCAGATGCCGGGGCTTGCCTCAGCTTGGTGTCCAAAAAGGTCAATTCGTCTGCAGCTTTGCCTCGAACAAAGTAAAAGTGTTGCATCATAAGATTTTAGTAACGAGAATCATCGTCGAAAAGTGTAAATACGAATTCCTTGGTTCAGGCAAATCCACGATCGTGCGGGGCAGCGATACTGAGTTCCTCTGATTGGGACGTTGCTGACAAGATGGCCTCAAGCCACAAGCCTCAATCTAGGGTCCAGAAGTATATAAGTGACAATGGCTTTCGCATTGTGCTGGTGACAAATTGAGCATACCCTCGTTCTCAAACAGCGTTGAGCATTCCACTCCGAGTCCAATTGAAGAATTATTTGTCAACTTATCATCAAATTCACCATGCTTCTCTACTCGATTAGCCTCGCATGCTTGATCCAAGCCATCCTGGCACAGACAACCATCATCACCGGTGAAAACAATAAGAACTGCCCCGGTGTTCTCAATAATCCCTCCGATAACAAAGCGTATTGCTGCGTCGGCGGCAAGCTTGACCTCAGCACTTGCGAAGGATGGCCTATCTGCACAGGCAGTTCTTGGGAACCCAAGTCAATGAGCTGCTATACCACGATCCCCGTCTCAGCATCAGATTATGACTCGCGGGTCAAGAGTGCAAGCTCGAGATACCTGAATGGTGCGGAGGCATCGGCTACAGACGATGCGTCGTCCGCGACTTCAACTGATAACAGTGCCAAAGACATGGCTTCGAAGACAGCCGCCAGGGGAAGTGCGGAACAGACAGCTTCGGAGACCAGCGCTGCGGCGAGTTCCTCTCAGACGGGCAATGATTCGAACATGAAGACGCCTGGTTCAGTCGGTGGGCTGTTGGGAGGTCTCATGGCTATGTGGATGGTCCTGTGAAGCCCTTGAGTTAGCAAGAAGTCCGGTACATCTGGAATAACAAGTTCGAGAGGTATTAAGTAAAGAAACCGCTAAAGAGGGCTTTGAAAAGATCATGAGAGGCTGTGGCAACCGAGCATCGCTGTTTGTTGAGTTCTTTGACCAGACTAGGCAGATGCGAGTATTTCGAGTCACTATCAAACTGTCCGCTTGTTTTGAAAATGATCCAAATTTTCATCAATGTACATTCAATTTTCTTTGTGGCGTTCTTGAAAAGACTTTTCCTTGTGTTAATGTTGCTTGGTTGTTTATTGCTCAATGAAGCCCCACCTCCTTGTTCTCCTTTCTGTGGTCCGTCTTTGGCAAACAACCACGCAGGCACCAACTTAGCCACCAGTCACGATGCCTTCAACCACATACGACCATACCTGCGGTAAAGTACGGGATCCCGTCTGCTCTCCCTTAGTCAAGCCCGCAAGGGGTAGATTAGTAGTTAGGTCGGAGACGACTAGCGAATACCTGCTGTTGTATGTTTTTTGTCTTGTGAACAGAGTCTTGAAGACATGCAACTCTATCGTACTTCTTTTTTTGACATGGTTCATTTAGGATTGATCATCCTTTTTACAGAAAGGTAATGCGAGGATGGGTTGTGTCTATTGCAGGTTCATAAGAGCCAAGGTGCTAGTCACTGGATTATATAAATCCAATTATCTTTGCAAGACGCTATGCTACAATATCCATGTATCCATTCCACAATAGGTCCCAAACCGCATCCATTTTATTGTCCCTCTGAGCCGTCTCGACAATGGCTCACTCCAGCAAACCATTCTCTATCCTCACTCAGAATTGAGCTACTCGGAGCTCGTAAGGGGTCTCGCCTTGAGTTTGTTTGAGGACTCTGTGAACGACGATGGACCACATAAGCTCGATTTCCCCAGTATAGCGAGGATCTCCAGGCTGGTCGCTCTTGACCCTGACCCATCGATGGTGGGGCTGAGCGGGAGGCAGATCCTGGTCTTTCCGAATGATCCAGACACGGGCGACGAAGTCTGAATGAGTGCCTTCAAAGAGCTTACGCTCCGGCTTGTCTACAACCGGGACATGGGTTGCGTCACGGATCTCAAGGGCGGAAAGAGGTGAGAACCACACTTCTCTTTTCCGCTCGTAGTAGAGAAAGCCGGCCCAGAAGCCTCCCCGAGTCGTCTCGCTCTTGTCGTAACCATATAGCCCGACCAGGGGCGAGCGGGAGGCTCAAAGGGCACTAGAGCACCACTGGTAGGGCAGCGACACTCATTCGGGCCAGGAGGTGGTGCCGTTGTTCCAGACCTCGCCGATATGCTGTCCAGGAGCAATGCCGTTGGTAGGAGGGTCACACCGGTCTGTCGGAAGCGCTCATCGAAGCAAAAACCCGGAATCCACTAGTCATTTGGGACTTTTTTCGCAAGAATGTAGAGCTCGTCGAGCCAGACTAGCTTGGCGAGTTGAAGGTCCGGGACAAAGGGGTCCTGGTTCCACAGCACTTTAGTAGGTCTAAGAGTAGGAGGTTCGTCAGGGTTGGTTCGGCCCTGCCACGTCTTCCGCCATAGCGACAAAGAGTCTCCGGGATACGTGGCCTCATCAAACTTTGAGGAATGGTGATGGGCGGGTTTGTGAAGCCAGACAGAGAGAAGTCTCCGGACGGGAATATTGCCAGAGAAGCGATGGTAGTTAGGCAGCTTCATATCCCAGACTCGCAGCATATCGCGGTAAGGTTCAATGGTAAAAGCCTTGCGAGAAGGTCGGAAGATGACAGCACCCTGCGAGGGATCCCACTCACTCCGATGGGGCTGAGGCTGAACGATCGTGAAAGCTTCAATGAATCGCTTCTCTTTGATGGCGTTATAGATCATGCGGCATGAGAGCTTGAGATTGAGAAGACTCTGCTCACCGGCAGACGTGATAGGGTAGTACTTTGTCTTTGCATCGCAGGGGACGGTGAGAGGACAGATGCTGAGAGTGAGGAATTCCATGATCATTGACTGCAGTTCGGGAGCGAGATCAACGAAAGATATCTTGCCGGGAACCAGCTAAAAGGAACATGTTAATGATATTGGATCAAGTCTAGGGATGGGAGAGCTTACCCGTGTGCCTCTGACGGGAGGATCCATGGTGAGATCGTGAGATGGACACTGAGGGATGAAGGTGAAGAAGGAAGTGATTAGAGGGGGGTTTTGGAATACATAGATAGATATTTGAACGACAGAGACTTACCCACAGAAGTGGGCCTTGCTACAGCCACCAAATTCAGTGACATCCACTTGTGCAGCTGCAGAGCATTCAGGAACGTGCACGAGCAAGTTTCTGCAAAACACAATACGAATAGTCGATTCAGGATGTTGTAAGCACGTCATGAGCTTTCCTCAAGGTAAAGTCTATAGCTTTACATGACTTCGATCCTCTTTACTCATATAGTCTTTTTGCCTGAAGGCTGTTGTTGAAGTTTGCCGCTAGTGTTAATGAAGCTACGAATAACACTCGATCACTTCGTTTTCTGTGAGCAACATCTCCCTCAGATGCACACACCATGTCATCTTAGAGATCCTCTATCTGCAGAGCGGGGGTTCGGACACGAATTGGAATAAAATACTACTGCTTGTGCCATTGGAGACTTCCTAACAACTAATCGTCTGTAGATCAATGGCTGTGGACAATGGCATTAGACAAAGCACATGGTTATTAGTGGAACTATTGAGACTATCTAAAGTCCTCTGATGAGTTTCTATGTTACCTCGATTGTGTATAAGTAAAATGTTGTTGACTGTGGTTTATCCCTATCCTGACGAGATGTTGTCAAGCATCAAGGCGGACTCCACAGCCTCAGTGGCAGCACCTAGACGTTGGTTGAAGTCAATTCAGCATCCATTCGGGCGAATGGTTTAGTGGTATAATACTCCCTTAGCATGTTCTTCTGCGAGCGTTATTTGGGAGTGGTCCAGGGTTCGATTCCCTGTTCGTCCAAAATTGGTGGTTTGAATCCACTATTATCCACATTTTTTTCCCTTTAGTGCTTTGTTTACTCCGTACTGATCCTTTTTGCACGTCACCTACCCGGGACAATAGCAGATAGCCAGAGAGGCTGGATGCCAGACTCTTAATTGGTTATAGCTTTATGTATTTACAATTCTATGTTTAGTGTTTTGCAACGTTCCTCTGTTTCAAAGTCAATTAATTGGTGACCTCCAGTGTGCCATTCGGTTTCAGTTAAAAATTCACTTATTATCAGTTGACATCTCAGGCGCATTTACAGTTGGCGGGGCTGTCCCCTCTCAACCATCAGCCTTGGACCCCACAGAAGCAGAATCACGAACTTTGTCATGAAATTCATCAATGCCAAGCGCGCAAATGTTTCAGCAGCACGAATTGATGGAGCAATTGTGTTAAATATGCTGTGCAACCCAAGGAACGAAGATAATACCAATGCCCTTGAGTCTCAGCCCCCGCTGAAATTGATTGCTACGTGACCCACAAAAGGGACAGCTGTTCTCATTCGTCAAATTTCAGGGAGGACCTTGACCTTGCACAAGCCAGGCTGTCACTAATCATCTCTGGTCATCTCTCCCGCTTCTCCAGATCAGATCCAATACATACATACGCACACCAACACACCACCATCAGCCTTGTCCCTGTACCCGCCTCACTTTTCCATTCACTCGTTTGTCTCTCTCTCTCATGACTACCTAATTACCCCCCTTTCTTTGTCCCCAGGGCCATCGCACCATGGTCCGCGCCCTCAATCTCCGCCTCGCCCTTCAGGCAACAGCTATCAAGGTCTCGGCAAACCTGGTCACCCAGATCATCATCCACTACAGAACACCAGGCGTATCGACTTTTGATGCCCAGCAGGTACTGGAGTTTGCTATCTATGGCTTCATAGGCTCTCAGGTCGGCAACATCATCCAATTCATCCTGGAGGACTGCTTCCCCACTGGCCACGCAATCAGGGCGAACGAGATCCTGCCGCAGGTTCAGGCGGATGTGAAGCAAGTTGAGGAGAAGAAGGACGATGATACGAGAGGAACGACTAGGAGATGGTTTAATATCAGTCCGGATCTCATTTGGCGCAACGTTTTGGCGAAGCTGATTCTTGATCAAACAATTGGTCTTGCCATCAGCGGGTCCGTCTTTCTCATCTGCACAAACATCGCACGTGTTTCGCACCCCTTCCTCGTTCTGGAAGTCATCCGTAATCGACTTTGGCCACTCATCAAAGCTGGCTGGCATATCTGGCCATTAGTTGCCATCTGCAATTTCCTATGGGTTCCCGTGCGCTCTCGGGTTTTGGTGGCAGTTTGTGTTGGGTTCGGCTGGAGTATCTTTTTGAGCGTCTTTGCCATGCGGAAAGGCAATTGATGGGAGTTTAGACCAGGTATTTTTGGTCTTGTCTTTGCGTTGTTGAATGGGTGTTTAGAGGAATTCCCCTGCGGAGCACTTTTCTTGTATCTAGGAGTTCGAGTTTCAAAGTTATACGGGATTAAAATTTTGACCCTAAGTTTCTGTATTATGTTGAAATCATGAAGACTTTCCCTGCAAGAAGAAAGACATAGAATCGCCTCGGGTCCTGACTCTAAGCTACTATTTAGACAAGGCTCGTATTGCTGTCTATTGGTTTGAATGAATTGAATGCCATGGTACTGACTGAGCAAGAACAACGGCGCTTGCAGTGCAGTATTATCCAAAGTAAGAACTCTAATGACAACTTCGAAGGAACTGCCGACTTGAAACAACCCAGGCAGTTACATGGAACATTGCTGCAAGTTCCATCTGCTTGCGTGTAATATCGAAAACGCACCAGATGTTCAGCTTTTGCAGCTAAGATGCAGCCTGCCCTCTGCCCCTAGCCTCGGGGGCCGAGGGCCAAGCCCACGTATTCGCATAGTTCAGTGAAATAAGTCTGCCAGCCTCGACCATCCTCAACAAGCTAAAACAAATTCGATTTCAGAGGTGTCAGAAGTCACGTGCCCAGGATAGTAAATCAACCACTGCGCTCAGGTAATGGCCACTTGCAAAGAATGAGATGATTTGCTCTGGATCCAAGTTCCGGCTAGGCACTCCGTTGAGTGACAACTCAGCAAATTCTTCGGAGGCCGGTCGTCGTCCTTATGCGAGGGGGGCATCGGGATGCTTGCAATGCATGCATATGAGTAATGCGGTTATACCACTGCAGTGTGTAGTCGTGAGAAAGTCGACCAATCCAGGCATGTGAAGTCACACCCAAAGTAGGAGTGTCCTGAAAATAAATAAGTGCCATGTATTCAGTACGGTAGGTCGGAAGTTCAGCTCAGGGAGGCTACTGGCCTGTCGGGCCTCCTCAGGTTGGGTATGAAGGGACTCGAGTCACCCGGATTGTTGGTATTCAGCCGAAGAATCTGTCATTGGGGCTTACCACAATCGCTTGACATGCCACACAGCTCAGTAGATTTGGCAACTTATCAGGTGCTCGTGAACATTGTCGGAGACTTGGTAAAGGCTCTCTATAAGAGATGTTGGCATTAGTATGGTAGAAATTGACTGATTTTAGGCCACGACCGATCGGCTAGATCATCGTCGACACCTGGATCGGCTTTCCAGTATTGTTCGAGTATTTCCAAGGCTCGCTGCGTATTCAGCAGCCCAAGCGCAGTTGAGACGCCTTGTAACGAAGTCTTTATCCTCGGCCTATCATCACCAAGCGCATCGCAACCCGCAAAAAACAAGGGCGGAGTAAGCAGAGTGACTGGTGTGAGTCCGTCTCGTAGCGTCAGACGCTCTGCGCATTCGAGAATCTGATTAACGAGATTTTGGACGAGAGGAGATGATCTTCTCTCATGGCGTAAGCGTCGATGAATGAGGAGCAGACCGGTGAGCTGCCATATCTGATTCGATAAGCGGTATTCGTGGACTTCGGCAACAGATAGAACGCGACCGCGTATTGACATGACTGGTGGAGGGTTCGCTTGATCTCGGTCGATTATGGACTGTAGATAGTTGAGTAGCCACCAGACCTCGGCATCGACTTGACCCCCTTGTGATGACATCTCAGACGCAATCCCATCATTGTTGATTCGGCTTAGTCGTGCAATCTCTTTGAACACTACGAGAAGGTCCTTTGTACGTGCGAGATACATATCGATGTATACAGGCTCGTCATCTGTGTCTGATGCAAGCGTTGTTGGTGAGGGGATACTCGACTGTTGTGGAGCGAGGTCACTCATCGAAAGACAGACCAGCGATTCGGTCATATCAAACCATCGTAGTAGAAATCGCAATTCGTCCGTCGGGTTCTGGGAAAGCCCCTTATCGTGGATTCGAGAAATGAGCCCCCGCGCTCCGCGGAAGTGAACGCTCCATCGCTCTGGACTGGGCTCGCTGGCGAAGACTTCGCAAACGAAGAGCGCTCTCGATGCGGCCAGTAATGGAATGAGTTGTTGATCTTCATCACACTCTGAAAGTTTCTGGCAAAGAGATCTGGAACTTAGAGCTTGAAAGCCGGCAACAATGAGCGCTTGTGAGGACTGCTCCTCGCTTGTTTTGCAGGTCGCAAGTCGGTGAGTGGCCGCCAGCGCGACGATACCCTGCAGTAAGGGCTCATTGAAGACTGCCATCGGCAAGATGAGTTCGCATAACTCATCAAAGATCTGGGGATGTGGCGCAAGAACTTTGACGGTCCTTTCGGTGAAGTACTGCAGGCCTGACCGATGCAAGGGTGATAGGTGACCGAAGAACTCGACGGATGGGGTTAGAGGGGGCATTGGCAGTTGCCGTTGACTGACAACAAGTTGACAAGACTCAGGTTCCCCTGCTGGAGAAGTTGTTATCCATTCTGGCTCATCGATGTTCTGATCTGGAGGAGGCGATGCAGCCTTTGATGGGCCTGGTCTGGGGGTAGAAGGAGAAACATATATGAAGTTTTTCTTGTTTAGATCTGAGAGATTGTTAGCATGTATCTTGTGCAGTGACAGACTGACATGCCTAGTCGTTGAACACTGCCTTCATTCTGTGATAAACAATCCCCAAAAGGTGACCGATTGAACGGCCTCCCTCCCCAGCGGAGCTTGACCCCGTATTCGCACTTGACCCCGGCAGTCTGACATCTCTGACACGAGGGTCTCTCTTCACTGCACTTCTTTTTAAAGCTCTTACACCTCGCACAACCAACCCATGATCGACGCTGCGGTGGCATCCCAGGGGCTTTGAGTTTGGAGCGCAAAGCAAAACATGCTGCTTTGGGGTTATGTCATTTGCTAGAGAACAAATGAGGGCGGGGGAAAGTTAAGTTGGTGATGCTCCAAGGCGGCGAATGGAGATAAGGCTAGAGACTGCGCTAGTACGAAATAAGAAGGATCAGGCGACTGATTGCTTATCTGTGTCACCTGCACTGATTGTCTTGAATTTGACTGGCTGCTCTTATCAGTAATGATAAGAAATGACGGATCATAAACCCGACATCTTCACTTTCTTGACTATCATAAACTTGAGCATGTATGACCAAATACATCAATTGAATGTCTGTCGAGACTGTTTTTTCCCTTTCAGTACTGGAACTAATAAAACTGAAGCAAAGTCGCTCGTGTCGCCATACATCTTCACCAATGAAACAAACATCCTCTGTTGAAGCCTGGATCAACTAGTAGGCAAACCGAAAGTCCAGTCGCTTGTTGCCTTCATCCTTTGTAGTGTCAAGATAATGCTTCTTCTGTTCATCGTCCATGGTATCCCAAATCTTATCCCGGCTCTTGTTTCTCCAGATGTAGTAGGTTCTGGTCAACAGATACAACGTGATGTTGAGCGCAATGATGGCCAAGAGATTCTTGTTTCCTTCCCGGTATCTCGGCGCGTCTTCTTTGCGGTACACATTGGATGCGATAATACCGGCAGATTGAACGGACATGTTATAAACAGCTGCTGAGACTGTCCTCAGACGAACGGTATTGGAGTTACGTGAATTCCAACTGACTTGGATTGGATGGGCTAGGAAGATAATGTCAGTCGGTGATATGTAAGTCAAGGGGAGACAAAACTCACCAGTCGGAGAACCAAGCAACAGTGTCAACACGGCGAACGAGACCCATCTGTTGACGGTGCTCATGTCCACGACGTATAGATAAATCATGAACGGAAGTTTCCAGATCTGAACAGCTAGACCAAGCAGAGATCTTTCATTCCACTTCTCAGCCAGGTATGAGATCAGTAGCAAGCCGCCAATGGAAAGGATTGTATGCGGAATGGTCAAAAGATTGGTGACAAGAACGTTGAAGCCAAGGCCACGAAGGGTCAAAGTGAAATATTGGGCGGGCGGCGTGGCTGGGATCAAGAATGTCAAACCGATGGCATAGATTGGCCAGAGGTCGTAGTCTTTAAGCGACGCCCATAGCAACTTCGGAGTAATGGGTTGGCGGTTATGCATGTCGCCCTTGCTGCGATCGTCACGGATGACTCGGTTTACCATAATGCGCTCCTCTCTGTACATCGGTCAGTCTCCAAGGCATATCAATCTCTGGAGAAACTTACCGCTCAGTGAACCAACCGTTCTTACCACGTAGAATGCCTGAGGTTTGAGTGGGTCCAGCAGGCATGAGAAACCATGCGGAAATGCCAACCGCGAGCGTCAGCAGGCCCTACTCGCACCAGTCGTCAGTACAGTCAATGATACCAAGAGCTTAGATGACAAACCTCAAAGAGAAACAACCATCTCCAGCCCTCATACCCATGCCAACCTCGCAGTTGGAGGAAGCCTGCCCCGAGAAACCCACTGATGATATCGGCAACGTTGTATGCCGTCCAGAAGAAGGCCAGACGAACAGTGAGTTCACTCGCGGTGTAGAAATAACTCAGGTATAGGATCGTCTACAAACATTCCAGAACAATGATCAGTTGAGACCACTAACACTTGGACAGGACGGCATCATTGAATACTCACATCCGGGATAAATCCGCCCTGGAAGATGGCCAGTAAGGCACGGCACGCCAGAAACGAAGCCCTTCCGTCCAACCAGAACTGGCCCTAACCATATCGTCAGTATCAAGAAGAACTCGAAGCTTCTTATGACCTACCGCAGAGACAAGACTCCAGAGGCACAACTGCATCGGAATCCAACGGTCAGGTCCGAGGTACTTGCTGACAAGCTGGGATGGAAGTTCTGCACACAAGAAGGACAACTTGAAGACAGTATTTCCAAGATTGTAATCTAACAAGGCAAGTTAAAACAAGACAGCAATCTGGTATAAGAGACTAACCGTTGGTATCCATCTTCAGGTCTGGCAGAAAGTTGTCCGAGACAGCTTGAGACAAATTCGACCGATCCAGCTCAAGAGCCATAAACATGACGCAAGCGAATATCATGATCCGTTTATCAATCTTTCGAATGACTTTGCGCTCCTCATTGAAAGTCCACCGTTCGGAAGGGTCAAATCGATGCAGATTCTCCCAGTCAGATCGTGGCTGGTAGTGCCTCGCCATGTCCGGGTCGTCAAAGACGGACCGACGGGTTGCAATAGCCTCTCCATCTTGTTTAGACCGTCGCTGCCACCAACTTCGAGGTTCTTCCGGTGCAGCGAGGGGAAGTGTAGCGATCAGAGGGGTTACCTTGGTGGAGGGTATCGACTTGGAGGAATCCGAGTCCGTTGGGTCAATATGAAGGCCAACAGCATTCTTGGTGCCTGACAGACGAACATCATCAGATTGCGCCATTGCGAATATCAATCTATTATTTGGCCCTCTTCGGAAGTCGTTTTGCAATCATCTTGGATGTAACAGCGCCTTTTGTATACATCGGCGTTGGTACAGGCAATGGCGAAATCCATGTTAATGATCTCGAAAGACTCAACTTCGTGGGGTTAAGAATGCATCTATGGCGTCAGGCATGGATATGATAGCGAGATGTAAGGGTTACTTCTGATGGTATTATTTGGCTTCGCTTCTGACCATTGATTCATAGACCTCCCTGAGATGGTTACGGAGGCATGTGTGTCTCGATGGTGAGCACCCTAAGCTTCCAAGTGGAAAGGTAACACAAATGAAGGTTCAATTGGCCGATAACGCCTTTTCGGATCTGTTGAACTTCTCCGGTTCTCGGTCTAAGCTGTATTTCAGTGGTCCTTGGCAAAGATTTGCAGTTCACGACAGAACTGAGAAGTATTGCACCATTGCTCGAGCAACCACTCAAGACCTTGATATTTCAATGCCAAGCCAATTGCTCAATATTACGCCATTGCCTACTCCCTGCAAACAGAATCAGTTTATAACTCCTGGACTCAAAACTCACCGAAACTACGATGGTTGGCCTATCTGCGGCGCTTCGTCGCCTCGCATCTCGGGTCGGATCTCGCCCCCCACGAGCTCCGAAGAGCAGAGGCGGTTTGGGGCACTTTAAGTTAAGGTTGGGCTGATCTCATAGTTCCTTCGAGTAATATCTCCGCGGGTAACTCTATTTGCACTTCGAAGACAAGATGGCGTGCTTCCTGTCAAGGTCTTGAGTCTGTCTGTTCAGATACTCGTCATTCTGGTCGGTGTTCTGACAAGGCAGGTTGCTGCATGGCTTAAGTAAGTTCTTAAAAATGTATAAAAAATAAAGAACAACCACCAGCAAAAGCTGGGAGCTATACTCCATTATAAAGTTCGAATGACTTTTGAGGTTACCTGCAATTACGAAAACTATCTAGGCTATACTATTTGGTACTACTAGTGGTAAAATAGAAACGTTAAAGTGTGATTGTGGCATTCTTCAAGTCAGTGATCTTGGAACTTGAACCCGTCCAGAAGATGTACTCCCTTGATTCGACTTGATATTTGGCATTGTTGTAGTAACCAAGATCATTCTTGGGTATACTGAAATTGACAATCTTACTCTGGCCTGGCTTCAGCTCAACCTTCTGAAAGCGGATCAGACGTTTGTTCGGAAGCTCGATCTCGGAAATCGTGGGTCTCTGATAGACCTGGACGACCTCCTTGCCCGTAAGAGAGCCTGTGTTGGCCACTGTAACGGAAATGGAAACGGTGTCACCCTTCCGAGTAACCATAGGAGCAGAGATATCAAAGGTGGTGTAGCTGAGACCGTAGCCGAAAGGCATGAGTGCATCACCCCGCTTCAGACAGGGGAAGTTGTAGTCATATGTGGCGCAAACACTAGGAGTCTGAATAAAGCTCACGCCGCCTTGTGCGTCAGAAGGCAGAAAGTCGTAGTATACTGGGAGCGCACCCTCATCTTGCGGCATAGTCACAGTCAGCTTGCCGCTGGGGTTGACCTTGCCCTGGATGATCTCGACCGTGCTGTCAGCGGTGAACTCGCCAGCGAGAAACGTATGGAGGATGGCGTCTGCCCGCATGGTTGAGTTGTTGAGCACAAACGATTGACCGCCACTAAGAACAACAATCGTGGGCACGCCGGCGTCGAGAACAGCGTCAATCAGTTGCTGCTGACTACCGGGAAAGCCCAAGCTAGCATGTGTGAAGAATTCGCCATCCGTACGCTCACCAGCATTTGAATCCAGAGTGTATACGGACAGAGAGCCAATAGCCACAATCGCAAGGCCAGCCTCCTTTGCAGCCGCGACAGCAGCTTGTATGCCCTCACTATCACTATCACGTACGAAAGCAATGTCAACACCTTTGACGTACTTGACGTTCTTGGCTCCGAGCGCTGCCTCGAGACTTCCCTTCAGCGTGCGTCCATACAAAGGTTTCTCGCTCGTACTGGGAGCGTAGCTTCCGGGGTTCAAAATATCGGCCATGGGGCCGAGGAGCGCAACCTTGGAGATTTTGGGCTTGGGAAGAAACTTGTTGTTCTGGAGTAGGACGATGGATTCGCATGAGGCCTTTCGATTGACATCGAGATGCTTAGATGAGCGAAGTGCCTTTTTAAGATCATTAATCGTGGGCAGCGGAAGATCAAACATGCCAGTTGCGAATTTGATGATCAAATGCTGCTTCACTGCTTCGTCAACCAGACTCACGATCTCCCGGTCGTCTGAGCTGTTAGCAAGACTTGGAAATGCGGCTGGTTGTTGAGGAGCTAGTTCGAGCTGCAATCCGGCACGGAGGGCCTTAGTAGCTGCATCTTTGAGCGATGAAGCCACGAGGCTTTGAGTATGAAGATGTGGAATGGCCATAGCGTCCGACATGAGCAGGCCCTCAAAGCCCATTTCGGATCTGAGCATACCCTGCAGAAGCTGTTTGTTAATTGACATGGGGACCCGGTCGATGCTGGAATACGACACCATGATAGACGCGGGGTTTTCCTTGAGTACACGAATGTACGGAGGGGCGAGGTCGTTGTATAAATGATTAGTGCCGCCAGCCATGCTTGCAGTGTTGATACCGCCGGCACCTTCTCCGTATAAAAAGTGCTTGACCGTCGTGGCGACTTTGATGAATCCGTTCCTATCTTTCTCTTCCATAGTTCGGACGTACTGCGCCGCGAATTCGCCGACAAGGTAGACATCTTCACCGTAGCTAGTAGAAAATCGGTTAGCCACACGTCCATGTGCACAGGAAGCCGCCAACGCTGAGAGTATAAAGGAGAAGAAATATGTACTGGAAAAGAAATCGCAGTATAGGAGAGGACACTGTATACACTTACGTCTCACCCACGCGGCCGTATCTCGGATCCTTGGCTACGTCTAGCTCAGGACTTAGTACCCAGTGCGTCCCAAGAGCCATATTCTCGTCTCGAATCGCTTCCGCTACTTGGCCATACAGATCTAGGTCCCATGTTGTGGAGAGTGACAGGGTTGCTGGAAACAAGGTCCCTCCAGGCACATAGATGGAATTGACTGAATCTGTGACTGTAATGTACGGAACTTTGCCATCCTGCATCTGCTCCTGTCGGACTTTATTCGCAAATGGTAACACCTTTTCAGCAGGATTCAACTGTGAACCGTAGCCTGATGATTTGCTTGTTAGCTTGGGACTTATTCGTAGAGACAAGGCTTTATGCACTTGTGTTTGGCGAAAGACCTACTTAGTATGCCATGTTGTAGAGGGTACAGTGCATCATAAGAAGTCCGGTTGAAGGTTGAATTAGGATCCAGAAGCTTTCTTATACCACCCAACTGAGCGATCTTCTCTGTCCATTCGAGTGTTGGTAACAGAGCCATCGCGCGCTCAGCTGGGGAAAGAGCTTTATTCTTCCAGGTTTCGCTGTTTGGGCCCGGTGCCGCGATCACAGTGTAGGCCAAGGATCCAGCAAGAGCCAGGGGTGTTACGGTGAAATGGAACATCTCGAGAGGCTGTTCGTGGTGACTTGGGTGGAGGCGCTGACGGCTAGGGTCCTGAGGGAGGTACTGTTAGCGATTGGATGTATACATGGGATAGCATTCTTCTTATAGTTTCCATCACAAGGTGATACAGCAGAGATGAGAAAGTCTGCATAACTTCTTCAAGGTACATCGGTATAAAGCTGGGGCATATGGCCTTAGCTTGCTTGTCTCATTTCTGCACATATGACGAATCAATCCACCTAGCGAGCTGAACCATGTCTTTCCCACCAGGGTTTTTCGATGATCTTGTCTTCGGGAATATGCACGATCCTCTTCCCTAATGCCTAGAGAAGAATCCGGGGTAAAACCTACGTTTCTGATTCGACAGAATCACAATCTGGAGATATAGGCCGACAACCGGATGGCATTGTCATGTGTTGAATTTTGACTCGGTGACCGTGAGCGTGAAGTGAGCCCCGAAGCCCGTCGCTCGGATAGTAGGAATCCATCTTAGTCTCTTCTCTGGACCCTTTGGAGTCTAATCAGGGTGATATTGACCGACTACCGAATCCCAGATCAGATGCCCCAGTATATATGGATATCGGCCGGAGTTACTGCAAAGGGCTAGGCTGATTTGAAAGGACATCGGTCCTCGAAGGACGCAATCACACTCACTTTCGACGAGACTGGTTCGTTTTTGTCGCCGAGCTCTTGAACCCTTCCAAGGGAGCCACTAGTTCTGTGCGAAGTGCCGATCCCCGTTCTTTATCTTTAAACGAGAATGAGAAAGATCGGCCGTTGCAAGGTGAGCATAATGTAAGATAGAGCCAGAATTGCATCATACCAGATAATGCCCCATCATTTCGCTTGTACTTCACAGGGACTAATACGTGGGTTGTAATGTTTCTGACTAGATCCCAAAAAGTATGCCAAATACAAGAGAGAACGACACGCATTTCCCAACAGAAAGTGTTCCCTGATAACTTGGCAGCAGCAACGGTGCCATCAGAAGATTATAGGGCTTCGCTTTTGTAGCCAAAGCAATGTCTCAACGAAGGGATCGCAGTATTTCTGGCAATATTCGTTCTTAATATGTAAAGAGATGACCTGCCCTTCCGTCGACAACACAGGCGCTACATGGGGAGTCAATAGCATGATTAACTGCTCAAGCGCTTTCACCCAATTCCCTGAGTTGATCCTCCAGGAGCCATGCCCAGTCCTGGGGAACCCACCACCCAAAGAGGCCCGGCACAGCAGGGCTTCGAGTGCTCGTTGGCCCTTGATCTTGAGATTTGGCCGTATGCGGTCGAGACTTCTCTTTTGTACCATGATTATTGGTCATGGAGTACGTTCTTGGGTGACGATTCGTTGATCGCAAACCGGCATTCGCAACAGTGGTAGCGGTAGATGCATCAACGACGCGAGGTGTCTTTTCTTCAGAAGTGTCATGGTTGCCCCGACTGGAAGGATTGTGATCCTCCATTGTGAACGACGGACGCCGAGGTGTTGTAGCAGAACCAGGGGTTACTTCGTGAGGCCTCTGGTCCTCTTCGTCATCATGTCCAGCATTTGATAACTCAGCCCGGCGCAATAGACTGTGTACAGCTAAACGCTGCCGAGCACGCACAGCTTCGGAAAACTGACCGTCTGATCTACTTTGAGCCTGTAGCCAGGACAGTCGACGGGCCTCACTCTGCAGAGCCCGACCCTCTCCGGGCTCGCCGTTGATCGCTGGTACAGTAGCTGGGTAGGAGTTGGCTATGCTTATCTCGTTTATTGTGATTCCTGAGGAACCTGGTGTTGCTTTATGAGATGGTGTTCCCGCCAAAGGGGTTGCATTTGCTGTGGCAGCTGACCCCTGGTTCGCTGTAGCGTGAATAGATCCGGCGGCCTCCGGCTGATAGCTAGGAAAGTTTTGTTTCGTCTTTTGCTGGTCTGAGAAGATAGCGATGGACTCCTCCAGCTCTCCAATAATTGGACTAACGAGTGCTGAGAATCGGAAAAATCTCTTAAGTGCAGCTAAGCAAAGCTCGGCACGGCTAACAGCAAATTCCGGTGACGGCCGAGCAGGTCCTCGGCCGAATCGAGAGATAAAGAGGATCAGACGGGTGGCGTGATAAGCACATATAGCTGTGTCGAATTCGAGGAGGTGGTGTTGTGTGCTATGCTGGTTGAGCGTGGTGAGTATGTAGATAATACACATTGCGTGATGCAAGCACTGAGCCTCAGCAGCAAGGAGGGCCTGGTGGTCGTGACCAACGAGCACAGCAGCGGGAGCAGCTTCTGAGTACCCAGGCAAAAGGATGCGGTTGATGTCGCAGTGTGCTTGGTGCCAGGAAATGTGGGCCAGCAATAGACGGGGCAGCCATCGGGAGATCGACCTGTCTCTGTTGCTACTGCTTCCAAGGGGCTGGAATGTTTCATCCGCGCGTAGTAGAGCTTCTAGGATCGGCGCTGGTTTCTCCATGGATGCTAGAGTTTGTAAGTGGTGGCTGAAGAGATCTGTAAGATTACCCAAAGGGGTTTCCAGCAGCGCGATCTTCCTTGAGATCTTCATCACATCATTTCGAATTGCTTCCAGCTGCATAACGAGCCCGTAGGTGCCCCCCTCGCCATAGTAGCTCGGGCAATCGCCGTTGGCTTGATCGTTTCTAGTAGCATCAGCTTCGCGACCATTGGCCATTGCCATGAAGTCCTCTTCGCTCCTCGGAAAGTCGATGTAGATGACCTCCATTGGCAACGAGTCAAACTCGGCCAATCCAATCGAGAAATAGCGCTCAACCATCTTCAAGGACCAGAGAGTACGACGTCGGACCTCTCGCGCAACGGGCTGAAGGTCATGTCGCTCGTAATTGAGTCGCATCGTCGTGGCGAAGCGAGCAGCCGTGGCGGTCAACATGAAAGCCCTTTGAAAAAGCTCCGTCTCTATGTAATAGTGTATCACTAGGAGAAGCGCCTGGAGTTTGGTTATACTCGGCGACTCGAGACTTCGCCAGATACTCTCCTCGGCCATCCTGATCCACGCGCTAGTATCTTCAACGGAGGTAACGATGTAGTTGAGTGCTCTTCGACTCGAGTCTTGTGAATGATCCAGATAGAGATCAATTTCTCTGCGCAGGTACAGCATTGCAACCGCGCAAATAGAAGCGGGAAGGGCACGATGCACATCATGAGAACGGCATCTTCTCCTGGTGGTTTCTGGATGTAGAAATGCGTATGATGGCATGGGATAGATGAACTTGAAGAATATGTCGAGGAGGGTGTCTATTTGATCCCGGCTTGGGCCACCATAGCCTGAGTCCCTTGTTATAGACCCTGTTGATGATGGATGCCACGAAGCTGACGAGTCTGCGGGTGAAGACCGCGGCATTGTTGCTGTTTCTTCGAACCCTGCAAGATGTCCCGTAGATTGCCGCTGCCGATGCAGGTGTACTCTTTGCCGCTGATGTTGTTGATGCTCCAGTAGTTGATCGTCCTCATCCTGTTGCTGGCTCTGGTGCTGGTGAGTCCGTTCCCGTCGATGCTCCGATTCCTGTTCCTGTTCCTGTTCCTGTTCTCGTCCTCGCTCTGGTTCCTCACTGCATTCCTGTACGGGCTGATGCTCGTGCTCACATTCATACTCCCCATCAATCACCAGGTCGTCTTGATGATCGTTGTAAAGCTCCTGTTGCTGCTCTGGTTCATTTTGCTGTTGGTGCTCTGCTGGTTCAGTAGCGGGAGGACTGCTTGAGAACTGGGAGGTAGCCTGTAAGCCTCGTCCTCTTTCCAGAAAGGAACATTCGTGTTGCTGAGGTGTTTCCTCCTCCAGTGTGGTTTCCTCAAGCAGGTAACCTTCTGGGGCGCGTCGGTAGCGCTTGAGTGGCGGATAAGTGCATCTGATGTCCTTTTGCTGACAGGCGACACATGCTGGAAGTGTCGCCGAGCATTTGATCTTCTTAAGGCGACAGGAAGAGCAGGCGCGAGCTCCTCTGAGGCGTTTCCTTGACGGCGACGGCCTCTCGTGAAGCTGTTTGTCATCATTTTCGAGAGAGCAAGCTAAATCCAACCGCCGACAATTGCGACACGTCCCTGGTTGTTTGTCGCAGCGTACCTTGCGCTGTTTGCATTGAAGACATGTTTGGGGGAGGTGGGTCTTGGTATGAAGCTTGAAAGAACCGATGTGCTGTTCGTAATCCATTGAATGCCATCCTTCTCGCAACCGACACTCATCGGCTCCTGAGATGTGAATGATTTGGATGGCGATGGAGCTGAAGTGACCGTGTTTGCGGGGAAGTGGAGAATTCCCAAGGGGCCATGGCGTGCTATTCTCCCCAAGTGACGGAACCAACAGAATTTAATTTAGGGCAGGTCAGTGTCTTTTTAGTGCCTTCTGGCCCCGCACGAGCAGAGGCACAGCGCCTTCAGAGGTTAACCATTGGTATAAGTGGCCAAGGCCCGTTCTTACAAACCATTCACAGGGGCCTGAACGAGGAGAAGAGCTTCATCTCGGCTCCCGTCGTTTTCGCAAAGTTTGGCAAAGTTTGGCAGGTTTAGAGAGTTCAATTTGGCGAGCACGTTTTCATGAGTATCCTAATGCTTCTAGTCACTGCTTTATGCACATGTCTCATTCATCGGTTGTCTCACAATCCGCGTTGCATACAATCCTTCACAACTTCTGCTTCAGCGCATCCTCGGGTCGCACGCCGTTCTGTTCTGCATACTTGACTGCCGCTGGCACACCTTTACTTGGACCACTCAGCCGGAGGTGGATTGGATCATCACCAATATGCTCCATCTTAGCCTCGAGGAGAGCCGTCATGTGCTTGACCACATCACTATACGCAGTATCATTGTACAAATTGAAGAGCTCAAGGGGGTCCTTCTCGCAATCGAATAGCTCCCATTCCTTCTCCTCGGGCTCATCAATATTGTCTGCCCTTCCAGGCCGCGCGCCTACAACCCCTAGGTCCTCGTTGTACCAGTAAATCAGCTTATACCGCTGATTGCGACAGCCGTAGTGCGCATAGGCCTGGTGGATTACATCGTTGTGCATCCAGTAACGGTGGTACGCGACGTTCTCCCATTCCGGGCCCGTCACGGACCCCCCGCGCATCAGAGACAATGCTGATTTGCCTTGCATATAGTTCGGGATCTTTATGCCTGCCAGCTCGAGGAAGGTCGGGGCAAAGTCGACGTTGCAGAATATCTCGTTGCTGACAGAGCCGGCTGGAACCTGCTTGGGGAACTGCGCCAGGAAGGGCATCTGGAAAGATTCCTCGTACATAAACCGCTTGTCGAACCATCCATGCTCACCCAAGAAGAAGCCCTGGTCCGAGGTGTAAATAACAAGAGTATTCTCGGTAAGACCCTTTTGGTCAAGATAATCCAGCATGCGCCCAACGTTGTCATCCACTGATTGGATCACGCGCAGGTAACGCTGCATGTAGCGCTGAAACTTGAAGGCAGATAGCTCGGCAGCTGTAGTGAAGGTGAAAACAGTACCGTCGTCTTTGTCAATCAGCTTAATGCTCGGGTCCGTTGGGATCTTGCGTTGGGCCGAGCCAGACTCCTGAGTGACGCGCTCGCCTACCGACCGACCTCCATCGGGCTGAACGAGTCCAAGGTCCTGATATGTCAAGTCCTCAGCCACGCGCATTTTGGCGACCCTGGCAGCTTTGGCTCTGTTCTTGTAGTCATCGTCGTACGTCTCTGGAACCTTGATCGGCTTGTCGGCATACAGGTTCTTGTGTTTTGTATCGCATTCCCATGATCGGTGAGGAGCCTTGTGGTGGCACATCACAAAGAACGGCTTGCCAGAGGTTTCAGTGGCAGTCAACCACTCGAGACACTTGTCGGTGATGATATCCGTGACATAGCCTGTTTCGTGACTCTCGATGCCAGCACCTTTGCCATCGGGGGGCATTTCAATGAACTCGGGGTCCCAGTAGTCTCCCTGACCTGGCAGAACACTCCAGTAGTCGAACCCCGTCGGCTCGTGTGATTCGCCTTCGCCAAGATGCCACTTGCCAACCATGGCCGTACGGTACCCGCCGGTCCGCATGTGCTTCGCTACATTGGGCATATGCTTATTGATATGGTTATCGAGCGTCATGACGCCGTTCACGTGGTTGTGTGTGCCTGTAAGAATAGCCGCTCTAGAAGGTGTACAGATAGAGTTTGTTACATAACAGTGGTTGAAGAGCATGCCGTTCTTAGCAATCCGATCGAGGTTTGGCGTATGGTTTATGCCAGCGCCGTAAGCACTGATGGCTTTGGATGCATGGTCATCTGCCATGATGAAGAGAATATTCGGTCGCGAGTCCATTTTGACTCCAATGATTGAGCGGCTCGTTTTGATGGATGATTGAATGAGGCAGAAGATGGAGGACAGAGAGACACTTCGAGAACCAATGACTGGAGGCAGAGGATGTCAGTAAGTATCCAGGAGGATCAGGTAGAGACAAGCTATAAGGAGAATGGTGAAATGCTTACTATGTATCGTGACGCAGGTCGGGGACAATAAACTGTCCCACCGCCTAATGTAAGCTACCCGTCTTCTTACGCCTCTACATCGTACCTGAGGACTGCAACAGCCGATGCAACGACCCGTACCCAACCGTGTTCTCCTCCTGGCGCACTTTTCTCCGAGCCAAGTGGCGGATTAGTAGCTCGCAGCCAAAAGAAGCAATGATGACTGTCGGTAGTCGGCCGGATGCTACGATCGGGCATAGTGCAATTGACACCGGCTTGGCTGTGGGGACTCGTTCGACTTGTCCCCGCGTCCGGATGTCGGTAACGAGCTCCCTTTGAGGTTAGTCTTGTCGACTGCCACCTCTAGACCCCATCATGGATTGCAACGCCGTGGCCCATCCAAGATGGTGTCCACCAAACCTCACAGTTTACCAATCCTCGGGGATCTCTACCTAGCAGATTCTCGTCTTCAGCCCATTTCCGTTGCATCTCACCATTACCCTTCCACAGCACGCCATGCTTTAACACCAATTTGCCCACCTACATCTCGCGAGGATGATGTATTTTTGTATAAAGCGTTTCGTCGCGCCGTAAGGCAGTCCGTTCCTCAACAGTCACTTTCACTCGGAGGCAGTCCGTTCCTCAACAGTCACTTTCACTCGGAGACACCCATAGCCTCCTTTATCTTGTTACATGTTTGAAGGTCACGTTCGAAAACAAGTACCAAAATGACGAAGGCTCTGGGAACTTTCAGAGCATTCTACCTTGTAGCGCTATGCTGCGTTGGCTCTTTTCTTTTTGCCTATGACACGGGTATTGTTGGTGGAATTTTGACCTTCCCGAGCTTCCAGCGGGATTTCCGGTATACCACCAAGGACAAGGCCAATGTCGGTTCACTGTCCACGAGTCTTTTGCAAGCTGGTGGTGAGTACTTCTATCTATCTATCGGTTCTGTTGCTGTTGTTTGTTGAATGCAATGCCATTCTCCATGACAACAGTTCTCTTATCATGTCTTCCGAGAGAGAATATCCAACTAATTTGGAACTCTCCACCCCTAGCTTTCTTCTCATGCTTTTTCATCTGGCCCTTCACCGCTCGCTTTGGTCGTCGCTGGTCTCTTGTTCTCGCCTCGGCTATCTTCAACATCGGCGCCGTGGTGCAAACCATCAACACTCATCATCTCGCGGGATTCTACATTGCTCGATTTGTCTCAGGCGTCGGTGTTGGTATGGCCACTGTGATAGTACCTATGTACTCAGCTGAGATGGCACCGAAAAATATCCGTGGCATGCTTGGTAGCATGTTCCAGTTCTTCTTTACCTTAGGCGTCATGACCTCGTATTGGGTTGATTACGCAGCGAGCATCCATATCCCCGACGACAGCAGCGCCCAGTGGCAACTACCGGTCGGTTTACAGCTTGTTCCTGGCACTATTCTTGGTCTAGGAATGCTCTTTACAAAGGAGAGTACTCGTTGGTTGGCCAAGACAAATCGCCGCGAGGAGGCCTTGCAGTCTTTGATCTGGGTACGTGGTGGAGATTCTCCAGAAGTTCAAGAAGAGTAAGTCGCCCTCACGCAAGACAATTCACATGTCCCTGGTCTGTTGGTCAAATGGCGTGCTTCTGACATACATGCCCCTCCAACAGGTTCGGCGAGATTGTTCGCAGCATCCACGAAGAGAATCGTATTAAGGCTGGTTTGACTTGGAAAGAGCTTATTGAGCCCGTCAACCGTTACCGTCTCGGCCTCATCATTGCTTTGCAAATCGGTAAGCACTTCTTCTGTATCTGCAATCGTCGGGAACCTGGGGTTAGCTAATGAATCTTCCACGTGCTAAGGCGTTCAACTCACCGGCAACACCTCCTTGGCGTACTGTGAGTATATTCCTGTGCAGTTTAGTGTCTTTCCCATCAATTCTAACATGTCTGTTCAGACGCTCCTCAGATCTTCGGTCTAGTTGGTGCTGGCCATGACAAGCTTCTTCTTACCGGCTTCTTCGGTCTTGTCAAAGTCGTGGCGTGTCTTTTCTTCCTGCTATTCCTCGTTGAACGAATCGGCCGTCGTGGGTCTCTGCTCGCAGGTGCAGGTCTTATGGGTACATACATGCTCATTGTGGCAATCTTGACAGTCAAGTTCCCTCCGAACTCCGATGCTGGACTGACTCCTCCTTCTATTGCCTCTCTGACTATGATCTATCTGGAAGCCATGAGCTATAACATATCCTGGGGGCCTGTACCGTGGGTTTACACTGGTGAGATTTTCAGCAGCCGTACTCGCGAGGCCGGCATTGCCATCAGCACCTCAACGCAATGGTTGTTCAACTTCGTCTTTTCTCAAGCCACTCCCCACGCTGTCACGAACCTTGGCTGGAGGACCTTTCTCATGTTCTCAATTTTCAACTTCGCACTTGTTATCTTTGTCTGGTTCTTTATTATGGAGACCAAAGGCAAGTCTCTGGAGGAAATGGAAGACCGTAAGTCTAATGTCTCGCCCAACTCGCCTAGCCCGAATAATGACTGATGTTTGCCCTAGTCTTTGCCCGTCGGACCGGCATCACTATCTCGAGACCTGTAGAAGACGGAGTAGCAAGCGAGAAGGAGATGGAGAGAGAGGTTGTAATGCAGTCTGCCAAGTCGAACTAGGTCCTTTGGACCATGGAGGGGAGGTCACTTCTCTAGTCGTGATGCAAGCAAAGCTAACACATGGTGGACGCTATGGCTGAAGCATTACAGCAAACTTTTTCCTAGTATAGTGTATAGCGCATCGGCACGGGTTGCTGTTGTTGAGTGACTTATTGCTGTGCATTTAATAGTAATACATTCTTGCTGTTCACTAGAGAGCATTTTTGAATAGGTAGTACAAATTGGATTAATTAACTAGGAAAATAAAGCGAAACATTATCAATCTGTTCTGTTCTGAGAGAAGAGAAATACTATCTTTATTAGGGGAGACCCTGTTGAGAAACCTAAGCTTTCTGAACATTGTACTCGGAGGCACCAAAGTTGTGGATCTTCTTGTCCTTGGTTCCTACGGCAATAAACTCAGGACCAGTGTTGAAGATGTAGAAAGGCTGATCATCTCCAGGATATAGAGGTTGACGCAGAGTAACCGCATAAATGGCCTGCTTGTATCCTGCCTTTCGGAGGATAGCGAACGCGTCATGAATATCGAGAGCGACAGGCCAGGAGATGACCGTATCACCCAAGAAGGGAGAGTTGATGGTCTGGACCTTTCCGAACTCGCCCCAGCCAGTGGACTGGATGATAGCAGTCTTGTTACCGCTGAGACCACAGACAATACGGTTGTTGACAAGACCCCACTCGTTCTGGACAGGCTTGCGAGTCAAGGGAGTTGCGTCGACTTCGAGAAGGTTGGCATTGGGATACTGCTTTTTGATAAGGTTGAGGCCAACGTTGATGAACCCATCCCAAGACAGAGGAAGGCCAACTTTCTGGTTGCCGTTGCCGTTCTTATGTCCGTTGGACGCAGCACCGTATGTTCCGCTACTTCCTTGCCCATTGTTGCTCACGCTGAAAGAGGCTGTAGTCTGGGTTGGGACAGATTTATCATCGAGGAGAACATGGCTCTTCACGCTGTAGGGGATACGGTACAAGAATGGAGGCTGGGTCTGGCCCACATAGACAACGACTTCGGTAGTTCCAGTCTGTTTGGCAATGAAAGTCCAGACAATCTTGCCATCATCAATACGAGCATTATCCAAAGTGAGGAAGCTTTTGTCGAAGTCAATGCTGACTGAGCCACCTTTGCCTTTGAAGGAGTCGCTCTGCTGGATGTCGAAGGGCTCATCGGCGAGAACATCGATCTTCTTGTCCTCGGAGACCTGCTTGATCTCAGGCAGTTCAGCCTCAGCCTTGCCATTAGTGGCAGCCTGTCCATTTTCATTGTTGTACTGAATATGGACAACCCAATGCTTCTTATTCTCAGTGTTGACAACAACAGTGTTGGACGGGAAAACGATGCTAGGAAGATCGATGTTGAAGCTGTCTGTAACTTCATAGGGTGACTCTCCATGAACGATTGGGCCCACCCAACCGATCAACTCGAAGAGGAGACCACCATCGAAAGGAAGACGGTGGAACTTGATGTCCCTGGTAAGGTCAACATGCTTGCCAGATGCCTTGAGAATCAGGAGCTTGGCCTCGTTATCGTAAGAGGCAGTGATGTTGTCTGCAGGGATGAGTTGTTGATGGACAAGACCTCCGTTCTGTGAAGCGGCCATTTTGGATAATGTGTTAAAGTATAGATTGAGGGGATTGAAAAAGTGTTTTAATTAATAGTTGTAGGAAAGTTGAGTGAGTGGTGAGTGTCTGGAGAGGAGATGAACTGTCCGGGAGTTACTCCCCTTCTTATAGAAGAAGCCTGGTTCGTGGATTGATCTATTGTCCCTTGCTTTTCCGTCAATTGATATCTTCATGTCTCTCACGTTCAAAAATGAATTTCCTAAATCATCGAAACTTTCCTCAACTTCATCATTTTCTTTTCAGCTTGGCTTGTCACATTCCTTGGTTGACTGGTCACCGCAGGTTTATAATTCCTGCTTACATGAGTCCCATCACACAGGCTGAGATTTCCCGTGGTAATTGGCGGAATGAAGCTTCAGAATTCAAGCCTCTTATCACACAATGGTGTTACCTGCTTGCGCATCAGCATATCCAACGTTCGTGGCGTCTCAGCTCTCAGCTGAGTCTCTGAACCCCGCGCGAAGACACGGCCTAGACCTGAGCCTCATTCCAGTACCCTCAGAACTTACACAGTCACATTTGCTCCGAGCTGCATATTGTGGCTGTCGAAGAGCATGTGGTTGGTTGCTATACGTAGGTAGCTCAAGCGGCATGGACCGAGCCGGTGATGGAACGGGCATCGTTGTCACATGGCTAGGGCCCTTAGGTCCGATCAACCTCGCTCTAGTCCTCATGCACGTTGCAGACCCTTCTTCGTTGATAATATCAAGCCTTTGTCTTGGCTTTCTCAAGCTCGTCCCATGGCATTGGTGTTTGTATTGAACTGTGAAGCACAAATGAGTAGTGCTTTGTCAAATGCGGGCATTCACCTCTTCTGCTAGATTTGAAAACCCCAAGATACCAAACGTCTCCCTCCTTGCGAATACCGGCTTATCCGCCTGTAATTCGTCTCTTTTTCTAATGTAATAGTATCATATTAACACTTAGCTATACGGTACTCAATTAGTGCTGACGTGCATGTTGTCTGTATAGTTGCATAATCTCTTTACGTTTTTTACTCTGTGAAGGATCCAAGGGCACTAAGCTTGAATAAAACATTCCTTAACAACAGGGCAACGAAGGGTTCTCTAAATATGAAGTGTCGTGGGCGGCCTGGGTTGGATGCCGCGACAAGATAACGAGACAGACCTTCGGTTATCTAATTGTAAATATCTGATGCGAATACTACTGTGCAAAGCCTTGCAACGATGATCATAATAAAACACAAGGTTACGCTTAGGTATGACTTGCACAAATCTCATCACAATGCTACACTGAGCAAGGGCTATTTTGATCTGCACGGATTCTGGTGATCTTAAATTACAGGGGTTTAGCGTCTAGATAAGACAATCTACACGCATTTGTCTTAGTGTCGACAATACGAAATGAGCGCCTGAAAGCATGACTAAATAAGCGCCACTCCCGCCTCGCGCTGGCATGGCGATCCCCAAATTCAATGCATTTCTTCAAACTCTAAAAACGTCACCAAAACAACACCAAAACAATCATCGGTTCACTCGGACTGTGTGAGAAATGAGGCTGAAACGGTCGAAAACCAAAGAGGAGAGCTCAATGGGGGATGACGAGGCGTCTTTTCATGCTTTCAACAGCCCCAGGCAACTCCCGGCTTGGCTGGACCACTTCAATGCCAAGGACCTCAAGATTTTGTTCAAATGCTCTTTGGCTGTTTGGATCCTCACCTTGTTTATCTACATCAGTGATACCTTGAGAGTGCTCGGCCAGTCGGCATTCTTCGGATGGTAGGTCCGTCATGAAAATTTCATATCATCAGGTACTAACGCGTCTTCAGTGTTGTCCTATTCATCATGCCGCCTTCGGGCGTTGTCTTCATCCACTTCGCAGCCGGGGTTATGATCTGTATCGGTATGGCGCTCGCCTGGGCCTGGGGAACAATCACCATGAAGGCTGCTTTGGCGACAAGGCCTCTAGCTGATTTACAACAACGATACGCGGAATTGCAACAATCAATGCCTCAAAACACGACCAATGTTGGCCAAGCGTCAGGTCAAACAACCTATGCACAAGTAGCCATCTACGAAGGCTTCATGTTGGATACTCGCGTATCGGTCACGTACTTTTGCATGATGGGGTTGTTTGTCTATTTCATGGTAAGTTGATTGTGTAGCCAAGCATATTTTCAGCTAACAAACTTTGGCCAGGCGCGTGTGCGAGTTTCTGCTCCCAACTTGATGCTCGTATCCATGTTTTCCTTGATTGTTGCCAACATCTATTTGACTACAGCACCGCTCATTCCCACTTTCAACGGCACCATACCGAAAGTCTTGATTCTTCCGAGTGCCATCGCAGTCGGCGTTGGAGTTGTTTGCAATTTGTTGTTTTTCCCCCAATCAACCTCTCAAATCACCCTCGGTAGCATGGCAGACCTTCTCCGCCCGATGAATGGCTACGTCAAGGCTTTGACATGGCACTTCAAGACGAGAAGCAGGTTTGAACCTGAGCAGCTACAAGCGCTGAAAGCTACGTTGGCAGTCTCCTTCAAAAGTGTTGAGAGTGCCGTCAAGTTTCTGCCTTTGGACTTCTCTTTTCGAAGATGGAGCCCTGAAGATATCAAGTCCTTCCAAGAACCACTGCGACAAGTACTGGTATCTTTTGGCGAGCTATTACAACTATCAATCTCTCGTGAAGAGCTCTTTGCCAAAGATGAAGCTCTAACAAAAGCCGCCGAGGAACTTGAGAAGTCTGACAACGAGAAGCACCCTCTGGCTTATCATATTGCGAAAGCGGCTAATCTACGTGAGATCACAAGACACCCTGATACTGAAGAGATGATTGTCAAAACCATAGACGCACTTTCATCTTGCGCTACTCCGCTACTGAAGACACTGGAGCAAACCGTCGATGCCATAATCGAAGCGTTTTCGGGAGCTTGTAAAGACGACACAATCAGTCAACATGAGCAGATCCTTGCATCGCTGCAAGAAGCTCTCGACGACTTCGAAGACACGGCTGCAGAGCAACTTATCGCTCCTCATGCTCATCTTTTCGATGCCAACGGCAAGGTTATCTACAACGATCACCGCGCACCTCCTCTCCTTGGCTTGATGTCTGGTCTTCTATACCAGGAACGACTCATCAACCTGACAAAGAATATTGGAGGAGTTCTCGAAAGAGCTATCGAGGTTGAGAGGGTTCGAACATCGAAGCGAGTATGGCTACCCAAAGGCCTCCAGCATATTTTCACGCTCGGTCTATCCCAAGATGCACCGCCTTCCACGATTCCCAACTCTAACGATCTCACCCGAACGATGTCCGCCATTTCCAAACCCGAGAAGAAAGGAGGTCTCTTCAGCAAGAAGCGAAAGGAAAAGGAAGATCCTGAAGGGGCAAGAACAACAGCCACCATTCTTGAAAGTATGGAGCAGCCCACGAGCCGTCGACGAAGCAAATCGAGTCTGATCTTCTTGGCGCTCATCAACTTCTTTACAGGTGTCGAGGGTCTGCACGCTCTTCGTGCACTCGTCTTGACTATTGCCCTCGCCATTCCCGCAGTTATACCATCGTCAGCTGGCTTCTACTATCGCGAAAAGGGACTATGGGCTTTGATCATGGCGCAGATGGCTCTCGAACCTTACATGTCTGACTTTACATCTGGAATCCTCATTCGTACCCTCGGTACTGTGGTTGGAGGTATCCTGGGTCTTCTGTGCTGGTACATCGGATCTGGTAACGGTCCTGGAAACCCATACGGCTTAGCTGCCATCATGGCAGTTGCTATCATCGGTATGATGTGGTGGAGATTATTTGCTCCGCCACAACACATGGCTGCAGGTATCATGCTTACATCAACTATGTACATGGTTATGTCGTATAGTTGGGTCGATACACATATTCCCAGTTATGGTAACCCTGGAGTCGGATACGAAGTCTTCTGGCGGCGAATCCTTCTTGTCCTTATCGGTTTTGGCGCAGCCGTCTTTGTTGCGCTTCTTCCGCGCCCCCTTTCCGGAAACAGACATTATCGACAAATCTTATCCAGCCAGTTGTCGAGCATCAGAGACCGCTATGCCCTTCTGATTTCAGTATGGCGCTCGCCTCCAGATGATTTCGTAGAGGTCATTGAGAAGCAGGCTACCACGACCGAAGAGCTGCTCAACTCCATCGCCCTTCCGATCCTAAAGACCAAATTTGAGTTCTCAACCTCAAACATCGACACTGAAACGCTCAGCCGCGCCAACCATCTTTGCAACAACCTCAACGTCTTCCTGGCCCAGTTCAGCATGACCGCAACGAAGCTGCCACTCCCAGTCCGCGAGAGATTCTTCTATCGCGTGAGCGCAGGCGACGAAAACCTGATCGCTGACCTGATGTCAACCATGACCCTTCTTCAGCATTCGTTGATGTCTGGAGAGCCACTTCCAGCAATCTTGCCGACGCCTTTGGTGGGCCGGGCGATCCAGTTCAGGAGGTTACGGGGAGACTTTCAGGATGAGGGCAACTCTAAAGAATACCTAGCAAGGCAAGAAGGAAGACAATGGTCAGCCGCCGTTTATGCGTTTGTGAGATTTTTGGGCACGCTTGACGAGCTCGTCATAGTCGTGAAGAAGTCTGTTGGTGAAAGATCACATATCAATGCGGAAGCATTGGGGGGGAGCACGTACTAGAGACATGAGCAGCATCGCTTCTGAACATACATATAAGCATGATTTTACATTACTAAATAACAACAGAAAGGCCAGGCTGGTGGAGTGGTACACGTCCGCTTATCACTGATGATAGCC